>JAVIWB010003790.1:0-107627 GCA_031893035.1 Dermolepida albohirtum | reverse complement strand
ATTGTTATATACTTGAAGAAAATTTAGTTAGATATATATATTTAAATAACTGAGAAATTAGTGAATATAGATAGTTATATTTAAAATTTTGAATGAACGATAATAAAGCTAGTTAATGATTCATTGTAAATTCAAACACATGAGGTTTTACTTTGTATTTCAATATACAGTTTTTTAAATATTACATTTTTTTTTAATCAACACGAAAAACATTGAAAAGGTTTTAAAACTTACATAAAATATTGAAGATAGTTTATTCAGTACAGTGATTAATATAAAGTATTGAATTTGAATTTGAGTTTACAATGGTATTAATAACTTTTTTAAAGGAGAAGTTACAATAAATATAATGTTGTTATTTTAGTAAATAAATTCAAGAATCTTACAATTTATTAGATTTAAAATATTAGACTATGGATTATTCATTATACATAGATGTGACATTACACAGTGGAGTGGAGCACAAATTCAGGACACTAAAATAAAAGAGATATAAGATAATGAGCAAAAGAAACATGTAAAAAGTAAGTACCATTTTTGATTATTTTCAATCTTTTAGAAGAAAATAATAATTTTTTGAATACAAAATAATCTTTGAACAAAATAACATAAAAAATAGTTTCTTGCAAATATTTTATTATACATAAGACTATAGTATTTTATATTTGCATTAGAATATACGTACAAATACGTGAGCAAAGTGAAAAGTTCTCGGCCTGACAATGAAAGACTGCGATTTAAATTTAAAAAATGATTTTATTTTTCTACATAATCTCCCTTGAGTTCAACACACTTGATCAAGCGTTTTTCTAACATCAATATTCCTCCGAAAGTGAGAGTCTGGAAGGCTGTCAAAATATTCTTCTACAGTCCTTTCAACTTCTTCGTTGGATGTGAATCGCTTTCCAGAAACAAATTTTTTCAAATTTGGGAATAGATGGAAGTCTGGGGGTGCCAAATCAGGAGAATAGGGAGGATGGCCGAGTAAATCGTACCCCAAATCCCGCAATTTTCGCCAACGCACCCTTATGTGCGGGTGCGTTGTCCTGATGAAAAATGATTTTTTTCTTCTTCGAACCAAGCCTCTTCTTCCAAATTTTGGCATCCAGCTGGTCAAGAAGGTTAGAGTAATATGCGCCTGTAATTGTTCTGCCTTTTTCAAGGTAACCAATTAACAAGATTCCTTTTGCATCCCAAAACACGCTGGCCATGACTTTTCCGGCAGATGCGATCGACTTCGCTTTCTTTCTCTCACCGGCTTCCACCCACTGCTTCGACTGCTGTTTCGTTTCTGGCGTGTAGTGGTGGACCCATGTCTCATCCATGGTGACAAATCGCCGCACAAAATCGGTCGGATTCTTGTTAAATCGGTCCAAAGGATGCTCCGAAAATCGTTTGCGCACTTGTTTTTGATCGACATTCAGCAAATGCGGCACCCATCTTGCGCAGAGCTATCTCATCTCTAATTCTTTGTGCAAAATGTTTCGCACCCTTATATCACCACAGCCTCAGCTATTTCACTCACTTTCACTCGCCTGTCGTCCAACACAATATCATGTACTTTTTCAATGATTTCTGGTGTGGTTGCGGTTTTTGGCCGTCCTTCACGTGAATTATCTTCGAGGGACGTACGACCACGTTTAAATTCAGCTGCCCACTTTTTAACGGTTGACATCGAAGGAGCAGAGTCCCCGTACACTTTTGTCAACTTCGGATGAATTTCCATAGGCGTTAAACCATCCAAAACAAAGAATTTTATAACAGCACGATATTCAAGTTTATCCATTTAAAAAAATAACACGCACGACGTCTACTACAAAAATTCTTGCAAACAAACTACTTGAGAGAACAAGTTGAAAGTTTTCATACTACAACTAAAGACACATGCAGACACGCAGGAAACATAAATTGTTGTTAATTGTAACGCCATCTCTGTGTCAGGCCGAGAACTTTTCACCTTGCCCATGTATATATATTTTTTGGTTTCAGCAATCGAATAGGTCTCAAGTACATAAAATTCATATGAAAAGACATGTAATTGCTAGAAACGTTCGTCAATACAAAATAGCAATTTGTAAACGAATTTCGAATTTATATAAATACGTATTCAATAATAACCGGTCTTCCAATAGGAACTTCCGAACTTTAACAGTTGATAGCAGCCATATTGTTGAAGCGACATCTGTCGAATTGGCTGTCATTTATTCAGTCTGTCTTGACAAATCACCATGGACGGATATAGCGTTCAACAATAACTGCAAATGATAAAATTGTTTTATAAAAATGGATGTTTCGTTCGGGCAACGTTCCGCGCGCTTCGCCTATTTTACGGTGGCCATAATCATCCTACCGAAAGAACTATTCGCAGTGTGGTGGATAAATTTGAGTGCACTGGGCACGATCTGCCGAAAACATAGCCGCTGTTCGTGAGAGTGTGCAGGAGAATCTGAGGCAGTCGATTTCGCGTCGCTCACAAGAACTCGGCCTTTCGTAGACCACAACTTGGCAACTTGGCGAATTTTGCGTCATGACTTGGGCGTTCACCCGTACAAAATTCAACAGAGAATTGAAGGTAAGCGACCATAGACAACGATATGCGTTCGCCGAATGGGCCCCGGAGCAGTTGGAAACTGACCCTAATTTTCATCAAAAAATCCTCTTCAGCGATGAGGCTTATTTCTGGATGAATGGGTGCACCAACAAACAAAACTGTCGAATTTGGGGCAGTACCGATCCACATAAGATCCGAGAGCGTCCAATACATCTCGACGGAGCCACTGTTTGGTGTGGATTTTGGACTTGCGGCGTCATCGGTACACATTCCTTTAAGAACAACATTTGGCAGGCCGTCACCGTCAACGGTGAGCGCTATAGGTCGATGATTACCAACTTCTTTTGGCCTAAATTGGATGATATGGCCGCCAACGACATTGGATATTCTGCACGAGCGATTTGAGGCCATGGTCATCTCACATGGAGGTGATGTGAGCTGGCTACCGAGATCGTGCGATTTAACCCCGTTACTTTTTCTTGTGGGGTTTTCTTAAGTCGCAGGTCTATGCGAATAAGCCACAAACCACAGCGGCCCTCAGAGCCAACATAGCTCATGCCATCGGTCAAATTCAGCCTGATTTATGCGCCAAAGTCATGGAAAATTGGACATATCAGATGCGCGCCACCCAGCGAAGCCGCGGTGGACATTAGCACGATGTTATACTCCATACATAATGCCATCGATAGGCCTTTCAAACGAATAAAAAATTTCGATATCTTACACACACTTTGTTTTATTTAAATTTAAAGATAGGACGCGCTTAATGAAAGACCCGTTATTTATTTCTATAGCACAAGTATTTGAAGAACTAATAATTCCTTTAGAAGATATGAATTCCGTAACACAGAAAACAATACCTTAAAACTCCAAAGAGAACGAAGAAGGTAAATACATAAATAACACAGGGTAACAAAATGAAAAAAAAAATTTGGTGCCGGAAATCTAACATCTGATTTTAGATGTTTTTAATGTGCTGATTCCAAAAATGCCACCAGATTTTTTCTATCAGCTCTAGTTTTTGAGATACAGGTTACAGGTTAATTGATATTTTTTTCTGATAAAGGACAACAAATAAAGAGATAAATATGTACTTAATCGTCAAAATAGAAATTTCCCAGAATGTAATTAGCCAAATGGAGACCTGGAATTGTCCCTGACCCAATTTTCCTATACTAGGAACTACTCAATACACTGCTTCAAGGAAAACAAAACGTGATCAACGAACCTTTGGTTGCAAGAGAAAAAATCTTACTTCCGCCCTTGCATATCAAGCTAGGCTTAATGAAGCAATTTGTGAGGCTTTAAATCGAGATGGAAATTGTTTTGGGTATTTATCACGTAAATTTCCAGGCATTAGCACGGAAAAACTAAAAGCTGGTATATTTGATGGTCCTCAAATAAGGCAACTTGTTAAAGATCCACAATTCACCACATCAATGAACGAGACTGAATCTAACGCTTGGTGTTCATTTGTTCAAGTAGTACAAAATTTTCTTGGCAATCATAAAGCAGAGAATTACGTAGAATTAGTGGAAACTATGCTTTCAAATTTTAATATTCTAGGCTGTAACATGAGTATAAAAGTTCACTACCTCCACAGCCACCTAGATCGTTTTCCAGAAAACTTAGGTGATTGTAGTGAAGAACAGGGGGAAAGATTCCATCAGGATATTAAAACTATGCTGGAGCCTTCAGCGAGACTGCCCTAGTAAACTCCATTCTAGAAAGTCGTATAAAAGAAAATTTTTATGTGATTAGTGACTAATGTAATTATGTAAATTAAGTTTTTGCAATAAATACTTAAATCCATGTGTCTTTGTTTTTTTAACTGTCAATAGTAATATTATATATTATAACAGTTATAACGTAAAATATATACACAATTTTTTAAAAAAATCTCAAAAAGTAGATCTGATAGACCAAATCTGAGAACTTTTTTACATTCTGCATCCAAAAATTACCCAGGAACAGTTAAAAAAATCGCAGGCACCAAAATGTGTGTTGGCCTGTGTAATCTTTGTTATTGACTTCGTAATTAAAATGTCGGAGGAGGAAATGTGAAATTCATATTTTAACATTGTGTGTATTTATTTATATTAGTGAACTTTCATCAAGAAAACTACGAATCAATTCAATATGCAATTTAGTCGCTTCTTTGCTATTTTATATTGTATTTCTTTTTTTTCTTCTTATTTACTCAGAACTACTGCACTTTCTCAATTATTGTATTCTGTTACTTGTTGTTACCTGCTGTTTGTTGGACAATATACTTATATTGTTATTTCTATTATCATTAAATTGGAATTAAGATTACATACCACCTATACACTTTTATTAAAGCTTACTGTATAACTTTATCGCTGAAAACTTTATTTTTCTTAGAATTCTTCTTTGATGTGTTTTTTCGCATTTCGTACTTTACCCTTTTTTAATAATATTGAATAGTATATTATAAATATGAGACTATCTGTGTATCTTACAAGTAATCATTACGAAACACGAAGCGATGTTTGTACTATTCAGAATTCCGATCACACCAGGTCAGCTCTTGTAAAATTACCTCTCACATGCTCTAATGACCGTCTCAGTGACACTTAACACGACGCTTCTCGCGATCCAAGCACCATTATAGGAGGCAGTAGATATGCAAATCCAATATAACAAGCATGTTTGCCTTATTCACTTGGTGGCTCTCTGACGGACCCGTTCAGGACCATCGGATGCCAATGATACCAGCAGCGTTGCATCGGAATACGCTGATGTCGCGTTTCGGCACTCACTCTCCTTGTATCATGCTCCCTCTCCAACTCGAAGTTCCTCTAATGAAAAATCGAAATCGTAATAGGACGGCGGGACATCGAAAAGTGGCTATGAAAAAAAGGAGTGAGTGTACCGAAAATGGAGGGGACGGGCGTTGCAGTGGAGGAATGGTCGATATCCTGGAGACACGGGAACAACTCGTTAATTAAAGGGAACGATGAATCAACCTGAAACGACATTTTCTGCTGAATCCCCGTTCTGTACGAGTGAGCCTTTTCGGCTAGGTAGGAAGTGCGTATAAGTTATCTTCGCTTTCTTTTTAATTTTCTTTCGCGACGCTCTTCTAAACGCCAGTTTCACTTATCTGTTCGTATATAGCTAGATAGGCAGGACTGAAATACTTATACGTCAAAAAAAATTGAATATAAACTCAATTATAGACAATTTTTGTACATATTGTTGTAACGTCTTAAGACAAGGAGCCGTTGAGTCTCCTAACCTAATTCGAAAGGATTTATCACTGAAGGATTTGACGTAAGAATAAGCTACAACATAGAAACTTTAATAGTGATGGAATTACTATATTACTTCTCACATAAATTCTTCCAGAATGAAATTATATAAAGACTTTGTTTATCTTATTCTTTCGACAGTAGAGATCGTGTACGGAATTTGTTTCGTGCGGATTTTTGCTGCAGTTTTCCAGTGCGACACTGTTTAATGTTGATGATGACACCTTAGTTGTCAAAGCACGTATACAGAATACGAAAATTAATGTGGAAAGAGGTTATATATCAACCTTCAGTGATTAAGTTAATCAACCACAGTCTCCATCAAAATTGCCTAGTAAAGTACTTTTCGAAACTTTTATCTTTTGTAAATAAATATTCTTATTTACAAAAGTAACTTGCATGGGTAAAATATAAATTTGTACCTGCCTATATTATGAAGTCGTTAACCTTAAATATACTGTTTATGCAGTATTCATAATGTTATCTAATTATAAAGTCCATAATTCTGAATATTTCAAACAAGAAGTCTTTCCTTTTATTTGACATCAAACACAACCGGCATTCCATTTCAAAAGAAGTTACATTACAAAAAGGAGTCATGTATTATTAAAAAGAATATAGCATAGCGACCCTTTATAGCGAAATCAGATTTCGAATCTTCTAACAGAAATATCTTTATATAATAATTCTGTGAATGCAAATCTTGAATTGAGATTTTGTTTGAGATTTTCTGCGTTTCAGTATTCTCAAGAAATGTATTTGTTTATCTTATTATGAAAAATAAAATTTGGATATTCCCATATTGTTAGAATGTTTAGATTGTTTAAGCGTTAGGTTTTTATTGAAAAATACTTCCCGTAAGGATATTTTGTAGTACTTTAAATATATCGGAGATTAAATGAAACTATTTCAATTGGAAGATAATAATTTTTACACTTAATATTTACAAAGTAGATTTAAAAAAGGTCATTGCAAGCAGATAAATCCCATTGCAATTTAATTATATATAGAAGATTACGTACATATATACATACCATCCATAAGTTTAGTCGCACTACAGATAATTTTATTACGGGGTTATACAAGGTGTTTCAAAAAGAATATACGTATTTCGAATGCATATATTTATTAAAATTTAAGACATACGAATATGGAACTTTACACATATATATTTACGAACCTCTCAAGTTCAGATTACTAATGTTCAATATGTCCTCCAACAGCGACACGAACAATATCACATCGATACTCAAATTTATCCCATACTTGGGCAAGAATGTCCTTTGTCACTGATGTTATGGCAGTACGGATCTGGTTCTTCAACTCCTCCAGGTTCTATGGAAGTGGTGGTACATAAACGTTGTTTTTAACGAAACCCCACAGGAAGAAGTCACAGGGTGTCAAATCCGGTGACCGTGGAACCCAGTTGAGGCACGCTAAGTCGCCAGCTCCTTCACGACCAATCCAACGGTTCGGTAGAGTTTCATTCAGACGCACTGGGCGACTCCAGTAAGGGGGTGCCCCGTCTTATTGAAAGATGAAGTTGTCTCCGTGCAACGTCGGCAACAACAAGTTTCGTAACATATATCGCACAAAACACATTGATTTTAGGCGAATCTCGTACATGTTCAATGGCTACATGTGGGATCTGTAGACCTCAAATTCTAACATTGTGTTTGTTTATCAGACTACTAACATGGAAGGTTGCTTCATCATCAAACACGATGCGTTGTGCGAAAATATTATTATTGTCAATAGCATCATGAATCTCGTTACAAAATGCCACACGTTTCCGTTTGTCACCAGGACGCAGAGCTTGTAACTGTAACTTGTACGGCTTCATAACCAACCGACGTCTCAAAACACGCCAAATTGTTGTTGTAGGCAGTTGTAACTCCCGACTGGCACGACGAGTTGATTTTGAAGGATTACGTTGTTAAACAGTTTGAATTCGCAACATTTTCTTCAGAAACACGAAGGCGACCAGAGCTCTTTCCTTTACATACACATCCTGTATCTACAAACTGTCGACACATCTGAGAATGTTCCACCCATTCGGAGGATCAATTTGGTAGTTCAACCTGAAACGTCTTTACACTGTAATCACAGAATTGCACTGCGCAAACTCGAGAACACGAACTGATTTCTACTGCGGAGTAGCCATTTTAAACATATGACGATCGATAGTTAGGACAAAATAATACTTTGTAATACGTCTATTCTTTTTGAAACCCGCTGTATATCAACCACAATATTTTTACAATTAATAAACCAGGTATTGTCTTTAATTAATATTTCATCAATTTCTGTTAATTTTCCTCCTTTTTATTACTAGTGTATGTTTATTTTATTCCAAGCATTAGTAATTATAACGATAATACAATATAATAATAACCATAATAATATCTTATTATTAGAATATTTAATTTTTTCTTTTTTTGCGAAAAATTATAGCGTTAGATAAGTTGTAGGATCTATTTGTATTATCTTGATACACATTAAATAGTATGTCATCACATCAGTTAAAATTTATACTCAGAGCCCCCCCACCCCTACTCTCCTAGTTTTAGCACCCTGGAGGTTGGGCAAAAGGACGATTATTATACAAGAATATGGGCATTTATTTATTGTAGCATCAATCACAGTAAACTAAGCGTTACAATAGTAACAAATTAATTAAATTAGGTAGAGAAATGAAAAAAAGGGGGAAAGAGGTACACTTCTTAGTTTCATAACGTACATTATTTTTAAAAAAGGTAAAACCAATTTGAAGTTACCTTAACTTTTTTTGGTGCACAGAAATCGGCCAAAGAAATAAATTTTATAACATTTGCGTACTTAGGAATACAGTAAGAAAAACAATGAAATAACTATCCTTCTTAAAGTGATATAACTTAGCGTAGGAATAAGGTTAAAGATTTGTATGCTTTTACCATAAATTCCGCGCGATATTTACACCGTACCGCAACTTTATTGAGTGTACTACTATATTTATCAACGACGGTACTTATCGTGAAAACACGATACTGACAACAAAGGTGGAAGTTTTCTAGTCCAAAGATAACTTTATTTCGTTTTTCAAAGGCGACACAAAGTTTTTCGCCAAACAACAAATTCAAACCGCTATTTTCCTTTGTGTCCACAAGAAACAACGTTACCGAGCATGCTATTTCTATGGTAATAATCCCCCGTCCGACAAAGACGTCATTATTTTACATAGTTCTTTAAATAGTTCCGCTACTTTCGTTCCGGCACACTATGATCTGGGGTTAAGGTGAAATCGATTCATACACTTTTCGAATAAAATTATTTTTTAAAGCGAGAAATAATGTTATTGACATGGACGAAAATAATTGGCTGTTTTGTTTTAATTAAACGCGCTTATTATTTTGGAATTACGCTTTGTTGTTAGAATCTATGGCTTACAAAAGAAATTAATTGATTAATGCTACAATAATATATATATTTCCTACACGCGAACCCACATAAAGGATATTAATATATAATCGTATAACAAAAGAGTGACGCCACCTAAATAAAAACAACTATAATAAAAGTACAGTATAGTTTCACAAATTATTTATTTAAGTTCGCCGTGCAGTTCTCTGTGTGTAAAACTAAACAATAAAATAAAGTTAGCACATGTGAATTAAAAGTAGATACATAAAAATTAACTTTACTGATCAAATAGCAACAATTGATATTGTGCAGAACATTATACCGCCTGTCCAATAACAAGATTCAATTTCAGGAGCAATTTCATGTTAAAAATATATAAAGTACGTATGCCCAAAGTTCTAACAGCTCTAACGTAACTGAGTTACGAGTATTTGTAGTTTTAAATAATCCTACTAATGCAGGTATTATGTACCATTTAAAAAGAAAAAATCTCAACGTAAATCATTTAATAGAAAGTCGCTTTATTGAATTAATTCTTCGTAATTCCCACCCATTGTTGCATATACAGACTTGTTCATTCTAGAATTAGATAGGCGCTGTCCACAAGTGGAAAGAGTGCAGTTAGGTTAAAGCGCGCGAGAAAGGAGGATAGAATATCTCTCACCACACCACAGTTCGTGTGTGCGTGCGCTGCTACGATAAACCTTCCCTACTGATAATCAAAATAAGTCATTCTTGTTAAAGCCGTTGCGGTGTACTAAGCATTTATTATTTTACTTTTAAAAATGACTTATACACACGAAGAACGAATACAAATTATAAAATGGTACTATGGTGGCCATAGCGCACAAGAAATTGTTGGGCGACTTGTTTTTTCGTTTGAAAATAGACCCGTACCGACTGTTCAGACTGTTTTGAATATTGTCCGTAGGTTAGAGAGTACGGGATGTTTGAATAGCTGCCAAAACTGTATTCACTTATTTGACGAAGATCAAGCTAGAATTCGTCAGTTACCTGAAGAACGAGAACAGAGGGAAATCGAGGTATGCAGTATTGTTGAAATCGAACCTTCTTATTCTAGTAAACAAATATCTGAAGTAGTTGACGTAAAACCTCTAACAGTTCGTCGTATTCTGAAGAGGTATTGTCTGGCACAAGAAGGTGGTATTTTTGAGCCACTTCTACGCTAGGATTTTTAAAAGTTTCTTTTAATTTTTTCATTGTTTGAAAATCTTTTTAATTTTTAGAATTTTCTATTTAATTTATTTCAAGAATATTTTATTAGTTTCACGCCAAACGGCAAAACATTTCAAGAAAATAGCCACGTGGCATTTTATTAAAAGATTCAAATAAAATGCATCAAATAATTTATACAATTCAAAATGTAGATACGTATTGTCAATGCATAATGATTTACAGCCCCGACCTACACACATCATGTCGCTGGTGAAGACTGATTTCAGACATTCTCACGCGTAACACGCGAGAAAGTAGGGGAAGTTGTTTGCAATACAAAAGTGGGAGAAAACGAAACTGCCAGTGAGAGATATTCTATCCTCCTTTCTCGCGCGCTTTAACCTAACTGCACTCTTTCCACTTGTGGACAGCGCATATCTAATTCTAGAATGAGCAAGTCTGTATAGTCTAGCTGTTCTTAGATTTGAGAAGGTAGCCGTGCTAACAGTCTCAGGACTTGCACAAATACATTCTGTGGTATTTATCGTATAATTCTAGCTACAAGTTATTCTCTGTTTTCAAATTATTCCGCATAAAGCAAATTTTTCAGCCATTCCCATCAAAAATAATCTAGGGGATTTAAGTCTAATCATTCTGGTAGTCAAGCAATTGCTAAACCTCTTCCAATGCGCCGGTTCGCTTAATTTTGATTAAGAAAATCTGCCAAAGTGCGGAGAACGTCATCGCGCTGTATCCACATTCGTTGTCCTACATTAGGAACGTCATCCAGTAATTTCGCATGGTCATTTTCCAAGATACCATACCAATGATCCATAATAGTCTAAATCTTACAAATGTGACAATATCTTTATGTAAATCCGTAATTACGACAGTTTTTTTGCTACCATTTCTATTCACGATTAGATGACGTTAGAGTAATCCTAAGGGGATAATTACCAAAATGGTTTTAAACGAAAGTTGGAATAAGTGCACCAGTAGCTGAGGAAACCGGAAAAATGTGTTAATGGCTTCCTCCTTCATCACGATAACGCGCCATGCCATACCTCGTTTCTAATCTGCGAATTTTTGGCTGAAAAACAGTTCCTGTCCAAAATAAAAACCGTGCTAAAAGAAAAACGTTTTGGACGAAGTAGCTGAAACCCATTCCGAAAGAAGACTTCAAGAAATGTTTGGAACCATAGAATCAACGTTGGAATAAGTGCATCACTAGCGGAAGAGATCAGAAAAATGTACCAATGGCTTCCTCCTTCATCATGACAACGCGCCATGCTATACCTCGTTTCTGATCTGCGAATTTTTTGGCTGAAAAAAGTTTCTGTCTGTCCACATCCGCATCACTCTCTGGAATTACCACCGTGAGACTTTTGGTTGTTTCCAAAGTAAAAATCGTGCTAAAAGAAAAACTTTTTGGACAAAGTAGCTGAAGGCCCTTCCGAAAAAAGTCTTTCAGATATGCTTCGAATCATAGAATCAACGTTGGGATAAGTGCAACGTTAGCCGAGGAGAGTACTTTAAAGGAGATTAATTCGAATTTGACGTAAACTTATTACTTTGTTCGTAATATAGACGTATTTTTAGATCACACCCCTTATATAATGGCGATCTGTATATTTTAAAAATGAAACGGGATAAAATATAATTAAGAAATCAAATAGTATAAAAATATACTCTAGATTGATTTATTATGGTTGAGTACATTTATTTTTTACGTAAATCTTTTACTTTCATATTCCATCTTTTGACTTCAATTAATTTATGCTTCACAAATAGGTAGTGGAAACTTAGAATAAAATGTTTTTAGTTGGGTAGATCGTCGGATCGTATAATATATTTACTGGAAAATGATGAAGACAAACTTCACTTCTCTCAACTAAAGGAAAAATACAGGCGTCCTTTTTTTTTGTAAATTGCATTACCCAAGCTCGAATAACTGGTAGTGCCGAATGAAGTAAACTAAGTTAACGTGCAGTCCTTGGGCTGGTAACCCTATAGGAACAGCTCCATCTAATGTGCTTCAGACCCACGCTCGGGTCTTGAGACTTCTCTAATCCCCTCAGGAGATATTAGTGCGTCTTGTTACAGAAACCAAAACAAGCTCGCCTTCATTGCCGGATTCCTAGATTGAGTCAACGGTATAAAAATCGATCTTTTGTCCCAACGGCACGTTTGCATTGGCTCGGAGCATTCTTGATTTCTCATTTCTTGCTTTGACTAAGGGGTTAAGAAGTGTTAAGCATTAGCTTCGAAATTTATCGAATTAAAGTATAACGTAAACAGCCGAATCATCTTCGGCTTCCTCGAAATTAGGAAATCCAAAAATAAGCTCTGAAATACATTTACGAAAATGTTTTAAACATTTTTAGTAGAATTTGCACTTTTCTTGTATTCAAATTATATGCGTGTATATACAGTACGATCTAATAAATTACCATACTATTTTTTTTTAATTGGAACAATTTATAAATGTATATTCAAACATTAAATGCATCATGCTGGAAGGAAAGCAAAGCATACGCTACAAAAGAATATATTTTTCGAAACAGAATTTATGTAATTTTGATAGAGGGCACAAATTTAATCTGAAGTAGTAGCACTAATCTAAAAAAAAGTGAATAGAAAACAAAAACGCATAAAAGAAGAAATTACTAAAGGTAAAAAACATTTAGAATCTCTTAGAAGCAGATTTACGATTTGATTCCTTGAGATGACCATAAAACCTATTGCACTACGATCTTTCCAGGTCTATTCTTGTCCTCATGTCTCTCTGGTGATTCTGGGCTTCTTTGCATATGTCTGTAAAAGTTGTCCATCCGTGGTTACGACACTTTTGGTCTCAATGTAATTTTAGCCGTGTCGCCAGATTTTGCTTTTTAACCTTAGAAATTCCAAATTACTGAAGAAATCTATTCACTTCCTTTATGATTTTGATTCTAATAGCTTTGTATATATTGGGTCTGGGAAAAAGTTCGTGGCGTTTTTTCAGTAAAATTCAACTGGTCCCCGCATGGCGCGTGGACGAATTCATTTAAACCGAATATGCTCCATTATTATCGACAATGTTTCGCCATTTTTTTGGTAGATCCATGATCCCATCGGTGAAAAACTTCTGTGGTTTCTGATCGAAAAACTGAATCAAGTAGTTTTCACAGGCTTCTTTTGAAACCAACTTAATTCCATTGAGAGAGTTCTGCAGAGATCGAAACAGATGATAGTCAGAGGGTGCTATATCCGGACTGTAAGGTGGGTGCATCAAAACTTCCCAACCAAACTCTCTCAATTTTTGACGGGTCATCAAAGAAGTGTGTGGTCGGGCGTTGTCATGATGGAAGACAACACCTTTCCTATTAATCAATTCGGGCCGTTTTCTTTCAATCGCCTGGCGTAATCTCTCTAGTTGTGCACAGTAGAGTTGAGAATCAATCGTCTGATCAGTTGGAAGTAGCTCGTAGTGGACGATTCCCCTCCAGTCCCACCATACACACAGCATCACTTTTTTTGGCGTCAATGTTGGCTTAGCGAACGCTTGTGACGGCTCACCATCCTTTATCCACGATCTTTTACGCTTCCGATTATCGTACGTAATCCATTTTTCATCTCCGGTTATTAAACGTTTCAGAAACGGCTCGATTTCATTCCGTTTCAGCAGCGCATCGCAGATGTTAATTCGGTCCATCATGTTTTTCACGCTCAACTCATGAGGAACCCATACGTCAAGCTTTTTTTTGTAACCAGCTTTGTATAAATGGTTCAAAACAGTTTTGTGGTCAATGCCTAGCTCCATGCCAATATCGACACTGCTGATATGCTTATCTTGTTGGACTTTTTCAAGAATTTCATCAGATTTTTCAGTGATTGGACGACCGGAGCGTGACTCATCTTTCACATTGAAATTTCCAGAACGAAAGCGAGCGAACCATTTCCGCGCAACAGATTTCGATAAAGTACCTTCACCGTACACAGCACAAATTTTATCACAAGCCTGCGCAGCGTTCTTCCCCTTATCATAATAATATTGCAGAATATAGCGAAATTTCTCATTATTCTTCTCCATTTTCAAGTGCGAATAACTTTCCAACCACTACACCGATTACAATGTTTCTACGCTCAAACTAACGTTTGGAAGGTCATCTAAAAAACGAGCCGTCGGTGGTGTCGCTGTGACTTGTTGTTCTTTAGTTATCGGCAACCAATGCCATGCCACGAACTTTTTCCCATATATTTGTCTATGTACGTGACCTTGGTTTATCCTTGCCTTGTGCTTGTCCGAACGTTTGTTTTTTCTCGTAAAAACAATCACTCGTATATTAACTCGTAGACTCCTCTTTTTGTTCGCGATAATTTGTCCTTGGCTATAGAAAAATTATGTTGAATGGTGGTTGCAGTTCTACAATACACTTTTACATTCTTCTTGGTCAATAATTCTCCTTTCTCAGTGACTCCAGATATGTACGGTAGATAGACAACTCCTCTAGCTGGTTTTGTTTCTGTTAGTAGCGTATCCATTCTGGGCTTTTTAAGGGTTCTCGTTATTTTCGTATTGTTATATCCGTTCTTCTCCAGTACTTCCCGAATTTTCTTCCTCCAAATATTCGGCGTCGCTGATCATTCCTGCTCAATGTATTAACATCTGTTAAGAATTTTCTTCTGCTCGGATGATGATGAGACGTGGTATACTGGTATGTATCAAAATGGGTTTTCTTCTTGTATACTACATGCTGTGGTTTTCCTGACTGTATACGGTATACTGGTACATCTAAGAACGGTAGTCTTCTTTCCCCTTCTATTTCCACTGCAAACTTTATAGCGGCGTTGTTGTAGAATGTAGAGTGTCTGTTGTTCTGATCGAAGATTTCTTATAATTTTTCTTTTCCATGTGGTAAAGTCACAAATGTGTCGTCAACGTATCAGTAATCACTTGGGTCTCCACTCACTACTATGTTTAGCTTCTTTAGCTCCATGAATAAGCTAGCTATCACTAATTATAGTGAGCTCCTCACTGTTGTGCCGTTCTTCTATTCGTATTATCTACTAGTCAATAAAAAGTACGTACTTAACAGACATAGCTTGAGATCTGTACTATCATTATGAAATCCTATATTGCGAATTGTTTTTACCCCGTCATTCGTTAGTAAATAAAGAAGTCATATCAAAGCTCGCTAATATATTTTCTAGATTCATTTCAAGTTAATCAGAATTTTTGCATCATCTTTAATACGTACAGTTTTCATAATGCGATATGTAACAAGGACATATATTTGTAAGCCGAAAATTGGCGATTTATTTCACCTCGGCATTCATTCAAGCCTCCAAAGTAAAAGTCACAAATCTATCCAAGAAATCAACACTTCCAGAAGAAGAAAAAAAAAGGAATGATGCCTAGAGCGAGTCGATCGCCAAGATTACTACGCTTCATTGTGAACAGCGTCGGACCTTGGATCTACGACCTTACCATAGCCTATTACAAGAATCACTCACAACTAATAAAGCACGACGATCGCGCAGCGATGAACTGAGGATATATATAAGGAAGAACGATAATGGAACGAATCGGTCTAACAGGGGAAGAATATCGATAATAAAGTCTATAACCATTTTCTCGGTGGAAGTCTGGATGCTTCTCTATCTCTAATGATTCTTCGGTAGCTTTTGATAGTAGCTAATATTGTCGCCTCTTCAAAGCTTGCTTTATATCCGTGTTCGTGAACATTCAACCGTGAGGATGGTTATAGATTTAGTAACACCTGGAAAAGCCTGCTACGAGAATTCGTCACGCCAAATAACGTGCAATAATAACGCATTGGTGAATCGAAGATATATATAGAGAAGAACGATAGCGAAGAGAATCAATATAATAGCAGATTTTGAAGAATCTGGCAGTATGATCAATGAAACGTCGATAAAAAAAAATCAACGCGGAGATACCCGCAAGAAGAATTGTACCACGAGTGTCGCCATTTACATAATCATCGTAGTTTAGGAGTTATTTAATTCTCTTATAAAAATCGTACCTTAAATAATAAACGAAAAATCTAAATCTTTCACAAGTATTTCAAGAAGCTCTTCCCTAAATGACTGTCCTACATATTGTCTTCGTAAATCAAAAATGGATTTTAAGTAAATCTATGTAGCGTTTTCATCTCCGTCATTAATATACGAATGTCAGCATTGGCATCCAGCGCGGTAAATGTATTCGACGATGTTCTAAAACACGTCAATTTCGATTCGGAAATAACATTTGCAAAAAGACCTGTCATATTATCAGCCGCAAATTCGGCGTCGCACCATTAAAATTAAAATTGCTAAAAGCCATCATGTCCGCTCATCAAATCAATATTGCGAAGCATTTTAAAATATAAAACGTCTATCGACGTTGTCAACCATTAAATCATCTAGAATTACATGAAACTAAATAACTTTCAACGTTTATACATTAGCTGATGCTTTTCATTTGTTTAGGAACAAAGAACTCCGCTAATTATTAATGACGAGTTAAATAATAACATTTGCAGATATCAATTTTCATATTCGATTATCTAATTTTGTGGTTCGTTGCGTAATTATCGATTTCCCATTCAGGCGTTTAAAACTTGCATTTCGCTCATAGTTCGAATTGATATAAACCTCATTTGACGATCCCCAACCTACTTGAGTTCAATAGTCAGACCAAAATTTCAATTTATGTAATATACCTATTCTGAAGGACTTTAAGTATTTTTTATAAGTGTTCGAGTTAAATGATGGGCATACTATACAATTCATATAAAGTGTGTTCCAAAATTAACGCAAGATTTGAATTAAATAGAAAACACAGTTTTTAGTCTTTTGATTGTTATTTTTATATTGAATCATAAAGAATATCGGATAGGGTTATTTATGGAATAACACATCGGGCAAATGGCCTCCACGACTTTGCATACACATACGCACTCGCTTGTCGAAATTTTCCATGACCATTATGCATAAATGTGGCTGAATTTCGTTGATGCAGCGTTGAATCTCCTCCTTTAATGCACGGGTGGTTGTGGGCTTGTTGACATAGACCTGTGATTTCAAATAACCCCATAAAAAAATCTAATGGTGTTAAATCACACGATCTAGGGGGCCAATTCTGATTATCGAAACGAGAGAGTACACGACCTGGAAATATCTCATGCAGTAATTGAATTGTTTCACGGCCTGTATGGCATGTGGCACCATCTTGTTGAAACCACATATTGGCCACATCAATATCATCCAATTTCGGCAGAAAGAACTGTATTATCATGTCGCGATATCGAGCACCAGTAACAATCACTGCTTGACTATCCTCATTTTCAAAAAAGTATGGTCCAATTATGCCTCAAGCCCAAAATCCACACCAAACAGTGACATGTTGTGGATGCATTTGTTTTTTGACAATCACATGTGGGTTCTCAGAACCCCAAAAGCGGCAATTTTGGCGATTAACAAAGCCATCAAGGTGAAAATGTATTTCATCGCTTAGGATGATTTTGCTCGAAAAATCAGCATCCATTTGTTGATGTTCAATAATCCATTCAACGAACTCTCTTCGCTGTGCATGTCATTAGACTTCAGTTGTGTTAATTGAATTTTGTAAGCATGGAGACACAGATCTTTAGTGAGTATACGCTGTAGAGAGCTTCTTGAAATTTGCAATTCTTGTCCACGACGCCGAATTGAGGTTCCTGGATTGTCACCGACACTCTCACGCACTGCTTCGATATTGACATTTAATCGGCTTGTTTTGGACGACAAGTGTGTTTGGCGTCTCCAATGAATCCAGTCTCCCTGAATTTTTCAATTAATCTCTTCACAGTTGACGAAGTTAAAACACTATTCCGACCATATTTTGTATGAAATTTTCGAATTGCGGCCGCCAAGCTTTCATTATTTTTGAAATATTGTTCAATAGTGAAGACACGTTGTTCTATCGTGTATCGCTCCATTTTTACTAACCCTAAAATGTCAGCTGTCGAATTGTTTTTTTAGTGTTGCCAACGCTTTACTGCACAAATTCCGACAAATTCAAATCTTGCGTTAATTTTAGGACACCCATTAGTTCTGTAAAACTGGGTTGTACATAAACTGTAGTCATATATTGCGGAGTTGTAAATCAATACGAAGGCGCTATTAGTATTTATTTATAATAGAAATATTGTATATACATACATATGCATAGTCCATGCGGTTATAAAAATCGACGAACCTGTAGTTATACTTTAAATTAACGAAGAATATTCAAGTTTAGTTTTTGCATAAATATTTTTATTTCTATTTTAATAAATCTGTTAAAGGTTTACAAGGCTTTTATTTATAAATAAATTCGAAAAGAATAATACAGTATTTTTTAAAAGTAAAAGAATTGCAGTTATGAAAATTAATTTTCTGATCCATACAGTCGCATGACCTAATTAAAATAATTATTTTTAGTAGTTACCTACAAGTTTCGCATATTTAATACGATTTGTTATTGCCGGTATAATGTATGAAAATTGAATTTTCCCGTTTTAGCACTGCTACTTTTACGTATTCGTTACCACAGAGTCTGTTATAAAATTCTCAGAGGTATATAAATTGTTTTGCTTCCGTTCAACTAATTTGCAGCAATAATAGTCTCGCGTGAATGTTGTCGTCCTGTCGGCTACCTCCGCTAATTAATTTATGCCCTAACCCATGAATTGCTCGTATCAAAACCAATCCGTTAATATTGCCAGACAGCTGATCTATCATTTACGTTTAATTGACTCGCAGAGAAGAGTTTATGCCGCTGGGACAGGGTCATGATGGGGGGGAGGGGTGACGGTTGAAACGAAGCACTACTCAACACCGATCCGCCACAGTGAACCGTGTGTGTTTGTGTGTGTGCTCGCGTGTATGTGTACGTGTGTACGTATAACCAGAAATTTAAGTTACATCGATGACAATGGAATATTAGTCTAAATGAATATATATCCACATACGAGGGAGCGTTTTTATATTCGCGGAATCAGCGGGTTGTAGAGGGGTGAGTAGGCGCATTGGGAACGTGGCCTGTGCAGCGACTCATGATTAGTATAAATACGAAGTTTCATTGTTATTAGACAGTTAGTCTTTGAGCTATCGTCAACCAAGTAACATAATCAGGAGTGAAAAGTGAAATATGGAAAAAATCGAATATCGTGCCGTTATAAAGTTCCTTACCAGGCAAGGAAAATCAGTCGCGACCATAATGAATGAGATGTCATTGGTTTACGGCGACTCTTGTCCAGGAAAAACCATGGTGTACAAGTGGCATAGTTTATTTAAACAAGGAAGGGAATCCCTTGAAGACGACCCGAGGCCGGGCAGGAGCATCGAGGTGACCACGCCAGCACTTATCCAAAAAGTTGAACAAATTGTACACGAAGATGCTCGACTAAAGAAGAAACAACTCGCAGAAATGGTTGAAGTATCCGATACAACAATTTTTAAAATCCTACACGATCATCTCGGCATGTCTAAGGTCAGCGCAAGATGGGTGCCGAGAATGCTCACGCCGCCGCAAAAACAACAACGCGTAGAGTGTTCGCGTGCATTTTTGGACCTCTGTAATGAAGACAATTATGGTGTATTGAGTGGAATTCTTACTGGAGACGAAACTTGGGTTCATAATTATGAACCTGAGTCCAAACAAGACTCCATGCAGTGGCATAAAAAGGGCACAGCACCTCCCAAGAAATTTAAAGTGTCACAATCAGCTGGGGAACTCATGGCAACAGTATTTTGGGACTCGGAAGAAATATTGTTGATTGATTATAAAGATAAAGGTGTTTCTATAACCGGAGAATATTACGCTTCAATATTAGAGCGACTAAAAGAAGCCATTAAAGAGAAAAGACGGGGAAAATTGACAAAAGGTGTTCTGCCCTACAGCCCAGACCTGGCCTCGAGTGATTATTACCTGTTTCCGAAAATGAAAAAAGAGCTGCGGGGTAAAAGATTTACTGCCGATGATGAAGTCAAGAAGGCAGTTTCGGCGTATTTTGCAGATAAAGAGAAATCATTTTTTTATGAGGGTATAAATAAATTAATTGAAAGATGTGAAAAATGTATCCGTCTTGCAGGTGAATATATTGAAAAAGAAAAATAATTTGGTTTTTTATTTCCACCCCTTGTCCCCCATTCCGTGAATATAAAAACGCTCCCTCGTATGCATCAAAATATCTACATTCGTTAATAGTATAGTAGTATAATAATCACATTGAATATGATGAATTATGCAATCACGAGCCTACAACTTAGTCCTATAGTTTGCTCATTAAGTATGAAGAGGATGCTGTCGATAGATGGCAATGTGATCAGTCAAAATTAGAGGTTTTAAAGAAATTTCGGGGCAAGAAATCAATACGAAAAATGTTAAAAACGAAAGCTTTAACCGTAAGCGAAGGTATTCGTTTCCAGATTTGAATATGTTGACTAACACAACGTTGTTATGAATCATAAAACGAAAGAGAAACTACACATATCGATTATTAAAATATATCCGGACATTAAAAACTACATACATTTGGAGATTTGAAAATGTTTACGTATTGATTAATTTGGTTGGAGACTATGGATGGAATTAATCAAAAAAAGCAAAAGCCTCTTACCACACCAATGTTCGTACTCTTTGTACTTATTTCATATGAAGCTGTCATTATCTGTAAGTCATTAATCACAATTCCGTGTACTACTTTCCGCCAAAACCAAACACACCCAGTGTGTCAAACATTGATGCCATAAGGGTTTTTTCCTTTCTGGATTAAGGTTTACGTATTAACAAAATAAGTGAAATCGAATATTAATGGAACATTTAAGATTAAAAGCGATTATAAATATGACCACAAATCAGAACCTAATGGTTCTCGACCACGTTTTTGATCACCAACACACCAACAACTGAATTCCGCAATAAATTCTGTATACGAGGTGTGGCTATTAAATAACGAGACCAACGCTGTAAAACATTTTATTTTGATTTCATACATATTTACTTATTATCACCTTCAATATACACCCCTCATATATCCCTACAACGCTCCATGCGAATCTTCCATTTTTCGAAACAGGAAGTCTTCGTCTGTCAGCTCCTTCAGTACGCGTCCCGCTTTCGCTTCCATAGCTTCAACGAACTCAAATTTTGTTCCTTTTAATTCAGATTTCACCTTAGCAAACAGACAGAAATCGCGCGGTGCAAGATCCGGCGAATAAGCCGGATAGTCTAACACTAGGATGCCGTACTTGTCTAGAAACCTCTAGACTGACAATGCGGAATAAGCCGGTGCATTGTCTTGGTGGAGAACCCATGACTTGTCCTTCCGCAATTCGAGTCGTTTTTTCCTTATTATTTCACAGAGTTGAACAAGAACGTGAAGGTAGTAATATTGATTAATAATTTGACCCTCAGGAACCCAGTGAATGTACACAATCCCATGAATATCGAAAAAAACATCGTTGCTTTGAATTTGGATTTGCTCATTCGAGCTTTTTTGGCTCTCGGTGAAGATGGGCTCTTCCAGTGCTTGGATTGGCACTTCGTTTGAAGATCATAAGTAAAAAACCACGATTCGCCACATGTTATTTCCAATATATAATATCCTTTCCAATAAGTTTGGGTCATTTTCAATGGCATTCAAAGTGTCAGTACAAACATTTTTGCGAGGTTCTTGTTCAGACGTGAGAATTTTAGGCACCATTTGGCACAGACTTTTTGCATGTTAGAATTGTTATGTAAAATTTGCCGTACGGATTCTTTATCAATTCCTACAGTTTCAGCAATCACACGAATACTTAACTGACGGTCCGATTTTTTCGATATTGTCATCTGTCTTTGACGTGGAAGGGCGACCCGAGCGTGAATCATCTTCAACGTCTTCTCAACCATCTTGAAAACGCTTAAACCACTCAAACACACGTGCACGCGATAAACATTTATTGCCATACACTTCTTTCAATAAATTATAAGTTTCAATAGCGGTTTTTCCAAGTTTCATGTGAAATTTTACAATTCATTGCTCTATTGTTACTTAACATTTTTGCGGTGAAACAAAAAAAACAACTCTAATGCGAACGAAGGCTACGGCTATACTGATTAATTTACAGAGGCGAGAGGCACTACATTCGAAGGAGTCGTTTGCGTTTGACGCATGCGCACTTCTTCTGTACCAGTGTCAGTCTCGTTATTTAATAGCCACACCTCGTACAGCTAACCTTTCTTCAAAAATAATTACTGGATATTTTTTGTTTTGCAAAGGACTTTGACAGTTCTATAGTGGATTTTATTTGTTTTTATAAATTGGAAATGTGAAGTAAAACGAACTGGAAATCAATAAAGTTAACGATGATACCATATATGTATATTGCAAATTGAAGTATAAATTACCAAACATATTAGCATTGAAAATCACCCAGTCTAGAAATATAAAAATGACACGTTGTGTATCAAAAAAGTTTACAACTAAATAGAAACAAAGTTTATAGCTGAAAGTTATACGAGGAATAATAACATGTAATATTACCTCGATTCAGTATATAAAATTACCATCTTTCTCGATCTACAATAAGTAAAAGTCGTCTCTGGAACAAAGATTATACTTACTTTCGTGTTATAAGTTCGGAAATATAACTCCGTTAACTTGAAAAACTAGATTATTATCGACGCAGTAATCTGGGACTTTTCTCTTCAAGTGAAACTCCTCTAAGATAATGTCGAACTTGTGGAAATCCAATAAGCATCCCTTAATCTCGCTTCAGTTTCATTTAATTAAGTTAGAAAAATTGCAATTAATCGAGACGAAAAATTTCGATTGTATTTAACTCATGAGTTACCTCATTTCATTTTATATCGAGTTACTTCGCGTTCAACTGCAGTAGCATGTTGATGTTAGCAGAATGAATATTTTATTATGCAGTAAGCAAGATGAGTCTGGTTTATATTGTTCCTTTACCGAGGTGGTTCGTTAAGGTTTGCATTTATGCGGTACGGACAAAAACTTCGCTGAAACGGCACTGTGTTGTGGTTTCATGTTACATAATATCTTATTATTCAAATTATATTTCGTCTGATGGTAGAGTCTTGTGATGAAATAAATTGAGTTATTCTCTGTATAGTCAAAATATAAATTACGTGTATTTCTCCACGTAAACACATAGAGATGATCATTTGCATACAACTGAATAAGGCTTTTAAACAAATGCGTTTAAATATTTATTTTTTGAAAAAAATATCGTCCATATTCAAATGAGTTCGACAACAAAAGATTCTTCTTAAATGATAATCTGACTTTCAATAAAATTATACACATTAAGAAATGAATTATCTCACAATCTAAATTGCATATTTTCGCGGTCATTGTCCTTAATTACTCTATCTTAGCTTCTGGGTTGGAATAGCTCCTTGCCACTTCACTGCCGATGTTTCATCTTCGGTTACACGAGGCATCTTCAGGGCTTAATTGCCATTACTGCTACTGTTGTTACACTAAAACTAATGTAAGTCTCTTGCATTTGAATATATAAAGGGTTTTGTTTGCAACGGATCAATGTAACGCTGCGGTTAGTGTTGTTTGAAGATGATGCATTACCAGGGATTGTGTAAAGCAGGTATCGGCAACCTTTGACATATTGTGGGCCAAACTTTAATGTGCAAATACGTTCGCGGGCCGCGTTTAAAAGTAGTGCATTTTAAACTAGTGTTTTAAAGTAGTGTTCATAATTTTTATCGATAGATATCAGATATGAAATAATACGACAATGTCTCGCGTGCCGCATATGGCATAGAGGGTAACCGTCATTACGATATTTGAGTGTTTTAAGATTTCCATTGACTCACGAATTATGGCATTGATTCCTTTCTTATCAGAATCTCTCCAACTATAACTGATTTTATACGCTTCGAAACTCACACAGATTAAACCCTTGCAATTTAGCCTTCAAAATTCCGGGATTTTAATCCATAAAACTATGAAACGCGACTCCGCCATCGCTGAACTTTAAGCTGATAAAAGCAATGTTATTATATTATCCGAGATAGTGATGAGTACGAATAAAATATAGATTCTTCTCTAAGACCGTTCAACTTCTTACGCGGCTTTCTACTTCACATATAGAATCTTTCGTAACATAAAAACGTCTTGTATTCTTGCTGATTGTCAGAGATTCTCAACACTCAGCGATTCCAAAGCTTCCAAACTGAACAGCCTCCCCAAAATTTACAAACCTAATACCCCTCTACGTCCCACAGTTACCGTAAAGAGTCTCATCTATAAATTATCTAAATATCTTTCCAATATGCTTAAACCATACACCAGCAACAGTGATTTCTTTGTCCCAAATATTAAATGAAACCCACGGCAGTTGTTTCATTTAATATTTAGGATAAAAAAATCACTGTTGGTGTATGGTTTAAGCATATTGGAAAGATATTTAGATAATTTATAAATGAGACTGTTTACGATACTAATATCTAACTATATCTTAACTAATATCTTGTTTCCGTATTGCAATTTATGGCACATTAGAAGACTGGAATTCACAGTTCTCCGTGGTCTAAGAATGAAAGCACATGCTCGGTTTACATGATATCATGGGTTCTGGTCTCACGAGAAGAAAAGAAATTTTTTCAATAAGTTTCTGCATTATATATGCTATTTAAAAAAGAATTTATCAGTTTAGCATTGTAAAGAGCGCATAATTACATCCAAACAGTTTGTCCAAAGACTGAATTATCTGACGGTAAAACCTCAAGATTAGCTAGTTAGGTTCGATGTTGAATAGTTGAATTTGATGGAGCCTGTGGTTGATTGACTGATCAATAAGGTTGATATATAACCCCTTTCCACAATTAACACTGTGTGCACAGTGTGTGCACAGTGCACATCTTGGTTTTGAACGGTGAGGATCACGTACGGAGTTTGTTTTTTCGTGCAATTTTTTCGCCGTGTTTTACCAGGTGCGACACTTTGAAATTATCTGCTGATGATGACAACTTGGTTGTCGAAATGCGTATACAGAATTTACAAATAGTTAATTGTGGAAAGGGGTTATATATCAACCTTATTGATCGATGTTGAATCCCTATTTACCAAAGTTGCTATATCTGACGCCATACAAATAATCCGACAAATTAATTATTTCCAAAATTTGAATGGTTTTACTATAAAAAGTATTGAGTTTGTATTCTGCTAGTACAGAGTTACAGTTTTACGTACTGCAAAGGCTAAATTCGGAATTTTTTTTTATTGAAAATCTTAATTTGTTTCAAAGGTGTATGCTCGCAAAAATTGGTTATTATATGGTTACAAATGTTCGTGTGCTAACATTTTCGAAGGTCCTAGAAACGATTTGGATGTCTAAAAATAGAAAACTGGAGAAATCATGTCAAAATCTGAACTTCTGAATGTGTAAATGGATTATCTCCAAAATTTGAATGGTTTTTCACTATAAAAAAAGCGAGTTTGTATTCTGCTAGTTCAGAACTACTGTTTCACACGCTACAAAGGCTAAATTCGGAACTTTTTATTTTGATGAAAATCTCAATTTTTTCAAAGAGGTATACTCGCAAAAATTGGTATTTTTCCAAAGTTATTATATATTAACAAATGCTCGTGTGATAACATTTTCGAATGTCCCAAAAATTATTCTGAAGTCTAAATTGATCTAACTTTTTTGGCTTAATCCTCATAGAATAGAGAACTTGAGAAATCATGTAAAAATGTGAAATTCTGAATACGTAAATGGATTATCTCCAAAATTTGTATGGTTTTACTATAAAATGTAGTGAGTTTGTGTTCTGCTAGCTCAGAACTACTGTCTTCCTGAGCCTAACACCGGGAAACTTTTCAATCAACCCAAATATCTATGGCCTGAGCTCGGATTGTACGCAGCTGTTACTGCGTACAATCCATAATAAAACGATAAATAAATACACATTTTATAACGATTTGTACCTCGAAAAGAAGGAATATCATTATTATTATTGTTATTAGTATGTTTGTAGTTAAATACAGATGAAATTACATATGTAGTTTTCTTTATCGTCTAGACAGAAATCTTCTGACGATTGGGTAGGTATTATTATTTAAAATATTATGCAATGTAATTAAGACAAGGAATTAATTAACATTTCTTTTTGAAATTCTGCCAGTGACCGAGGAGCTGTTCGCCAACAACAAAGTCTACCTCCACCTCCTCCTTACTAATCTTATTCCTTTTTATCTGGCTAAACGCGAGCGTACGCCGTCCTTGATTTATTTACAGGATTGCAGTCCGGCAACGAGATTACACCTTCTTCGCTGGAGAGAGCAAATCTATAATCAACTCCCCGCAATCATCTTATCTCCTCCCTACTTGGAAAATCCTTTGCGTAGATCACACGCCATCGAACGAGAAGGATCATTATTTCACCCGATTTCATTTAATTTCATTAGATATTTCAATCTGTCTTTGTTATCTGTGTTCTCCGGTTTCTCTGAAGTTCCACTCACCGGCCTCTCGTCTTGACCTCCGCAATTTATTCTTTTCTCTTTTTCGAACTGTTTGATATAGCGTACGTAATGTTGTATTTTAAAGCCAATAATAATGTCCAATGTACGAAATTAGGGTATAATAATGCTTCTAACGAAGGTCTCGTAGTGAATTTTATGCTAGGTGAGTCATGCTGTATTGCATACAATTACTGTTATAATAAAATAATCTTTATTATCCCAAAGAAGCCCATCTACAAGATAATTTTACATATTCCAACACACTATTATACGCATGGTTGGTACAAATTCGTGTTAAACGAAAATATATAAATAATACTGTAGTAAAAAAAGGAATTAAAATTTAATAAAATTGAAGCAGAGATGAAAATTTATGCCTCTAGCAGACAAACGATAAGACGTCACAAAAAATGGACGTGAAAAAAAAGATCCCAACTATTAACGTTATTCGATCTAAAAAGAAATACACACTTACACCTTCTATCAACGATGGCGTGAAAACTATGCAGATCAAGTAATGAGTCATCAACCCCACGCGCAGAATAAAAACAATCACATATGAAGAAGAAAATGCTTCCTCTCCTAAGTGATGTGTTGGTAAGCATAAAATGGATACCATACCACCATAACATACACCAACTTACTCCGAACATAAGCATACCACATTTCGAAGTCACAAGACTGTCAAAGTCTCGGAAAGCTCGAACCAAAAAGCTCATAGACTTGCAAACAGCTTTGTAAATGGAAGACGTATGATTGGTGAACACAACAAAGAGAATCCACAAGACACTTTCTTCAGATCGTCGAGGAGTCTGAATCCGGTGTTAGAGTGGCATATTCAGAGAAATATTTTTCCCTCAGTACTACTAATCTTCGTATAGAAGCAAGTCGTTAATGAAAATATTGAAAAATAAAGCCGAAATTGGATAGAAATAACCAGAGTGAAAACCATTAATGCAAACATAGCACGATGGAAAAAATGAGGTTTAATAACGGAAGAGAAAAGACAAAACATATAACGGCTAGCAAAATTAAGTGACTAATGGAATGCCGAGCTGCTATATTAGCACACAGTTTATAGGCGTCATTGGACTCAAAAGCTGCTGGAACAACTCAAACAAAATAGTTAAGAAATTTTGATCAAAATTATTGTATTCTAAATATTCTCCTTTAATAGAAATATAGTTTTCTGCTCGTTCAAGAAGTATATAAAGCACTTCTTTATTTTACTGATTACAATGGTGTTGAAAATGCTCCTTATTGATATTTGGAACGTCTTCAGTTGATGCGAAAGGTTTCCTTGCACTTCGACGCTTGGTTTCTGGACGGTATTAAAACCACCACATCTCTTCAGCAGTTCAAATCACTTTTAGGAAGTTTTCATCTCTTCAATTCATCTTATTCGGCCATCCATTAATCGCTTTGAAATAAAACTTTCGAAGACAGTTTTTCGATTAAAATTCAATAATTGTTGTTTTGGTAGTTCAAGCTCCATTTTCATGAATACCATTGAAGATTTTTTCGAAATCTTTACAAAGCCAGACACTCATAGGCATTTCTTTGGTGAAATGAATAAGTTTTCACGCGTTCTTTTAAGAAAATATTTACATCCACGGGGATACATTTATATTACTATCTACATTTAAGATTGCATTAAATGCTGATATAATATAGAAAACAATGTAACCTAATTATAAAAGTTCTCACTTTATTCAAAGTTGATACAAAATGGTGTAACATTTATAAATTAATTTAACAAAAACGAGATTAAAAAGCATGAACAATTGAAGTAAGGGACGCTAATTTTAATTTCGATAAGAGAGAAGAAGAAAAAGTATTAAAAAAAATAGTTTGTTTAAAAATAAGAAGTCTTAAAAAAGCATTATTAGCACACTTATTATGAATACAATTGTTATTATTGGAATATAATAAATATTTGCCATTTACTGAAGATCCTTCTCATTACGAACGGATTGAGCTTGAGAATTCTTATCCCGAACTGTTAATTTATTCTCATAACCTGCATTATAAGTATTCACATCCTTATAAGTGTTATGTTTGTAAATACTGGCCGTGAATTACATCTATAGAGGCGATCCGTAGGGATTTACTAGTTTAACGGTTGACGAACAAACTTAAAGTTTGATCTTCGTACTATTACTGCTCTATCACCAGATTCCACAACGTGCAAAAACCTGTAGTGTATTTGTAATATACACTACTGCTTTTTGCAATACGCGAGATTACAAATACATCTTTTTATACACCTCCTTCTCCTGATGCTATACTTCCAAGATATGGATTTTGGCGTAAGTAAGTCGTATATGTACTCATTGTAAATCTCGGCAAAGGAAACCCATACATCTAAAATTACATCTGATAGATCATCCAATATTCCTGCAGGTTCCGTGCTTAATCGCTCTTGCATTTTTCTGAAAATTAAAATAAAACATTAACAAAATATGTGGGCACATGTACGAAATTCAACTACTGCTTATGTTTATACTGTGGTCGTTTTCATACTGCATCACTTGAGAATGTCTTAAGATTAGTGACGCTTTAATATAAGCAGTTGTTTAGTAAAATATACTAAATGACATTAGAAGTGTTACACCTAGAAGGAATAGTTTCCTGGACGTGATTTTTTGGTAATGTGATAAGCTTAAGTCAATAATGAAACGATCAGATTTCCAAGAAATTTTATTAACATTAATTTGAAAAAAAATCAATAATGTGTTTGGCGACCCCGTAGCTGTAGACACTCCTGTACACGTCTAGGCATCGACAAAATAAGTTGGTCGATGTCTGCTTGTGGCACCTCGTTCCAAGCAACTTTAACTTGGTGGATTAACTGTGCCAGAGTTTGTGGAGGATGGTTCAAATTGGCCAGTCTTCTCCCCATTATGTCCCACACATGTTCGATGGGATTTAAATCCGGTGAACGGGGTGGTCACGGCAAAACATTAACGCCAGCTTCTCGTAGAAAGTCCATAGTACGACGAGCAATATGTGGACGCGCGTTGTCTTGCTGAAAAAGGACGTGTGGACGGCCATCTAGATAAGGCAATAAAGTGGTTTGTAGGACGTCATCAACATAACGCGCAGCTGTCATACTGCCCCGAATAAACAGAAGAGGTGATCGGCTTCCATATGCAATAGCCCCCCAAACCATTACTCCAACAGTCCTGTGCACATGCCTCTCAACAGCAAATCCAATATCACGTCGCTCTCCACGACAGCGTCTTACCCTCTGACGGCCATCATGCATGCCTAGGCAGAATCGCGATTCGTCGCTGAATACGACATTATGCCATTCTGCTTCCCAATTCTGCCGTTCTCTGCACCAGTCCAAACGTTGACGACGATGTTCTGCAGTCAAAGGAAGGACTAATCGTGGACGGTATGAAGCAAGTCCAAAAGCTCGAATGCGGCGATATAATGTTCGCATACTGACAATGCGACCTTCTACACCAAACCATTGGTCACAGAGTTGGCGAGTAGTAGCAAAACGGTCTCGCAGAGCTAGTAATCTGAAGTGCCTGTCTTGACGCTCTGCGGTACGCGTCGGTTGACCTGTTGGTCTGTTTCGTGTTCCTATACCTTCTTCCACACTCTACACACACGCATTACCGTCATTGCAGTGAAACCAACACGGCGGGCAATTTCGCGGTAGGCCAAACCGACTGGGGAGAAGACTGACCAATTTGAACCATCCTCCACAAACTCTGGCACAGTTAATCCACCAAGTTCAAGTTGCTTGGAACGAGGTGCCACAAGCAGACATCGACCATCTTATTTTGTCGATGCCTAGACGTGTACAGGAGTGTCTACAGCTACGGGGCCGCCAAACACATTATTGATTTTTTTTCAAATTAGTGTTAATAAAATTTCTTGGAAATCTGATCGTTTCATTCTTGACTTAAGCTTATCACATTACCAAAAAATCACGTCCAGGAAACTATTCCTTCTAGGTGTAACACTTCTAATGTCATTGAGTATATATTAATATCACTGTAAATATAGTAATAAAAAATGTAATGCTTTTGTAGATTTCTCACTACATTTACGCACACTGAATAGTGTCGATCTGAACCGTGTAATAAAATAAAGTAATAGTAAATTAGAAGTCTAGTATATTACATAAAAACTCAATATGTAACATCCTTCGCCGCCACCATGTTTTCAGAGTATACTTCCATTTTTCTATCTGTTTGTATGCAAGTCCATAAACTTCGATATGTTTTTATTGACTTTTTCAGATATACTACATAGGTATTTAATTGTTTCTTATAATAGATTCCTTTTCTGGGAAAGTGGTCATATGTCATCAGCAAAATCAGATATTCTAAGTCTTCTCTGAAAGCCCACACCAACCTGTTCCTCTTATATTGAGTTTTTATTTTTAGGACTTCATCAATAATAATTAGAAGCAAAAGCGGCGGAAGAGCACAACCCCAACGGACACTTCTAATGGACACGAATTCTATGAATAACATGCATGGAATATCCTACATTCGTACAGCCATTATACTTCTCTTTAATAAGATTTAGGATTTTATTTATTTATATATTTATTTTTTTATTTATTATTCGCCAACCTACAAAAGACTAATTACACTAGAATATTGTAAATAAAATAAACGTATTAACATATGTAGATGTGTCTGTACACAATTGCATATAGAAACAAGATAAAAAAAAACAGGAGAAAAAAAGGAAAGACAGACACCAAATATCAGTTGCCAAAATGTTTAGAAATTACTTCAATTTGGAATAAGTACAAAACAGAAATACACACTATAATGTGGAAAAGAGGAAATATTGTTTTTTAGCACGTAATTCATGAAACTTATTTCGATATTAAACGATTTTATAATACCTAATTTATACAATCGAGCGCCCGTAATGCTGTCTGTCCGTTATGTACTATGCTCTCTTGGTCAGTGATATGTTCTCTTCCTATTTCCTAGCACGTCCAGCATTAGACGGCATTATACTTATAGAGCAAGTAACGCGTTTGATCTTCATGTCTTTGTCTGTAATCCAGAGAGGTTTAGAGTTAGCTCCGGCGCGCACGTGTGTGTATGTATGTGTGTAATCCGGCAATAATTCGCTCCTCAAACAGATATCGAGCTATAGGATTGTCTCCAGTAATACTGTTCCATGTCTATTTTTCCAGCAATCTTGTATACGTCATTCTTGTATTCCACTACGTTTGTTCGTTTTACCATGGTGTTAGTGGAGTTTATCTAAGACTATTATCTGTGCAATCATCCCGGATTGGTCGTTTTATTTATTGCCTTTAACTCTGAAGGAACAAATTACATATACGCTAATAGTATAGGTTTAGAAAATTCAAATCAGAAAACTGCCATCACTTCGCAAGGGAAGTCAGAAACATATAAAATCACTGGCAAGTGCTAACAAAATTATTTCCTAATCATAATATAAGTAGTGTAGTAAGACAGATGCCCCCAAATATTTATGAGCGGTAATGAATGGATACATGTAGCAGTGTAGCCGTTACAATAAAAATTGCTTAGTTATTATGCATATCCAGAGTTTGGATGGAGGGTAAAGTAACAGATACAATGATTTTACACTTCGGTGGAATTAATTAGGTGTTGCTTTTCTCTTAACTTAATATATCGTCTTTAATATTTTAAAAATCTCAATTAATAGTGTAAATAAATAAGAGAACACTGACTATTTTTATGGCACAAACAAAAAATTTTAATGTAATTTATTCAAAAAATTGCAAATATAAAAATGCTCAAATTTACTTATTGGCACTATAACATCTGCTACATGAATACAATAAAAGAGAATGATTGAAATAGACCTGTAGGAAAAGAAAATTATGGCAAAGTGGTTGATGAGTTGTGTAGATTTTGGTTGCTTTTATTATTAAACTACGAAAGCAACCTAAATTTACACTACCCATATACAACAGTGTCAATAAGTGAATTTCAGGATTTTTATATTTGCAATTTTTTTAATAAATTACATCAAAACTTTTTTGCCATGTGTTGAATACTGGCACGGGCCCTATCCATAACTCATCTCTCTTTCACCTCTTATGCAAAAGATAAGGGAGGCTGTAATAAACGCATGCTGGTACTTTTTTTTAAGAGTATTGTGTGTTTTGGCTTTCGACGATAAAGATCGTGTACGGAATTTATTTCGTGCGGGTTTTTGCCGTAGTTTCCAGGTGCGACACTGTTTAATTATCTGGTGATGATGAGAACCTAGTTGTGAGAAATACGTATACAGAATACGAAAATAAATGTGGAAAGGTGTACTATAACAACCTTAAGTGATTAAGTTAATCAATCACAGCCTCCATGTAATAATACTGTTAATTTATTTACTTTTCTGTTCAAATTTTATAATTTGAATTTGGACTTGGGGTCTGTTCTCTTTTTGAAACACAGTATAGTAGTAAAAGTGGAAATGTATTTTTCAATATAAATAATATTTACAAATTTTAGTTTTAAATTATTTACTCGTGTAAATCTCGGCAAAGGAAACCCATACATCTAAAATTACATCTGATAGATCATCCAATATTCCTGCAGGTTCCGTGCTTAATCGCTCTTGCATTTTTCTGAAAATTAAAATAAAACATTAACAAAATATGTGGGCACATGTACGAGATTCAACTACTGCTTATGTTTATACTGTGGTCGTTTTCATACTGCATCACTTGAGAATGTCTTAAGATTAGTGACGCTTTAATATAAGCAGTTGTTTAGTAAAATATATTAATATCACTGTAAATATAGTAGTAAAAATGTAATGCTTTTGTAGATTTCTCACTACATTTACGCACATTGAATAGTGTCGATCTGAACCGTGTAATAAAATAAAGTAATAGTAAATTAGAAGTCTAGTATATTACATAAAAACTCAATATCTTTCAGAGTTTATAATCACGAGTTCCTTTCGTTAAAACTATTGCGTGATCCGAAAAAACCAAAAAAAAATTTTAAATGAAAAAGTGTGAGAATAGATACTTTTAGTTATAGATATATTTAAGTTGGTAGTAATAAGTATAATGAAAAGTGTTATATGTTGAACTTTCTTTTTTTCCATTATTAAATAACTAAAGCAAAGTGTATTATTATTTGTAACAAAATCTAATAATATTAACAAAAAGAACTACAAATAACTGAAGAAATCAAAGTCAAATAACGAAGGCAAAAAAACAATTTTTTAGCCACTATAATATTTGCCTGCGAAAAACTAGCTTTAGCGAAGAAGGTTTGAATTAAAGCATTTGAAGGAAAATACTAGAATTTTCAAACAAAAGTCACACAGGAAATGATATTAGAAAGGCATTAACAGTAAATGGGACTTCTCGATGAATGAAGGAATGTGATATTCATTTTCACAGATCTGCAATGCTTGCTATATCTGTTTGCAAATCCTAAACTAGTCCAAAGTATAAATGAATTTTAAAATAAATAATTTAAATTTATAATTGAAATATGTTTTTTTAAGTTAGCGTAAGTACCAAATATTTGAAAACATTTTATTATATTAAGTTTAAACTAGAAATAAAATTAATACTCACTCATAAGTATCCGCATGTTGTTGACCTATTGTATTTGATGCAACTTTTAATAAATCATTTCTTATATTTATTTCTTGTTGACTACACATTTTACTTAACATTTCTACTTTTCCATCTTGTGTAGGTTTAAGGGAAGGTTCTTTGGGGAGCTCTGGCAATGTTTTAAATAAATACTCTAATGTTCTGGGTATAATGCCAGGTTCTGTTATGGTACCAACCATTGTAAATGTTTTACCTAATAATAAATAATTAAATATATTGTACAAGTAATATTATGATGGATAAACCTGAGCCTGAAGCACCATATGACATTAATGTAAAGTTGTTACCATTTATAAATTTCAGTAACTTGGGTTTAACGGCATAATTGAAAACCTCTACTTGTGTTGAATTGGTATCAAAGATATGTGAAAACTGGTATATTTTTTTAACAGTTTCAACAACTTTAACATTCTTTGAACTCACTGAAGTGGCTGGAATATAACACTCTATTTTATTTTGGTTAAATTTATATATATTTGGTATATTTTCTGCTTTTTTTATCCGCAAATATATGTTGACTTTATCCTCTAACTGAAAATATATAAAACAGTCTCATATATTTTTAATTACATTACAAAATATGTACATACTTCTGCAGAACTTTCCTTATTACTTTTCTGCTATACTTGGATCTCTAGCTTGTAAAAATGATAAATTCTTAGCTTTATTACAAGAATCATCCATGGCGAAAGTTCTTTTTTATAACGTATGTGTTCATAAAACATCAACCACAAAAAATAAAATTTAGCTGCAAAAATAAGTGTTCGAACTCTAAAAAATAGTATATAATTATAAAGGCAAAAGTCATAAATAAAACTTTCCGTATTTTATTTATCTTACAAACAAAAATTATACATTAAATTACAATTACACTGAACGAACTTACTGGAATGTAATAAATTTGAACATGCACACTGTTTGTTACACTGTTACAAAATGAATAAATTTTAATGGCACACATGCGCCTGGTTTAGTCACATGGTTATAAGTCAAGTATGTAAAAAATATATTAGTATCATTGCAATAAAATAGTGAAGTTTATAAAATCTGTAGTATATAGCAACATATACATATAAAGTAGTTCCCTAACAACATCAATGATTAATAAAGTATTATATCGGCGAATGTATTTTTATTAGTTGTTATACTAATATTAAAATCATGTGATAGCGGCGCCTAAACTATATGGATATATTATTTTTAATTCTACATGATTTAGTAATATATATTATACAATACAAGTACATAATAGTATATTAATTCATTTGCCTTTTAGTATCTCTTTTAAATGAATTGGAAATTCATAATTTGGGAATTTTTGAGGTGTTGGTAATACACGATATTTGTCAATTTAAAATTTAAATTTATCAATTCCTATTGAAAATTTTGTACTTGTTAAATTTAACGTAAAATGAAAGAGAATTTATCATGTATTAGACCTGAAATTAGAGAAATTGCAGAAAACATAAATAATTTACTTCCTATTAAATCTCGTATCAGTTACGAAAAGCAATTTATGAAAATTGAAAAATGGTGTAATTTACATGTGGCAGTTCAACTTCACAGTTTTTGGACGTTTGGGACCGTCTCATAGCTTCTCGAATGAATATCCAAGGTAGTTATTGATTTTTTAAGGACAATCGGCAATACAATTGAAGGCTATTTCGCATTCTTCACAATTAATTAATGAATTTCATTTTAGGTATGGAAATAAAAGAATATCTTTTATCGAAATAATTGTAGTACCATAACTATTTTATCTCAACTTGTAATGTTAGTAATCTTTAGTAAATGAATTTCTAGTAGTAATATTAATAATAATTATATATCTAGCTTTTTACGATGGAAAATTAATGAAATTTAGTATTTTCTGCCATGCCTTCGTTGATTAAAAGCACAGAAATTAATTAAAAATTTCTGCGCTGGAAAAGGACTCGAACCTCTATCTGCCGTTTGCTGCCTTACTAATTAAGCCACCAGACAGTACAGTTTCGAGTCTTTCAACATGTCATAAATCACATAATGGAAGCACATCTAATATTTATAACGCACAGTCAGTCTTTTGTTCCCAGCTCAGGTGTTCCACAAGGCTCGATTCTTCTCTTTACTATTTAATTTATTTATTAATGACTTATTAATGTATCTTAACTACCCAGTTCTTGACTATACTGACCATATTCAAATTTATAACAATATCAAGACCATTGGTGACTGCGTTCATCTTCGGGATAACCTCGGTAGATCGATTAATTGGTGTAGTTGCTTTAAATTGATTGTTAACATTGAGGAATGTATCGGTGTCTCTTATACAAATGCTTCTTCTTCTACTAGTTATACATATAATGTCTGTTATTTCTGTAGTTAAAAATATTACATTTGCTTCCTTTTTTATATATGGGTGTTATATTGCTTACTTTCCAGATGACTGGAAAAGTAGAGGTACGAAGAGCAAGATTATACATTTTACATAAGGATAGCATGGAATAGTAGCACAGTCCTTGATTATAAAATTAGGTAATCCATCATGACCTGTTGTATAGTCAGCCTTTAGGTAGTTTATGGCTGTCAGTATTTCGCTCTCTGATAAGGTGCTAATAAAAAAATTGTTCAGACGTTCCTCAAAAGTTGATGTAAATACGACAACGAGTGACTGATACATCTCCGAAAAAATTTTAGCAAAGATTTCAACTATTTTGTTTGCAGCATAATCAGCTCATTATCACCAAATCTCAAGCTACTGGGGATTCCTGTGTATCCATATAATGAGTCGCCAAAATATCTTAACGTGTTTAGGAATTTCCCTCTTAAGACCAGCTAGATATTAGATACACCTGACAAGCATTGTACGGTTTCAGATTTTACCAGTCTGCATACTTGAATAAAATAATTTAGCAAGTATTTGGAATTGGTAAAAGCAGAATTCTATTGAAAAATGTAAAATAATAACCTTTACCAGAAGAATTTATTGTGTTCACTACAATCTCTAGGGTGTTAATTTGAACAAGCGCGATTTGGTCAAACATCCGGGCGTATCATTTGATACACGTTTGACCTTTCATAAGCACATAGGCGACGGAAGTTCGAGGGCCAAAAAGACACTAGGATTCATCATTAGGAACTGCATTACATTTAATACAATACAAGCATTAGAATCATTGTACTTTTCCCTACTAAGATATCGCTTAGAGTATTGTTCGTTAATATGGTTTCTACTTTATCTCAATCAGAAGCGCCAGTTGGAGAGATAATTCAAAGGAAATTTGTGAAATTTCGATGACTTAGGATCGACCATGCTTACCCTCAAAGAAATGCTGACCATCCGATATTTTTTTGCGCTTTGGAATTCCATCTCTTCAGTTTAGAAGAATAAGAAGCAGCGTTACACTTTTACATAAGCTTCTTCAAAATAACGTCGATTACCTTTGGCTTCTGCAACGGATACCATTTTTAGTAGCTATAATAAAATCAAGACATCAATCTCCATTTTACTTGGTGTTTCCCGGAACAAATGCTTTACTAAATTCGCCACTAGATACTTTTACTGGTCATTTCCATATGACGAGTTAAACTAGTGACATTAATTACAGTACTTTGGGGGATCTAAAAGCAGTAATGGCTGTATTTAACTTTTACTTGTAATATTATTATTAGTACAACCACATATGTTAACCTCTTCGCCAAAATCTTCGATATGTTTGACCTCTTCGATCCGTTTTAAAAATCTTGTCTCTTGGATTCCGTCTTTGTTGTAGTTATCCTCCTTTCTGCCTTCTATTGTAACTTTCTAGATCTTTAAGAAGCGTATTAATCTACTCCAACATTTTTACAAATTCTCATCATTTTATCTGTTAGATTTCTGCTTATTTCAGAGCTTTGTCAATTTCTTCGGGTGTTATATTTTTACCACTCCACATTTATTCTTTGTAAATTAATTGTTGATTTCCATAGGCCACACTTTTTGAATCTGTTGTTTTCTTTAAACACGTGAGAGATTGTATATATAAATACTGTCCACTAGTTAGACCCAGCATCTTTCCTATTGATTCCACAAACTTGATTCTCATTTATTTCTATTATAATGTACGAATATAAATATACTTTAATTGAACCGGAACGATATTAACAAACGTGATTAATTACAGACAAATATTATACAAGACTGTTGTCTAAATTAATAATCGTTTCAAATCCTACCGTTTATTTTCCCCACATCGAATCAGATCCTTTAAACGTGCGCTTAAAACTCAACCAACAATTACCGTAAGTGCAGATCCACGTATCACGGAAGCCCGGGACATTGCAGGGCAACGTTTCACCGCTATGGATTTATTGTAATTGGGTTATCACCTGTAAATATGAAGTCTGTGAGAATGTGTGTATAGGAATAGATATACACAGTCCGCATTTGGAATATCTACAATTTCGATCTACCGCTACACCTGTAATTTGTAGACGAATTTGCATATAGATGGACGGTAGATGGCGTACACACTGATTCATGATAACTAAACATGAGGATGGACTAAATTTCGAATAGATTAGATGTAGGTGGGATACATAACAGAGCGGGCAGTGTAACGAGATATTCAGACCGTCGAGGTAAGTGGCTGTCTTCTTTATACTAAACGTACGTCATAAAATGTTTTTTTTCAGGTGGTAAAATTTTCCAGGTATAACGAAACGAGGGAAAACAAGGCTGTAATATTTCGGCTAGGAACATCCCAGTTCTTTAGATTTTACGGCCTTTACGTTTCCTATAGTTAGCGTTTTCTTCTCAATCACCCAAAACATTATAAATGACAAAAATATATATTAATATATACGTGGGTTGTCTTTTAAATTTTCCATATAATGCTGGAATAAAACAGTAAATAGCTTTTAAGAACTTCATTGTTTTTCCAACTATTCTCCACGAAGATTAATGCACTTTTGCATGTGCTCGAACCAACTCTGGAAGCAGTTGTTCCACTCGTTTGTTGGTACAGTCAAAATTGTGTTTTTGAAGATATCGACTGCTCCTTCTGATGACTGGAACCTTTGACCTCGCAGTCCGTTCATGATTTTCGGAAAGATAAAGAAATCGTTTGGACTTAGGTGTGGATTGTACGAAGGATGGTCCAATAATTCGACGTTTTGTTGAGTTAAAAATACAATTGTCTCGCGTGCTGTGGGCGAACTTGCATTGTCTTGGCGGAGGATGATTAGTCGTTCAGGGTTGGTTTTTCGAAGCTCAGTGATAGGTTTCAGCAAACAAATGGTTGTATACCAATGGTCAGTAACAGTTCTTTGATCTTGTAGAGGAATTGTTGCTACGTAAGCTGTTTTCGAGACAAACGTCGAGATACTTCGAGAACAATTCAATTTTATAGTAAATATACTAAAATAAATTGTTTTAAATTTTCTTGGAAATTTTATTGTCAATAAATTGGTAATTTATCCACATACACTCCATTAAAAAAAGCACAGGTGACTTGGAATATTATGTCAATATGGTTAAACAATTTGGATGGCAAAATAAAGAGAGAAAGGAGAAATGTTATCTTGTAATGCGCAATATATACATGTATAGAAACGAGAAAGACCACAACGATCTTGACATGTGGGAATAAGAAAAAATCTGGAAAAACGTAGTAGAAGACATTACTCAGAATGCTCTGGGTGGTACGTTTTTGTGTTTACTTATGACCAAAGAACATTTGTTCTGGATTTTTCAACTACATCTTGATTAACAATCACAAAAATCTATTCCTCTTAAAAAATTGCATTATGTACTGCCAGCATATTGTCTGTAAAAATTGTTAAATAAAGTAATTAGCAACTAAAACAAAAAGCTTTGCCAGCAGTGACAATCCAAGTTTGCGAAATCCACAAAATAGTACAGACTTCCAAGAATAAATTTGAAATATTTAACTAAAATTAAAATAACCCTCCTTACTATTTGTGTGTTTATTTCTGCTTAGCTAGAAGCACGATTTTAAGAATGCAATTCTTATATTCGCTCTCCTTCACCGTAGAAGTCGATGATTTCTAACGAGTTTTGGAATCTAAGCGCAATCTTTCTCTCACTTTTGAACCTGTCTAACGAACCGAGTGAGTTACAAATACAAAGTTAGAAGCACACCAGTGGAGACGACCTACCTATGATCAGTATATCGAGGTCTCTTCTCTTCCTTTTGGCGTTCTTTTTCTTTATCTTTGCTATGCTTACAAAATGTAAACGCACGTACAAATAAAATTCAGACATATACATACATACACACACACACACACACACACACACATATATATATACATATACATATATATATATATATATATATATATATATATATAAACGAACGAAACGTATATAGGGTGTGTCTTCAAATACGGCTCTGATAAACTAAAAATATTCAGGGCACAGCGTTTGCCTCCGTTTCTCAGACAACACCCTTTCCTTTTGATATTCATTTTGTTTCGCCTTCTTTACTTTATTCAGTATGTGACTGACGACTGTCTTTACTCACTCGCTCTAGTTGCAACTACTTGAAAATAGTATAGACGATAGCTCTTTTTTCAAGCACGCAATTACAGAAAGTGCTCGCTTGTTTCTTATATTACTACAAATTATCAATTATGTATCAATCGTTAAACGTACAGTTACTAGAATGACAATTTTATATTTGTATTGATTGTATTTTAAAGTGACAGTTTTAGCAGGAAGTATACATATCCTTCTTTTTCAAATGAAACAATGTAATATTAAAATTTTTATTGAAAAAAAAGATTTTTTCGAAAAATCATCAATTTACTACCTGTTATATCTATCGTTAAAAATTATGAACACTGCTTTAAAACACTAGTTTAAAATGCACTACTTTTAAACGCGGCCCTCGAACGTATTTGCACATTTAAGTTTGGCCCACATGTCAGAGGTTACCCATACCTGATTTACTACATTGTAAGAAAAGCGCACAAAAAATATTTCAACATCTTAGTATGTGATGTAAATATATTTTTTAATTCAAATATAAAATTTCTTCCCTTTCCTTGCCGACCGGCATTTACCATATCTAACAGTATACACAGTTCTTGAGACTGTTGGAACGAAATACTATTTGAGCTATTATTCCAGCCATTTTCATTACTTGAAGGATGTGAACAGAAGTTTCGACAGTGTCTATTTAAAGTTTCTTCAGGGAACATACTGTGGAAATGAGGATGTTTTGAACATGAAAGAAGCTCTAATAACACAATTCTAAATTCTCAAATCAGAAGCGATGCCATGATTGATGTGCTAGACGAAGATCAGTTTGCCATCGAAATATATTTAAAGATAGAAAATTCTAATTTTAATCGCTTTATATTTGATCTTTGACGAAATTGCAATTCTATATCTTTAACGAAGTGAAGGTGCCCGATAATTTTGTTTAAACCTTAACCACGCAAGTAAAGCTCAGTCTTCCTTATCAGATGAAGGCGGAATATTCATAACACGAATCCAGTCCATTAACTAAAGTGCCACCGCAGGTAGAGAAGGAAGGTAAGAACCCTAAAGTAACATAGAAAATAAAAGACAAAGAGGAAAGATAGACCACTATGTAATACAAAGTTTACAAATTACTTAAGATTAAGTGATACGTTTTTTGTCGGCAAGAAACATCTGCTGCAGACATTCACCGGCAAATTTGTGAAGTTTACAGAGCTACTGCCATGTGTGAAGGCAAAGTGCATAAGTAGGCCAGAGACTTCGAAGCTGGCCGCGACAATACTCGTCCATGGTGAGTCCAGCTCCGGTCGCTCATCTGTGATCACATACGATATGGTGGCTTCAATTGGAAGGCAAATTATTCAAAATAGACGCTTCACCATAAGCACTCTTTCAAACGACTTTCCTGAAGTTTAGAGGGCAGTACCAAGCAGGCGGCAAGTTTCTATGAAGAATGTATTCAAATCTACTTGTAAGGTTTGATAAGTGTTTAAAAAAACTAGGCAGCTCTGTTGAAAAATACAAAAATGTATGAAGAATCTGAAAATACCTTTGGTTTTTGAAAATTTTCTTTCGTTTGGTTTTTATTTGCAAACGGCCCTTACTTAAAAAACACGCCTCGTACTTTTAATGTAATATAATCGTATTTCCCTTTAATTGAGTTCTATTTGTTTGACAATAAAGATTTATTATTAATATTGGTATTATTATTTCTTCCCCCAATTTTGTGCAATATTCATTTAGTGTGTGCACTCCTTAAAATAAAAAATCTAATTACTTTAAAAGAATTTAGTTCTAATATACAATTATTATCGATATTAGAAGAGTCTCTAAGTCTATGGTCGTTCTTTTGCTTATTTTTTTGTGAACGATGACAATTCAACATTCTTAATCCTTAACTTTTTCTTAAACTTCCGCGCGGTAACGCGGGAATAAAGTTGCGTTGAATAATCAAAAGAGGCATAAATTGTGGTAAAGTTGTACGGCCGACAAGCGCACCGATGGGTTCTCCACAAACGCAAACCAACATTCCGTTCAACGAAACCTTCATCACGGGGAACTCGTCGCGCGACAAGTGCGAGTTAGTTAAAGAGACAGGAGAGTCGTTGGTGAAATGGCAAGGGCGACGAACGAACGTTCATACATTTTAATGACGAGCAAATAGATGTGTAAGATATCGCGCCCCAAACAACCCCGACATTCCGCGCGAACAAGTTCGCCTTCCCCCCCACACTCTATGTCGAGTGGCGTTATGAAAATACGGTTTAAACTTCAAAGTGAAGCGAAGCTCGAGTGATCTGCGGATCAAGCGCGAACAAGTCTAGAACAGGGAGACCAATTTGTGCATGCAGATTTACTTCTCTATTCTGCGATACCTTAGCGGGTCTTCGGTTAGACCACAAACGGAGTAGAAGTCATACTTGATATACATATCTATGTCGTATTTATACATACATACATTTATGTCTATATTCGAATGTATGCATAATTTTTCGGATGGATACGTGACTAGGAGATTTATATATTTACATAAATATGTACACACATACATAATTATATTTCCATCGACTCTTGTAGGATTAAGTTAAGCCTCCGATTAGTCATAATCGATCCAAATTGCATAGTTGAAAGCAAAATAATAGTAATAGGATTTGTTGCGCCATTATTAGTTAGTTAAATAATAGCTCTCGAATATAAACATGCCTCGTTATCAGAGTATTAATAGTGTCTGATTGCAAAATACTCGTACTTATGTATAACTAGAGCCGCGCCCTTTGTCAGGACTGCAGAGGTGTATTGTAGGGACAGTCGCACGATGGGAATAACAACAGTGAGAGTAGTTAGAGGTATAGCACCAATATGGATATACGTTTTACAGATCTACACAGTCCGTCACAGAGAAAACCGAACTTTTTTAAAATAAAAACAAAAGCTTACTATTTTGGTAAAATTTATTCATTTTATTCAAAGTAGTCACCTTCGGCTTCAATACAGTGTTTTGCACGGTCAATTAACATGTCGAATGACTTTTTAAGTTCATCTTTAGAAGTATTTTTCAAGATCTCTGTCGACGCCTTTTTAATAGCTTCGACGTCGGCATAACGCTGTCCTTTCATCGGCAAATGTAGTTAATAGAAATCACAGGGGGCCAAATCCGGTGAATACGGTGAATGGTTGATGGTAAAAATTACATTTGTAATTATAAAATTAGTGATAAGCGTCGAGCGATGAGATGGTGTATTATCATGTAACAAACGCCAGCTACCAGCTACCACGACGCTTCATAACGCCAAGATAACATACAGCATTGACTGTTTGACTAGTTGGTATAAACTCCTTGTGCACAATGCCTTTCGAATCACAAAAACAAATCGATATTGTCTTCACTTTTAACTTCTCCAAACGGCTATTTTTCGGTCTTTCTATCATTTAGATGCTTCCATTCAGAGCTTTGATGCTTGGTCCTAGGATCATATGGAAAACACCATGTCTCATCGCCAGTTACAATAGAACACCTGAAGTTTTCATCATTTTTTGAGTCTTTAATCAAGTTTGTACAATGTTGAATTCAGTTAGACTGCGTGGTATGAACCTTGCACTAATCTTTCTCATTCCCAAATGCTGTGTCAAAATGTGATGAATTGAATCTTTGGAAATATTTAATTCCATTCCTATGTACCGCAATGAGGATTTCGGTTCGTTTCTGATAAATTCACGCACAAGTTCGATGTTACTTTCCGTAGCAACAGACTTTTTTTTACCAGGATATTCGTCACCATTTATGTCCATACGACCGTCTTAAAATCATTTATACGAGGGAGCGTTTTTATATTCGCGGAATGAGCGGGTTGTAGAGGGGTGAGTAGGCGCATTGGGGGCGTGGCCTGTGCAGCGACTCATGATTAGTATAAATACGAAGTTTCATTGTTATTAGACAGTTAGTCTTTGAGCTATCGTCAACCAAGTAACATAATCAGGAGTGAAAAGTGAAATATGGAAAAAATCGAATATCGTGCCGTTATAAAGTTCCTTACCAGGCAAGGAAAATCAGTCGCGACCATAATGAAAGAGATATCATTGGTTTACGGCGACTCTTGTCCAGGAAAAACCATGGTGTACAAGTGGCATAGTTTATTTAAACAAGGAAGGGAATCCCTTGAAGATGACCCGAGGCCGGGCAGGAGCATTGAGGTGACCACGCCAGCCAAAAAGTTGAACAAATTGTACTCGAAGATGCTCGACTAAAGAAGAAACAACTCGCAGAAATGGTTGGAGTATCCGATACAATAATTTTTAAAATCCTACACGATCATCTCGGCATGTCTAAGGTCAGTGCAAGATGGGTGCCGAGAATGCTCACGCCGCCGCAAAAACAACAGCGCGTAGAGTGTTCGCGTGCATTTTTGGACCTCTGTAATGAAGACAAGGATGGTGTATTGAGTGGAATTGTTACTGGAGACGAAACTTGGGTTCATCATTATGAACCTGAGTCCAAACAAGACTCCATGCAGTGGCATAAAAAGGGCACAGCACCTCCCAAGAAATTTAAAGTGTCACAATCAGCTGGGAAACTCATGGCAACGGTATTTTGGGACTCGGAAGGAATATTGTTGATTGATTATAAAGATAAAGGTGTTTCTATAACCGGAGAATATTACGCTTCAATATTAGCGCGACTAAAAGAAGCCATTAAAGAGAAAAGACGGGGAAAATTAACAAAAGGTGTTCTGCTTTTGCACGACAACACGCCCGTCCACAAGAGCCGCGTTGCGTTAGCTGCCCTGCATAAGGTGGGCTTCGAAATTGTGAATCACCCACCCTACAGCCCAGACCTGGCCCCGAGTGATTATTACCTGTTTCCGAAAATGAAAAAAAAGCTGCGGGGTAAAAAATTTACTGCCGATGATGAAGTCAAGGAGGCAGTTTCGGCGTATTTTGCAGATAAAGAGAAATCATTTTTTTATGAGGGTATAAATAAATTAATTGAAAGATGTGAAAAATGTATCCGTCTTGCAGGTAAATATATTGAAAAAGAAAAATAATTTGGTTTTTTTATTTCCACCCCTTGTCCCCCATTCCGCGAATATAAAAACGCTCCCTCGTACCACTAATACACACTCGTACGTGATAAACACGCATCACCTGATTCATTTTGACATAATTTTTCAAGTTTTCTATTCTCTGAAGATTAAACCAAAAAAGTTAGATAAATTTAAACATCAGAATCATTTCTGGGACCTTCGAAAATGTCAGCACACGAACATTTGTTAATACATAATAACTTAGAAAAATGCCAATTTTTTGAAAAAATTGAGATTTTCGTCAAAATAAAAAGTTTCAAACGTAGACTTTTCAGTACGTAAAACAGTAGTTCTGAACTACCAGAATATAAACTCACTACTTTTTATAGTAAAACCATTCAAATTTTGGAGATAATCCATTTACATATTCAAAATTTCACATTTTGACATGATTTCTCAAGTTTTCTATTCTCTGAGGATTAAACTATGATATTAAAGTTATATCAATTTAGACTTCAGAATTTCTTCTGGGATCTTCGAAAATGTTAGCACACGAAAATCTGTTAATATATAATAACTTTAGGAAAACACCAATTTTTGCGAGTATACCCCTTTGAAAAAATTGAGATTTTCGTCAAAATAAAAAGTTTCAAATTTAGACTTTGCAGTGCGTAAAAACAGTAGCTCTGAACTAGCAGAATACAAACTCACTACTTTTTATAGTAAAACAATACAAATTTTGTAGATAAGCCATTTACACCTTCAGAAGTTCACATTTTGACATGATTTCTCAAGTTTTCTTTTCTCTGAGCATTACGCCAAAAAAGTTAGATGAACTTAGACGTCAGGATCGTTTTTGGGACCTTCGAAAAACGCCAGCACACGAACATTTGTTAATACATATAAACTTTCGAAAAATACTAAAAGGTGCCAAAATATTAAATTCCCTAGAAATTGTTCGATCATACTGGTCACACAACTAACCAATGTTTGATGAAAAAAATTCCAGGAAACGAATACGAGTACGAATAAGTTCCAAAATGCCAAAATGAAAGATAATACACCACCGATTTATTAAGAGAAAAAAAATAATGACTTCTTGTTTGTGTACTTATGTATATATGTGGTGGAAAATAATAGTTGAGCAATTCATAATTAAATTGTAGAGAACAATATGTCTGTGTGGAGCTTACGTCCACTAAACACCTTACTTTGTCAAGGTAAAAACTCCTTTCCGTAATCTGGTACGTAGACTTCCGCGGTCGTGGTCGTGGTCGCGGTTCCAGCCCGGAAGCCCAGAAGCAGATGCCATAGAAGACCATGTGTATCACTGTTTATTATTCTACTGAAGTTCACAGCTTAGATGTCAAAATACGTATTTAGGATACAAATACAACTACCAATGTGATAAGAGTTTTTTTTCCTATTTGATTGTTACGATTGTCAATGTTCTAAATGTTTTAAAATAAAATAAATATTTAAAAACCTTTAGTTTATACTTTTGTGAAATTTGTTTAATAATTCCAGGGAACTTCAATTTCCTTTTACCTTTACACATCCATACGTCGTGGAACACGTGATTTAAATACCTACGCCACGACGATAATTCGATTATTTGAGGAGTTGGGACTGTCGTTGGTGATCTCCCGTGAAACCGTCTGCTTCCGATGCAAATGAAGGGAGAACTATTTGCGGACATGCATATGTATGATATACATACGTAAATACGGATTGAATTGGTGTTGATCTTATGAAGGCGAAAATTTAAAAATTCCAGATTACAGCTAGGCGAAACCACGACATGTAAAACGTTATAGCAAACGACTAAGTTTTGCAAATAGAGCGGTTTTAATAATTAGCTACGTTATTTTGAAGACGGAACAGACAGTAGTTCAAAAACAAGTTGTGAAAATAAATTGCAAAGAATAGTTTCTCTTTTTATTAAACATATGGAATTCGCTGTTGAATTCTAGTTAGATTTGGTGCGACCCAGTTCTCCTATATCTTATTAAATCAAGCCGTTTGCACCGAAATAGGATTACTTCATTATTATAACGAGTTTCTGCAAACTCACGCTATTGTCTTTTCAAGATGTGTGAATATTTGATTAAGAATGCGAATATATTTCCAACAAACTTATGCATCGTCCAAAAAGCGCAAAGAAAATTTCTTATTTACTTCAGATGCATACAATCTTTGCAAATGTACATTCCTTCTAACAATATCTAGTTTCAGTATGCATTTAGTTATTAATTATTAAAGTTTAGTGCGCAATTATTCAGTGCGAGTCTTACCGCGGAGCCAGATGAGACACTGTGATTAATCTGCTGATGATGACAACTCAGTTGTCGGAATATGTATACAGAATGCGAACATTTAATTAATTAATAATATTTTATGCATAATATCTTGTCAGTTCCTTCTCTCTTCCCAGCTATTAATCGTAAACATGGTCTTCTTAATATCGCCTTTCCAACTGGTTGTCTTGATTGAATATTCTTGACATGTCCTTCCTGATCTGCTCTTATAATAATACCAAATCAACCCAATTGCCCAACTCTAATCTTGCTAGTAATTTGAGTCAGTCTTTATACTTCCTTAATTGCCCTTACTGATGTTGCAGATTCTTCTATCCCCAAAACTGTTAATTTTCTCTCGTTTTCAAGGTCTCGTTATCCATTTTTAACTTCCGTATAGAACGCTTGAATTTATTAAGCCGCTCAGATTTTAACACTTCCGATCAAGTTTTTCTTGTATGGAGATTTATAGCAGTGATCTACTGATCGATACAGCACATCTAATCAAAGATTCCAGAACCCGAATCGACACAGAGGAATCCGAATGATCAGCAACGTCAGCAGTCTCAATAGCAATAGGGTATTCGTTCATTACAGTGCATAGAAACTCTAGCCCAGAAGGACGGAATACATGACCTCTCCACTGATGATTACAAGTATAATATTGTTAATACATTACTAAATTTGGACAGAGGTCACGATAATTTAAAACAGCGAGAATATAGGAAATGATGAGTAAATAAAGAAGACGTTTGGAGGACAGAGGAACAGAACCCTCCAGCTCAACCTCCATAATGAAGTGAATGCACCGTGTTGTAAATTTAGGAAAATAAGAAATTGTTCAAGGAATTGTGGCCAGTTGACAAAGGTACCATCAATGTACCTAAACCAGGTTTCTTTGATTATAAAAAAAAAATATGTATTGCTCACAAGCCTCCATGAATAGGTTAGCGACGACTAAAGAAAGTAAGGATCCCATGGCTATACCAGACACTTGTTCGTAGTAGCAATCACGACATAGAAAATAAGAAGTGGTTAGACAATTTTCCATTAGGTCGACTATGTCATTAGATTGATTATCAGAGAATAGGATTTGTCGGTATAGGAACTTTGGTAAATAAGGATTCAAGATCAAAACTAACAAGCAAATCCTGAGATTCTACCGTCAAATCATTCAGTTTTTGAACAAAATGTTTGGTTATAATTTACGCCATTAAACTGAAAAATTTCAATTTTAACATCAAAACTTATTACTAAATACTAACGATTGACTGTCAGTTTCACAGCCTTTGAAAAAAGTGCTTGCAATTTTAAATCAAAGATTTACTATTGTCAATGCAAGGAGTGAGAATATCGATAAGATGATTAGATAGATTATAGGCAGGACTGTTTGAAGTTCCAACTTACGTAAGGGAACGTTAGATTTGTGGGTTTTGGGTAGGCCGTAGAGTTTAAGGAAATTGTTCGGCTGTAGGCATAACAATATTTAGATCAGATTTTGGGACATGATGTGTCTATTCTTGAGATTGCTGTTTGAATTCAGGAACATACTAATGATTCCAGTTTTCATCAAATGAAGTAATTCTTCACAAAAAAAACCACCGACATTTTTCAGGTTTCTGACTACAATTTAAAATTCGTTGCACCCTCATTGCCGATGTGTAAAATGTAATGTATATATCAATTGATATCAATTCTTCAGCCAATCATTAACTTTATTGATAGTTTTCGAAGTTGCAGTTCCAATAAAAATATTTCATTAATTTATTTTTAAATCCATTGATTAGTAATTGACGAAAAGGTAGAAATTAAAAGTCATTGCCTTAATGCATAGCGAAAATAATCACCTAAAAATCTGGAACATCTTTAATGTAAAATATTTCGAGATAATCTGCTTGCGGAAATGTATATTTCACTGTATATACTGCTTTAAATTCCTGTCTGGAGAAAGAAACAGCTAAGAATAAATATATATCTAAAGCGTGATGATTCAACAAATTACGGTCGTTTAGTACTGAATTAATACTGCCAGTGGCTCCGGAAGAAGAAAAAAGGGAAATAAAGAAAGACAAAGACATAGACATAAAACTCGTTGGTAATTGCTAGCGCCACCCTTAGGAGGAAGAAAGAAAAGTAAGATTGCATTTTGTTTTAAGAGCCTTTAGTTAAAACGAAGTCGACAGAGATGCCCTCTGCAATCCGTGAACATAATTACGCGTAACGTTTACCACTACTACTATATATCATACTTAAAAGCACTCCACATAATCCGTAAATTGTATAAAGCAGGTATTATAATATCCTATAGCGTGATGAGTTTTTCTTTAATCTAACGAAATAATAAATTTTATGTTGTGTTTCGTGGAAAATTAAATTTTTGCCTCTCACATGAAATAAGGCGACTGTTTTCTCGGCACTAGACTGTAAATTACAAAGTGGCTTCGTTGTGTTGAACTAATTTCTAGTACTTATTTAGACAAGAAATAGTATTAATCATTAATATCAAAAGGAAATATTTAATAAAGTATTTTTAGTCATCTAATAACATTTACAACACAAAAATAAATCGAATTTTTTTAGGTATGTTTATTATTCGAACCCTACCTTAAGCTTTACTTCATTAATATTGTATTAATATTATAATGAAAAACAATGTGTTTTAATTTTAAAAATGTCTGTAAAATTATCCTAGACGATCACTTTTAAAGTGCATACAATTTATCAATAATAAAATTAGGTAAATTTCTTTATTTTCTTTTCCTCTTCTTTTTATAATGGGTGCTTTTTTAGCTGCATGAGAACTATCGATATAGATAACTGTGTTTATATTTCTGTTCAGTAAGGTTTAACGCCAGAACAACGCTTCCAAATTGTGGAAATTTACTTTGAAAAAAATAAATCTGTTCGCGAAGTTCATAGAGCACTTCGTCCTTTTCACTTAATTGTACTCTTCTCGGTTCAAAACCATCAACAAGACAAAGAAATGTGCGTACCGAAGAGAATATTACTGCTGTAGCGCGAAGTATTGAAGAAGATGCCGAAATGTCGATTCGTCGTCGTTCTCAACTTGTTGGCATTTGTCCTTCGACTAGGTGGAAAATTTTACGTAAGGATCGTGGCTTACGTGCCTATAAAATACAGCTCGTACAAAAATTGAAGCCAAACGACCATCGCTTGCGTCGCATTTTTGCTGATTGGGCTCATTTAAAACTGACTGAAGATGAGCATTTTTATCAAAAAATTGTGTTTAGTGTTGAAGCTGATTTCTGGTTAAATGGCCACGTCAATAAGCAAAATTGTCGTATTTGGAGCGAAGACAATCCTCATCTCGTTAACGAATCACCATTACATCCATTAAAATTGACTGTTGGTGCGGTTTACACGCTGGCGGCTTCATCAGTCCTTATTTCTTTCAAAATGGGGGAGGAGCTGCCGTTACGGTTAATGGCGAGCGCTATCGAGCCATGCTGACAGAATTATTGTTTCCAAAAATTAATCAGCTAAACATCGACGACATTTGGTTCCAACTAGACGGCGCAACTTGCCATACAGCGCGCTTAACAATCGATTTATTGCAAAATCATTTTGGTGACAACTTCATTTCCAGAAGTGGTCCTGTTCAACGGCCCCCCGTTCGTGCGATTTAACGCCTCTAGATTACTTCTTGTGGAGCTATGTTAAGTCACTGGTTTATGCCGACAAACCAGCAACTCTTGAAGCATTGGAAGCCAATATTCAAGCCACCATTGACACCATACGGCCAGGTTTATTGGAAAAAGTAGTCAAAAATTAGACTGATCGAATGGACCATGTAACTCGTAGCCACGGCGGACATATGCCGGAAATCATATTTAAGAAATAAATGCCATGAAATTATCTACCAGATTATAATAAAAAAAAATTTCATTCCAACAATATTTCTGTCTTGTATTATCATTTAAAATTCTCAAGCTCTTAAAAAATACGATACTATAATCTCGATCGAAGAGGAAAAAATGAAACAAATGATGCTGTATATGTAAAATAAAATAGAGCTACAAAAATTATCTGACGACGGCAAAAACTTTGATTATACCAATTTACAAAAAAGAAGATAGAAGGAATTATACTATTAACGTTGGCTGAATTAGAACCCAGAAAAGTTTATATAATTTTCAAATTGTACTGGAAAATACATTTACAATTTATTTCTAAGCATTTACTGTTTGTATACTGCATCTTATCATTATCTGATTTATAGCTGCTCTAATTTGACGTAATGGTATTTTAAGGCGGCTGGTAGCTTAATAGTAGCTTATTGCGTCGAGGGTTCGAGTTCAAATTCAATAGCCTGCTGTCCGGGAAGGTTTTTCGTGGATTCCCTTTCTCGTTTAAACAAATACCGACAGACAAAAATCTTAAGTCGCACCACGAGCATAATAATAACTCATAGTCTGCCGAAGCCCCGTGTAATTGGGGTTAAGCTGTTGGGGGATGTGAAGATATGGATTATTATTATTATTTTATTCACTTCTTTTTATTGGGATTTTCGATTATTGGCATAAAAAAACGTTTAATTTATGTTAACCACGTTTCGTGGGAGATGTCCAGCCCTTTTCAAGTTATTTGTTTTCTTCAAACTCTTTTACAGTTATATATTTCAAATTATGAAAAATAGTTTTATATATACATATTATAAATATTAGTGATTACTTATATTTTTTAAAAATATATTTTATGATAGAAGAGACATTTTCAATTTCAATGATATTTATAACAACTTTATATCTTAAAAAAGAATTCAAAAATAAATTGTCTACATCTCCCTATATACACTATCGCTCATTAGTATTTGGTCACCCTTGTTTCATTACAGTTTCTATAGAAAAGTTGTAATCATAAAATTTATTTCTGTAGTAAGAAATAGTTTCATAGTAAACCTTAAAATCTAAAAAGCTTATTCAAAAGCAATTATGCGATTACCCTAGTATTCGCAATGAATAATAATAATAATAAAACTCCAGGTAGAATAATTGTACTTAAGGGATGAGATCTCTCAATTCTTGGAAATTTTCGATTGCTATGATTTTATTTTAAGGTAAGGTGTTATTGTAAACTACTAAGTATTTATACTTGGGTATTTTGGCAAAATTGCAGTTAGTTTTTGTGAGGTGCTCATAGTGATAACATCGTGTGTTTCGAAGAAGTTCAATCGGTTAGAAATGCCTAAACGGAAAGAACTGAGTGTAGAAACACGATCGTTGCCACAGTATTTAAATTAAATCAGTCCACCGTGGGTTATATCATCAAAAAAACACCGCGAGTGTGGAAGTGTATTGTGCAGAACTAGACCAAGGGCAACAACCTCAGCAGAAGATCTTGCAATAGTGGTAACAAGCAAGCAGAAGATCTTGCAACGGTGGTAACAAGCAAGAGAAATAGAAGAAAAACAGCCCCAGAAATCATAGCAGAAATGAATGCTGTTCGTCGAAAACCTATAAGTGTTTCCATAGTTAAACGGCGATTAAAAGAAGCCGATCTTCGTGGACGAATTGCAATGCGGAAGCCGCTTCTACGCAAGCAAAAACGTTTAAAGTGGGCACGCGATCACCAAAATTGAACCATAGAAGACTGGAATAAAGTATTGTGGACCGATGAATCCAAATTCGAGATTTTCGGTTCACGAAGACGTTTTCTTGAGGAGGGTCTGTGGGTGAGCCTGCCCGGGAAGAATGCATAGCCCCTACTGTTAAGCACGGTGGAGGTTAAGTCATAATATGCGGTTGTTTTCTTGGATCAAATGTGGGCGATCTCGTAAAAATCGAAGGTATACTAATTTTCTCTTCCAAGATAATGACCCGAAACACACTTCCAAACTATGCCGGGAATATTTGCAGAAATTGGAGAACGAGGGAACAATAAAAGTTATAGCGTAGCCTTTCCAGAGTCCCGATTTAAATCCCATCGAGTTGCTGTGGGAAGAACTTGACCGAGAGGTGAGCAAATCGGTCCCAACATCTGCTGTTAACATGTGAAAGAACCTGCAAGAGGCGTGGGGTAAAATAAAACCTGAGAAGTTACGAAAATTAATCGAAAGAATGTCTCGATTTTGTGCGGCAGTGATTAACAATAAAAAATATTATTAAAATTTATTTTAGATGTAAAAATATATATTTTTGATATACGTAGATAATAAAAAGATATTAATATTTCAGTTTTGATTTTTGTTACCATTTGCGGGTTAAATGCGAGTGATAAAATACTTATGAGCGATAGTGTATGTACAAGCATCCAAACATGGGAATTTACAAATACGCATGCAGATATACCTGACACGAGAGAAAAGAAAAATATAGATGTTGCTGTTAGAATGAATAAGTTGTTATATTTTTAACAAATGTAAGTTCAAAATATGTACATATAATATTGTTCTCAATTGAATTTTTAACTGTAAAAGGTATTGCAGGTGGAAGAACATAAACTTGAAAAAGGGGGGGCTCCCTCACCTGAAACGTCGTTAATTTACATTGAATGTTTTATTATCCCGATTGTCGAAACTCCCAGTAAAAGGAGTAAAGAATATAATGTAAAGTATGAAAAGAATATTTTAGGATTTGTACATAATATGGTAGAATTATTAAACAAAGTCGTTTTTTTTTATTAAAGTTAAAAAACCCCAAAATGATAAAACATTCTTAATAGCCATGAGATTCAATTTATTCGATGACTGAACTCAAAAGGGGTATCTCAAAATCCCCGATGATGACCTAATGACACGGACTTCTTTCCTGCAACCAGTATAAATTGTTTTACTACCACTGAATTACATCGCCAGTCTCAGATAAAGCGCCAAGTCACTACTACTCCTGCCTACCGCCCTCCTTCACCCGGCTGCACGGCAAACGAATCCAATATAGAGGATTGGATATAACGAAATAAAAAAGTTATAAAACGACGGTGTATCTCTACAGCGGGCCGAAGTTCGAATAAAAAATATATATTCGCAAGACGGTAAGTGCAGGTAATTGAAGACAAAGGCTCGGTATAACTGTCTCGAGAGGGATGGGGCGTGTTCCCTTTTTCTGAAATATATAACAGCAGTCTGACTTCTGAATTTCAGTTGGAAATCGACAATCTTGTATAGCATTTTCGCCGGCTATCACCGGGGAACTGGAATACAGATTTGTTTTTTTTATTTTTCTAAAAGGTAAATTGGAAGAGTAAAAATGTAAACATAATGAAAATTTCTCGTACATGTATACAACGGCATCGCCAAATTCATTGGTTCACTGTTATTATATTGTTTATTATTCAAATCAATGAAACAACACCATAGTGAAAATAGTAGAAATTGTAATTGTTTATTGACAGGATAATGTGCCTTAGTAAGAACATACACAAATAGTAATACTTAGCAGCGCCATTTATTATAAAAAATATGCGTCGATAAGGTACATATTTCACCAATGTCATGTCAAAATATCATGACATTTGCATCATTAAAGCAGAGAAATTGCGCATAAAGTAACAGCGTGTATTTGCCATTGGTAGAAAAATAAATTTTGGACAAAGAGAAAATATCAAGTTCTATTTTAAACTCCGTAAATCATTTACTGATACGTTTAATTTTGCGAAGTGTGTATGAGTGGTATAAACGATTTAAAGACAGTCGTATGGGCGCAAATAACGACGAACATCCTGGTGCAAACAAATCTGTGGTTATGGAAAGTAACATCGAACTTGTGCGTGAATTTATCAGAAATGAGTCGAAATTCTCGTTGCAATACGTGGGAATGGAATTAAATATTTCCAAAGATACAACTCATCGCATTTTGATACAGTATTTGGGACTGAGAAAGATTTGTGCAAGGTTTGTACCACAAAAGCTAACTGAATTCAACATTGTACAGACTTGATTAAAGACTCAAAAAAAGAAGAATACTTCAGTTATTCTGTTGTAACCAGCAATGAGACGTGGGGTTTTCAATATGATCCAGAGATCAAGGGTCAAAGCTCTGAATGGAAGTATACAAGCGAAGGAAGACCGAAAAAAAGTCGTTTGGAGAAGGCAAAAGTAAAGACAATGTTAATTTGTTTTCATGATTTGAAAGCCATAGTGCGCAAAGAGTTTGTACCAAGTAGTCAAACACCATTTCATCGCTTGACGCTTATCACTGATTTTCTAACTACAAATGGCATTTTAACCATCAACCATTCACTGAAAGGACAGTGTTATGCCGATGTCGAAGCCATTAAAAAGGCGTCGTCACCGATCTTGAAGGACATCTCTAAAGATTAACTTAAAAGTTCATTCAACTTACAACAGACTGTATTTTGAACTAGGCATTGATATAAATATAAACATACATTATGTTAAAACTTTAAATGTGCATATTATGTATTCGCATATAATATACCTAATAGACAATAATTCGTTATCTAAAAGATATACATAAAGTTCGCCATAGTCGGTCCCAAGCCAGGTTGAGAAAGCAGGAGGGAAAGAAAGGTTGGTATAGTCGCAGTGGAATGTATTGCCGATAAAAAATAAAAATACTACGGAAAGTCAACTGACTGACCAACCATCCGTCAGCTATGCAAGCAACTCCTGTTCCAGAATGAAACAGGATGAGAGCGAGTTTCCAGAGCTTCCAAACTGTTTTTTGTTGCGCTAAAGGTAGAAGGCTCCTATAGAAATTTTCATAGTCCTCAGGATAGAGCTTGGAGCGATAGGTTTGTTCCTTATTCTCCGCTAAATGTTTCTATGCAAAAAAATTCGAAGAAAGGCCTCAGATATTGAATGAAACATATTGACGACAAACACGGCAAAGAAAAAAAAAAGAAATAAGGTTGCTGGAATGTACAAGGAATAAGGACAAAATAGATAGAAGTATTTAAAGAATTATCAACGTACAACGTGGATATAGTAGTTCTTAGAGAGACAAAGAAAAAAGAAGGGAACGAAACAGAAGGAGAATATATTCACTTCTACAGTGGAGTAGGGAACGAAAAACGAGCGAAAGAGGGTGTTTCTATAGCCGTTAAAAAATACGATACGAATATAAAAAACTGGTCTACCGTAAATGAGAGGCTAATAACGATGGAGTTGTATGGAAGAAAATTTGATAATAGTGGAAATATACGCTCCAACAGATGACGCCATCGTAGAGATGAAGGAAAATTTTTTCAAGGAATTAAAGGAGGTACATTCTTATTTGGAGACTTTAATGCACGCGTGGGAAGGGAGAAGCATGAATAAGAGAATATGGAGAAGGAATACTAAATACGAATGTGATGTGTATACCAAGATGTATATATCAATACATAAGAGAAATATCCTCCGAATTTTCAGAGATGATAGTCAATAATTTTTTGGGAAAGGTCACGAAATTTCAAGTCGCTAGCTCAAGTAGAAGTACATTGAAATAGCAATTGAAATCGAAAAAAAGTCTGGATTGACCCATGTGCCAAACGGAGGGTTAATAGCGTATTTATAGCAGAAAATTTAAAAAAAAACTTAATTGTCTCACAGAACGCGTTTTTCTGATAAATTTAACTTATTATTTAGGTATTTAACAGTCTTTCTATTTATTACTCATAGCTATTTAAACATTAATTAATCTATATTTTTTCAAACAGGAACGGAAGCATACAGTACCGAAAACCATACATAAATAGTTTATTTATTTCTTTTTATCATATCAATCCAATGGAAACTAATTACTATAATCATAATTATATTTACGCCAAAGTAAGTTACGATTTACGTCGTATTAAATTAACAATAATTATAATTACTATTAACTAATAAACGATTAATAATAGTAAGTAATAAAGTACAATAATCAGTAATAAAATAACTAATAATTTTGACAAAAACGTAATTGAGATCAATTCCTTCATAAAATATTAAGGATATGCTCCTTTTCTCAACCCTTCTCAGTTAATTAATTAATAAAATAATGTAAAACAAGTCAGTCAAAGGGAAGAAATGGTAAATGTATATTGTTTACGCCGTACAAAAAGTAACCATTGACGAAGAAATTAATTAAATTAGGGTACTTACATATCAGCAAAATCTAAGCGTTCAAAAGGTAAGAATATGGTCGCCTCTAAGCATTCTAAAGCGATAGAATATAAACTATAATCTTGCAGAGCACTCCATTTAAAAATCAATTTCCGAACCCGAATGTAATACACACACATGGTAGTCACCAGCGTTCAATAAATAGTCTTTACCGTACACATCAATTTTTGCAAAACTTCTGTCAATTCACGAAAAATTTGATGTTAATTCGATGGCGTTTTTCACGTTACTTATTGTTTAGAATATTCAACATGATAATCTGCGAAATTTATATCTTAAAAATTACAAACGCAATTAGCAAAAAATTTGCAATGGATACTGCGCAAGACTTACTGAGCAGTGGGTCAGTTGACAGTGCGTTAGTGTTGCCATCTCGAGAGTAATAGTTCAGGTATTAACTGGTTGCATATGTGATTTAAGATGTAATATACATGCATAAAGTATGCGATCGTTTAATACAATAAATGATTCTTAAACAAGCATTTTGTATCTTCCCAATCTTGACAATATCATTAGAAGATATGCAAGGATCATAGATAGAATCATAAATGAAACCGGATGAGACTAAAAAACATAAAGCAAATTGCATTAGCGTCGGCATTTGCGTCCAGAGGTAGCGACATCTCATTGCTGGTTTCAAGTTATTAATTCCAGATCTTTTTCAGCTTCTTAACATGTTTTTTTTTCCGTTAATTGGCAATATCACTGGTTAATATATAATATGCAATGTATACATATTAAGAGCTTACTGGATGATAATGAAAATTAAATGCTTTATGTGGTATTTTTGTGTATAATTTTGTCATAGATTTTCATCAAGTAAAGGCCACGTTAGCTAATTATTTTAGCTATAACTAGTAATTGAGCAATAATTTGGAAACAATTATTTGAATTATTGTCCTTTGAATAAAGAAGTGATATCCATTATTTCAAGAGAGCGGAATTATTTTTGAGTATATTATATTCTAAATATATTACTAATAATAGTTATAAACTTCATGTCAAATATTCAACGTGTAAAACCATACTGTCAATACAGCTAAATATAAGTGAGCATTCGCAAAAGCAGTTACAAAGCGAAGGCTTTACCTCAACACAGAACCCGACCGCAAATATTGATGAAGTCCCTTCGGCTGCCGAGTGCGCTCCATGAATGTCAATGCCTTTCAAATTATCTCATCGACGGAGTTGATGTTAATTCTTTCTACCCGGTAACGTCTACCAGGTGATTATAACTTGGTCTGTAAAATTTTCCTCCGACATGGAACAACTTTTTTCGAGGCGACGACCGTGCAGAAATCCGCAGTATAATGCACACCAGACCCGGCTAATTGCTTTAAGCAGGGAAGAAATTAGAATTTATAACTTCTTAAATCCGACGTGCGCGATCCAGTTGAGAAGGTTTATCTCATCTCGGGTAGTTTCAATTTAAGAATTGAAATATATACACCATCTGGCCAGGTTTCCCTTGCATACTAATAAAGTCTCTACGGTCGGTCTGTATTAAAAAATTAAGTTAAGATGAAGATTAAGAACGAAGAAGTATTAAATTAATGCCTCTTATCCGGAAATCGATTTACATTAAAATGTTGATTCAGTATAAGTACATATATTACTTGATCGTATAATATCACCTATTTTATGAGGAAAATTCATGAATTATTGTTTCTAACATAGACTTCGATAAATGAAATCTTTTTGTGCACTTATTACGTATTAATACAAAGAGTATTAGGAAAGTTTTGCAATACAGCTTTGTTTATTTAATTTTTTCAAAGTAATTTCTTCTTCATTCAATACACCTCTCAATCCTCCGAAACCAATCTTTAAACCAGTTCTGCCAAGTTTCACTAGGGAATAAAGCACACTCGTTGTCCCAAGCCCGCAGAAGGTCCTCATCACTGGAAAACCACCTCACTTTTAGCTTCATTTTCACATGCGGGAACAGTGCAAAGTCGCAGGGAGCAAGATCTGGACTGTAGGGAGGGTACTCGAGAAGTTTCGATCCTGTATTGGTCAAATATTCGGTGCAGGTTTTGGCGCGGGGAGCTGGAGCATTATCATAATGGAGGAACCAGGTGTCCATTATTGATGTTGATCGCAGGTTCTTAATAGATCCAATGACTTTAGGCAGGCACTCTTCAGTATACCACTTAGCTGTGACTGTCTTCTGTGTGTCCAAAACGACGCGTTCCACAATTCCACTCGATTTGAAAAACACAGCTATCATTTTCTTCTTTATAGATCGGGATTTTCTGACAACTACGGGTATGTCCTCATTATCAAGGGCCCAAACTTTGTTTTGGGCTTTGGTCGGCATATCGTAATAGTGCAGCCAAGTCTCGTCACCTGTCGCGATCTTGTTCACATATCGAGATTGTCCCTTATTAAACTTTTTTGGTATCTCCCGGCACCAAGTCACACGTCGTGTGATCTGCTCTTCAGTCAGTCGATGAGACACCCAGAGAGAACAAAGTTTTTTTCACGTGCAAATGACCATGCAGAATCGAACGAATTGCTGGTGCATTTAGTCCTGAAGTACCCTCCATCTGTTGGTAGGTCACTCGCCTGGCCCCGCGAAGCTTTTTCCTCACAATAGTGACGTTTTTCTCCGTAATTGACGTTCGTGGCCTTCCCGGCCTCTCAACATCCTCCACAGTTAAATTTCACCTTTGGAATTATCTATACCACCTGAGTATCGTTGTGCGATATAGACAAACATTACCTAGTGCAAGAGTCACTTCTTCGAAGCACTGGTCTACTATATGTTTAAACCACGCACGTAATTATAACGCAAAACGTCCCTTATCTCATTTCGTGATCATGATGCCATCGCAAGCACTTTACACTCTCACTGCTAATGAATAACTGAGGCCATCTACATGGCGCCGCGGCTGCTTTACACGTATGAACATGTCTCAGCATGCAGCAACAAGCAGCTTCCTACGATTCATTGTTGCGTCATATTGCAAAACTTTCCTAGTACCCTTTGTATTCCTAGACTTAAAATTTTAAAAGTGTGTCTTCTTTCGTTGAAAATTTATTAATTTTAATCTGCGTTTGTGTTACATTCGTCTAAAAGATTAACAAAATTTCAATGAGACCTGGCCCAGAATTAGCAATAAAGACGTTGGAAGGTGTTTCTCCTAAGAAATACATATATAGCAATACGATAAATATATTAAGTGTTTCTACTTCTTCATATTAAGCAATTCAAAAGTGGTTTTGGGATGTTAAATTCATAGAATCTTTTGAATATGCACTAGATGCGTATGCACTGGATAGAGAAGTTACTACTTCAATCAATAGAATGGATCACAATGATTAAAAAATTGTGATAAGAGCTAGAGATACATGTAGTTTTGTAGATAGAGTTTAGACAAATTTTGCGCCAAAATTTGGGCCTCTTCTTGTAGCTTAATAGGAGTATTTTTCTATTTGCTCAAATTGACATGTGCAATATTAATACTTTCAGTATTATGTAAGTTAGTAGTGCTCCACCATTCTTGGATTCTCCTGAACAATTTTTTTTGTTTTTGATGACTGCTTTTTTGTACATTTTATATTCAGATCGAGATCCATTTTTTAAGGCAATAGTTCAGATCCCAACTTTTTTTGTGTATATCGGCACTTTACTATGTATACTTCTTTGTGATGAGTGCCCAAATGGGTCAAAATGACATGACCCATTTGGGGGTCATGACTATGGAAGCGATAATGTGTATTTGGTATGTATAAAGGGTTCCATGTCTTTGTTCCTAACCCTTCTTCGTCGTAAGAGAGGAAGTAAGGTTGATTAGTCCTCCGACACTCTAAAGGGTACCGGGAAAGGTACTGACCACTTCACAAGCGAGAAACGATTAAAAAATTACACCGCCCAAAAGCAGGTTCGGACCATCGACTTTTACAAATAAATATCCGAAGTCAAGCGCCCTTATCACTGCGCTCAACGTTAAATAGATGATTGATAAAGCGCTAAAAAAATAATAATTTCTTGTAACAAAGTCATGTAATATTATGATTCATTATCGTATCAATGTATTGAAAAAAAATACTTTGTATTATTCGAAAAACAATCTAATAAAGAATGCTATTTTAAAAGACTTCAATAAAATTGGAAACTTCACACAATAAAACAAAAATAAATTCTCACTTTGGCTGTTCTTAAGTTGTAAATAACGGCACAGAAAAAATACGATTTCTTCTTTTTGGGGGAAAAAACGTCGAAAAAAGGGACAAAAGTCGTTGCAAACCTTGTCAGAAATCCATTTCAGCACAGGTTTTCATTTACAATGCCATTGGTTTTTAGGCGAATTACACTTAATAGTTGCCTTTAATGTGCCTGGGCTTTCTTTTATGGCTCCGCCGCTACACGCCACTTGAATACGGTATGGAGTTGTGGCTTTGTTTGTCTCGGTCAGTTCTGCCCCCAGTTTTGCTCTGTAAATTACGTCTGTTAGATACGATTGTTGTATAAGGCAGGTGCGTAAATTCTAAACAAACGACGTGTGGTATTTACACAACATGGTGATTCAATATTTACACATTTTCGGCACTCCTCAACAATACTACGAAAACGAAATTGATAATTAAATTTAATTTAGTAATACATGGAATAAATGGTTATAAAGAGAAGTATAAAGAAGCTCACCGACATCTGTAGATATAAAATTTCGCAAAATATACAAGTTATTGTGAGTCTACTACTAGAATAATTTAGGATTTTCCTTACAACGAAACGAAAGTTTTATATATATATATATATATATATATATATATATATATATATGTGTATATAGTAATGTGCAAGAAAATAATAGTGGGTTTAAATTTGCTGAAATATCAATTTATACGTTAAATAAAAGAAAATCAAGTTTATTGAACCCTTTATTCTAACATTTTACATAACTATAACAATAAATAAATAGGTTTCTTAATACCAAAGAGAAAATAAAACTGTTTTAATTTTAGGATAGCTGTGCATTAAAATAGCAGTCATGCCGAAATACTAACCTAATGCCATTTTTACTTAGTTAATTGGATTGAAACACTTAATATTTTGTTGCTTGACCTTTATTGTTTATCACCTCTTGACACCTGTGGGACAACGAGTTCACCAGTTGCCTACATGTCTCTGCTGAAATTGATTGCCATTCGGCTTGGCATATTCTCTACAGATCGTCAATATTTTGTGGCTTAGCAGCAGATACAGTTTTCTTCAACTCCACCCATAAATTTTGGATGGGATTTAAGTCTGGCGATTGTGCTGGCCAACCCTAAACGCGAGCGTTATTATCTCGAAACCATGTTTCTTAGTGGCATTTCTCCTCTGCCTTCTATCTTATGTAAAAGGCCTACGCCATACCATGAAAAACACCACCATAGCATAATGCTTGAACCTCCGAATTTTACCGTCCTTTGGTGTACTGAGGCTGAAATGCTGTCAATGGTGGTCTTCGTACGTGTTATTTTCGATTCATCAGACAGTACATTACGATACTTTTTTTCGCTCCATTTTTACGTATTCATGAGTAATTTCAATTATTTAAAAATGGTACCTTCCTAGGCCTTCTTTGCACCCAACTTTCCTTGAATCAATCCTCGTCTAATAGTAGGGGTGCAGTGTTAGTATTAATACAAAAATATATTATATTAAAAACTGTTCTGGTGCCGTTTAGTACTTCACTAGATGCAGAGGAAAATCTTTCTATGTGCAAGATGAGGCTCGTGACATACTGCTAAATTTGCAAATCAGTATTGCCTTGGTCTAGAAATTCACAGGAGCTTAATTCAATCGAGAATATTTGAAGAGATCTTAATTCTATTATTTACTAGTCCTGAATTGCCAATTTAAGCGTTTTAAAATAAAATATCAAAAAACACTGGAAAGAAAGCAGAAAGTTGCAATACACTGCAAAATCTTGTATCGAATTCAAGTGGTCATTCAAGGTAAGGAATGTTTGACCAAATATTGAAACGAATTACCATGTAGTTATAAATATGTGTTCAAATCTCGGTCCATTCCGACATTTCCGCTACTCTTCACCGTAAATCCATTTCTGTGACTCTTAGAGTCCTTTCCATAGTCTTTTTAAAAACTTTTAAAAAATGTCATGTATTTGATTAATTTATTTAATTTGAAAAATACACACATAAAAGAAATTGGATGTAGATGGAAATAATTTTCAAAATTTTTCGCAAGTAGGGAAGAATATATAATACAAGACGTATTTTTTAAGTACGGGCCGTTTTGTTGTATACGTTAATGTGTGGTGCACGCGCCGCAACGAGTGCTTGTGTTGTGTCTCGGCATTTCTTGAGAACAACTGTGCTCCGTTGCAGCTGTGTAGGTAACTTGTGCGGTCTGTTCTGTGTGTTTAAAATGTTCAAGATTATAGAATCTCCCGCCTCGTGCGAGGTACGGTCAGTGATACGTTTTTTGTCGGTAAAAAACATGTCTGCTGCATGCTGACAGAGAGAATTTTGCTACTTTATAACGATGCAAGCCTTCACACCGCAGCTCAGATCCGAGCTTCAATGGACTCTTTTGGCTGGGAAGTTTTGGAGCACCCCTCCTACAGCCCCGACCTTGCTCCGAGCGATTTCCATCTTTTCCGCTATCTCAAACATCATCTCGGCGGCAACCAGTACAACGATGACGAAGACGTGAAAACGACCGTTACCTCTTGGTTATCGGAGCAAGCGGCAAATTTCTATGAAGAGGGTATTCAAAATCTAATTGTAAGGTTTAATAAGTGTTTAAAAGAACTTGGCAGCTGTGTTGAAAAATAGAAAAATGCATGTCTTTGAAAATTTTCTTTCGTTTGGTTTTTTAGTTTTTATTTACAATTTTGATGATGCATCATTTTATTTCTATCCGAGAGATGTTCTCTTTTATAACTTGGTAATTGTCTGTTTATTAATATTAGTTATAAATATCATATAGTAGATGATGTCTCTCAGAAAGAAAATCCTTGCTATCAGTTATTAAGTTTACTTACTCTTCTCAACAAAAGAATAGATCGAAGTAAAGAAAAATATTTTATGTGCACAACTCGAGAAACTTTTTCACCATTTCGATTACATTTCTTAACAAATCCAGATTCACGAGCATAATTATACCAAATATAAACCACAACTAAATAAAAAGCAATTTCGTATAAAATTTCATTCCAGCCCGGGATCGCAGCAATATATATTTTCAGTGATAAAATTAAAATTACTTTTATCATCTTTCCACGCCATTAAACGCTGATTACTTCGGGAATATTAAGGGAAAAATGTGAAGCGACCGTTATCTATTGAAGGCCGAGTTAATTATAGACTGGGATCTCATTAGTGAATGTTGGGAATTTTACTCGGCCAAGTTTAGTTACATTTTAATTACGGTATTTCTTAGATTTGCCCGTTTAAAACCGTGACTGCGTCTGCATCGTTCGCCTCCACCGTAACCCCTCCTTACACTTCCACGTCACACTACATGGGCAAAAAATTAATTACGTTCCGAATCTCCTTTATTTTCCTAAAATTAAAGCTTCACACGGATGAAAACTGAATAATTCCTTCTCGTGTCTGTTGCTTCCAATTATCGATAATTATTAAACCTGGTCACTTCGTAATTAAAAGACAACGTCATTTATTTTTAAAGGAAGTTCCATTAAGTTCCGGCGGGGAAATAAAACGTTTTCTGAAAATGAATCCTTTCATTGTGTACTTCAAATATACTAGTTCATTGGGTCACGTAATCGAACTAATGACGTTGGTATTCTACCTCTGTGACAACTAGAGTTACAATGAAGAGGAGAATTTAATATTTGTATAGTAGACATGATCTTAAATTCTCTTTCTTAGGGGTTAAAAATTTAAAACGTAACGAAAATATTTAAAGAAATATTTTATTATATTTCGTATTAAAAGAATTATATTAGGATTGTAATCTTATGGTTATTGTTTGAATAATAAGATATGGGAGATTTAATTATATTTATTATGTAGAACTGGACTAAAAAAAAACGCGTAACGCACTCAGGGAAGAGATCAAGTTCCTCGTTGTGTAGGCCTTACACACCACTAAAAATCTCACTTTGTCAAGATGAAAACGCCATCGCGGAACCGCTGTTTGCCTTGCTTCAGGATGGCAGTCTAAAATTAGCTTTGATTGGCTGCTGCCAGTACTCCGGTCTTACTTTTCTTCGTTTCCAACACCTCCGCGAACCTAGAGATCTCTTGCCAGCGATCGTTTCCAAACAGCATTATTTCCACAACCTAGTCCTGTGTCAAAGTGCCTACTTCTTCTTGTGGTGCGTTTCTATTCTCGGTCCATTTCTTGCACTCAACGAAGGTGTGTTGAGCAAACTACGTTCTTCAGTTTACCCATTTTGGCACATATTGAAGAACCCGTGTCCGCTGTGGAATTGTGTAAGGTAGTAGTTTATTTCATCGTGTCTGTCTATCCGTGGTGTTTCGCATCAATCTTCTCGTCCACCATCCTCTCGTTTCATTTCGCCAACGTTTTTGCTACTTCATTCGAGTGAGCGCTTTAGCTTCTCCCTTCACTTGTTTTTCTCTAACCACATCTCGGATCTCGTAGACGCTCTTCTTTTCCTGAGACAGTAGGTCGATCGGAGTTTCCGCAATCACCAGTACCATCAGTTCAGAAGCCATCCGCTTCTTGTACTTCTCCTGTCGCAAGGCATTGACCCAAATCTCCATACAGCAGTATGGATTGGATTGTTTTTACTATACAGTTGAATCTAGACCTAAGGTCTCTGAAATTCAAGACTCTGAAATATAATTTTTTCATCTATGCTTTTCCAAACATAAATCATCAGTGTGTTTATTAATACCTAAAGTGTTCGAATTCATAAACAGAATATGTCATAATTTCAATAATATTTAAACTGTAAAATCTTTAAATTATATCATAGTATATAGCAGAGTTGAATATGCAGTGATAATTAGGTTGTATTTGATATCTCAAAAATACTTGACGATGGGAATGTATTTCTAAAGATTATAAGACTATATATAGAATATAATTTTTTCATCTATGCTTTTCCAAACATAAATCATCAGTGTGTTTATTAATACCTAAAGTGTAAATACAATATGTCATAATGTGTGTTAAATCTTTAAATATCATAGTATATAGCAAGTGAATAATCAGGATAAAAGTGAAATATCAAAAAACTTGAATATGTATTTCTAAAGATTATAAGCCTATATATAGAATATAATTTTTTCTCTATGCTTTTCCAAACATAAATCATCAGTGTGTTTATTAATACCTAAAGTGTTCGACCATAATAATATGTCAGAATTTCAATAATATTTACTGTAAAATCTTTAAATTATATCATAGTATATAGCAGAGTTGAATATGCAGTGATAATTAGGTACGACTATTTGATATCTCAAAAATACTTGACGATGGGAATGTATTTCTAAAGATTATAAGACTATATATAGAATATAATTTTTTCATCTATGCTTTTCCAAACATAAATCATCAGTGTGTTTATTAATACCTAAAGTGTTCGAATTCATAAACAGAATATGTCATAATTTCAATAATATTTAAACTGTAAAATCTTTAAATTATATCATAGTATATAGCAGAGTTGAATATGCAGTGATAATTAGGTACGACTATTTGATATCTCAAAAATACTTGACGATGGGAATGTATTTCTAAAGATTATAAGACTATATATAGAATATAATTTTTTCATCTATGCTTTTCCAAACATAAATCATCAGTGTGTTTATTAATACCTAAAGTGTTCGAATTCATAAACAGAATATGTCATAATTTCAATAATATTTAAACTGTAAAATCTTTAAATTATATCATAGTATATAGCAGAGTTGAATATGCAGTGATAATTAGGTACGACTATTTGATATCTCAAAAATACTTGACGATGGGAATGTATTTCTAAAGATTATAAGACTATATATAGAATATAATTTTTTCATCTATGCTTTTCCAAACATAAATCATCAGTGTGTTTATTAATACCTAAAGTGTTCGAATTCATAAACAGAATATGTCATAATTTCAATAATATTTAAACTGTAAAATCTTTAAATTATATCATAGTATATAGCAGAGTTGAATATGCAGTGATAATTAGGTACGACTATTTGATATCTCAAAAATACTTGACGATGGGAATGTATTTCTAAAGATTATAAGACTATATATAGAATATAATTTTTTCATCTATGCTTTTCCAAACATAAATCATCAGTGTGTTTATTAATACCTAAAGTGTTCGAATTCATAAACAGAATATGTCATAATTTCAATAATATTTAAACTGTAAAATCTTTAAATTATATCATAGTATATAGCAGAGTTGAATATGCAGTGATAATTAGGTACGACTATTTGATATCTCAAAAATACTTGACGATGGGAATGTATTTCTAAAGATTATAAGACTATATATAGAATATAATTTTTTCATCTATGCTTTTCCAAACATAAATCATCAGTGTGTTTATTAATACCTAAAGTGTTCGAATTCATAAACAGAATATGTCATAATTTCAATAATATTTAAACTGTAAAATCTTTAAATTTTATCATAGTATATAGCAGAGTTGAATATGCAGTGATAATTGAAAAATGATATCTCAAAAATACTTGACATGGGAATATATTTCTAAAGATTATAAGACTATATATAGAATATAATTTTTTCATCTATGCTTTTCCAAACATAAATCATCAGTGTGTTTATTAATACCTAAAGTGTTCGATTCCAGAATATGTCATAATTTCAATAATATTTAAACTGTAAAATCTTTAAATTATATCATAGTATATAGCAGAGTTGAATATAATTAGGTACGACTATTTGATATCTCAAAAATACTTGACGATAGGAATGTATTTCTAAAGATTATAAGACTCATAGAAGAACTCAACTCGAAATGCTACACACAGATAAAAGTCAAAAACAAAATAAAAAATGAAATTCCAATGAACACGAAAATGAAAGAAGACTACAGTTTAAACCCACTTTTATTCATTCTAAGAATGGACAAGTTAATAGAGAGCATAAGAAACATGGGAGGATACAGAATAGGAAACCTTAATTTGAGTATAGTGTATTATACGAATGACACAGTCTTGTTTGCCGACAGTGAGGATAACCTACAAAGAATCTTACACAGATTTAACATTACAGAAAAAACAAAGTTCATGACTATATCAAAGGAACCGGTAAGGTGCAAACTCGAAATCGAAGTCAATAATAGAGCAGATGTCGTTCAACTACCTGGGAATAGATATAACAAGCGAGAAACAATAGATCATACAAGAAAAGTACCAGTTGCTTCACAGGTACTGAAAGTAAATATCTTAGAACAGAAGTCAAAATAAGAATTTATAAAACCTGCGTTCGCCCAATATTAACCTATGGAATCATGACGAGAGCTGGCATGAAAATAACAAAGCAGGCACTAAGACCATCAGAAATTAAAGTACTACGAACAAGAATAGGAGAAACGAACCGAGATCGTATAAGAAATGAAGATATCTAACAGGAATGTAATGTTCAAGAGGTAGTGAGGTGGGGGCGAGATAGGAGAAGAAACTGGAACCAGCATGTCTCCAGAATGAATAGTGATAGAGCAACGAAGGTGGCGCGAAATGGAAAGAGAGAAGGAACCAGACCACCAGAAAGGTCAACAAAAAGATGAAGAGTTAGTTGGTCATAAATTTCTTAAAATAGAAAACCCCAGTAAAACAGAGGTCATAGGTCTAACGTAAAGAGAAGAAGAAGAAGAATTTGGTATCTAGTACACTTACCAACAACCTAACATAAATACTAATATTCAATACTTAGGTGAAGAGTCAGTTTGTCAGTTGGTCATAATTCTCTTAAAATAAAAAACCCCAGTAAAACAGAGGTCATAGGTCTAACGTAAAGAGAAGAAGAAGAAGAATTTGGTATCCAGTACACTTACCAACAACCTAACATAAATACTAATATTCAATACTTAAGCAGTGTCAATAACTTCTAGCTTTTTTGTGTTTATAACCTCTAGCTACTTTGAGTTAAACATCCATAATCAGTATCATAATCATTCACTTTCATTAACTAAATAACATATATGTACCAGAAAGAATAAAATGCAGGTCAAATGTTAATCACCTTATTATTAATTTAAAAAATACGATTCCATACCATATACGAATTTTTTGCCAAACATTTCTTAATTTTTATTAGTTCTATGAGTGTATATTGTACTACCTAATGAGACATTTGGCTCAAACTTAACTTTTTCTCTTTCCAATAGTCGACTAATTAAATTTGCTTTTTCCTCTTTTTACTCATTTACCTTCGTTTCTCTCAAAATGTTCACGTAACCCAACGCGGCGTAATTAGATAAACGCACAGATAATTGACATTTGCAGGAAGAAATATATTTCCCTAACCTAACAAAATATTCCACGCCAAATTATGTACATACAAGAACGTAATAAAATTAACTGACGTATCATTCGGTTTTCATCAGCAGCCGGAATTCTATACAATTTTTCTTTGGGAAAAACGTTCACGTCATGTACACGACAGTCGACTGTCATAATTCCCGGATCTGCTGGCAAACTCCCGACACATCATGAATTCAAAATTTCCAACCGGCGCGGCCCTTTCATTTTCGCATTAAAGAAACAAAAAACGGCATTCGGTAGTCGAAAACGCATTTAAATTTAATCTAATTTTGAGAAGGAAGTCAGTTGGACAGGTGCGCAGAAGAAACGATGCGGCGGAGGGCAGGGGGAGAGAAGATGAACGCGTACCGTTCGAAGAGGTTATCGGTCCTGAATGCAATTTAATTCGGCAATGGTCGAAGAAGCGAAACTCACCCGAGTGAGGTAACGCGAAATTTAATTTAATGTAACCTAATGTCTCCAAAATTAAAGGTTATTTATTGGAGTTTGAGGCAATTCACTTTGGATTTTTTTTGTATTAGCCTCTTTGATACATTTCATGATTTTCCTAGAGACAACTACCTCTTAATAAATCTTCTAATATTGTGGATACTCCAGACTTTATTAAAAATAAGTTTTCATTTAAAATTTATTCATAGAAGACAACCATTTCCATAAAATTACTCAATAGATACATGCATTTTCTTCAAATAATTTAAAGTACAGCTGTTACACTAAGTTACTTAACTCTGAATATAACACATACCTACAGTGTTTTCGGTTAGAGAATGGTACAATACGCTATCAAATCATGTGCGAAGTGTGACGTCATGAAACCAGGTACCACAGCAAATGGTGTACCATTAGAGTACTGTTATAAAAAGATTAAACAAAGTAAATAACCTCACACGAAAAAAGTATAAACAATATGGCTGAATCGCGTTGGAAATATTAGCGAATTAATAAAGTGCGCTGTTCGTTGTCTAGCAACAGAGGGACGCTTATTAAAACTGGTGTATTGCGCATGTGACGTAATATACAGTGTTCGTTTTAGCTTTCAACCGTACAGATCGTGTTCGGAATTTGTTTGGTACGGGTATTTTGCCGTAGATTTCTTTCGAGGTGCGACACTGTTTAATTATCTGCTGATGATGGCAACTTAGTTGTCGAAATACGTATATAGAATACGAAAATTAATGTGGAAATGGGTTATATATCAACCTTAAGTGATTAAGTTAATCAACCACCGGCTCCATCAAAATTACCATTTTTCTTCCTATTTAAAAACGGATTTTCTTTAAAAAATTACCCTCATATAAACACAGAAACACTTTAAAATTTAAATGTAGTTTGAGAGTAACTGTATATATATATATATATATATATATATATATATATATATATATACAGTTGTTTTCTAGGAAGCTGAATACCTAGAACTTTACAAACCTTTTCTTGAAATAGTATTGTTAACTCTCCATTGACTCATATTAATATTAATTCTATTGTATTGATTTCTAATTGCAGAGATTCAAGTATTAATCCTTCTTTTTCTTAAACAGAATACACGTCTATTATTCTGTCTAGATATATATCTGCTAGGTACTTATATTGAAATTGATATCGCAATTTTAATGTATACCAATATCTTTAGCACGCCTAATTTCTAGCGTGCCTATTCTCTTTTCCTATTGGTTGATTCGAACATGACCAGTGTCCTATCACTTATTCTACCACGTCGTTTGTAAAAAGCCCCCTCGTGTAAGACAAGACAGAGACTTCCACCATGGCCATGACCAAGGCTACACGCATTCCTTCTACGAGTTTGTGCAGCTAAGTTTTAATACAGCGTCCACGTGTTTATTTTGCGACCGCAAAATATACATAGCATCCTGGCCCTGGATATACACACACAAACACTCAAATACTTACGTATCGTCCAATACATATTTTAATCTAATCCTTTCTATATTTTATTAGACAGCTGCATATCTCTAGATTTACTTAGCTTTGCCATTTCGCTTATTTTATTTCTTGCTCTCGATCTTATTAATTATCTTTATTTAATATACTCAAAATTAAAGAATTAAATTAAATTAGTGAATAAAATTTTAAGAGCAGTCCTATTGTTTTATTTCCACTAATATCTTTCTTTCATCTTGGAACACGTCCTGGACTTTTGATGTTCATTGTACACAATTACTAATTATTAACTCCTGCAATTACCTATCTTTTTTTATTTGCATTTATTACAGCGCTTCAGCAAGACGGACACGCGCTCGTAATAAATTTACTAACCATCATGTGCAAATAAATATTTACTATTAAATAATATGATTTTTATTATTTATTTAGATTAATTAAGGGGACATTTAACCCCTTAACACACGCACATACCGAACTAAGGAGGTAATAATATATTGTATATATTGGGTTGGCAACTAAGTACTTTCGGTTTTGTAGTATAAAATAAAACACTTTTTTTTTTTAAACAAAGAATAGTTTTTAATCAATTATATATTTTCCATTTTGCTCAATGACCTTTTGCCATCTTTCCTTCAGTTGCATGATTCCGCGCTCATAAAATGTCTGATCCTTATCAGCAAAAAAGTGATCCAGGTGCGAGTGAAGGTCCTCGTCATTTGTGAAAGTTTTACCATTCAAAGAATTCTGCAAACTTCGAAATAAGTGGTAATCAGATGGTGCTAGATCAGGGCTGTGTGGGGGATGTGGCATCACTTCCCAGCCAAGCTCCAATAGTTTCCCACGAGTTGCCAAAGATGTGTGAGGCCTTGCATTATCTTGGTGGAAAACTACACCTTTCCGATTTGACAATTCCAGCCGTTTTTCTTTGATTTCTTCATCCAGTTTTATTAATTGTTGACAGTAAACATCAGAATTGATCGTTTGGTTCCTTGGAAGCAGCTCAAAAAACACAACACCTTTGTAATCCCACCAAACTGACAGCGTGATCTTTTTTGGATGCAATTAAGCTTTCGATGTGGTTTGAGCTGGTTTATCGTGTTTGCTCCATGATCGTTTTCGAACTATGTTACTGTACAGGACCCATTTTTCATCACCAGTGATGATTCTTTTTAAGAAAGGATCGGTTTCATTTCGTCTAAGGTGCATATCGCAAAAGTTGATTTTTTGTGTTAAATGAATTTCTTTCAATTCGTGAGATACCCAAATATCAAGCTTCTTAACTAGCCCAAGACATTGTAAATGTTTTTCAATTGTTGTGTGCGAAACATGTAGCCTCTCCGCAACCCTCTCGAACAGTTATATGATGACCCTCTTCAATTATGACTTTGATTTGGTCATCATCAACTTCAGTAGGCCGACCAGAACGTTGCTCATCTTTGAGGAAAAAATCTCCAGAACGAAATTTTTTATACCAATTCTGACACGTGCGCTCTGTTATGCAATTAGCACCATAAACTGTCGAAAATGTTCGTTTCTGCACTCCATTTAAAATTAACCCACAACTAATAGCTTTAATAAAAATCACGCACTACTTGCTTCTGAAGTTACGTTAATGTAACTAGTATCACGCGACAAACGGTAAAGTACAGCACTAACATACGTTATACAAAAAATAAAGCAACGCTCCCTATCAGTAAAAATCGAAAGTACTTAGTTGCCAACCCAATATATATATGTATATATGTATGTATGTACTTTGAATACTGAACGTTAATAATAATAATACTATTCATTAATTCGAAAATGTAAAAATGTAGAATAACATGGAATACATCAATAATATATATATAATACAAAAATCGTCTGTATTATTATTAAATAATATTTGATAAAATAAAATAAAAATAATACATTTTATGACATTACTAACAAACGAAAACAGAACAGTTATACAAACACTTTAAAAACTGCAAAATACGTATAAAATTACTCGTATGTATTAAAATCATAACGAACACAATCTGGTAATAAAAAAAGTAGGTTAAAACTTTTATTTATTTAAAAAGTCATTCACCCTAATAGAAGCAGGTCACCTTTAGTAATGTTTCCAAAGAGCTTTTAAATTTTCTAATGGATAGACCTTTCACCTTATTGGGTAGTTTGTTGTAGATCTTCAGTGCTAAGTAATTAGTACTTAGTTGGCTTTTCCGTATGCGACAATACGATACGATATTGTAGTGTAGTATCAGAAAGTTTACTTTGGCTTTAACTTTTTTTTCACTTTAATTAGAAAGTTTTTGGTTCAAAATCTACTAGAAAAAACGTTATAGAATTTTTGCGTTTAAAAGTGTTTTAAAATATCACATTGCCTTTTATGCCAACTTCAGAAAAGTTGGATCGATTCGTGGTACTGCTTACAACTTACTGAAAGTGTCTTTAAGATGTACGAGGGCCGGACAATAATTGGTACGTTTAGACAAGAAACCTTTAACCAAAAAAATATTTTTTTTCGGTTTAGGGACGTCGGTTTTGTTCGGTTCAAAGATGTCGAGGCATTGGGAAATTCGGTCTTTTGTATCTCGGTCTTTAAAACTACTAAATGTAGGTCTTTTCATTTCATTATTTCTCATTATACATACCCATGTACAGAGGTACCATAAAAAAGTTTACGATATTCATCAAGAAAAATCTGTAGATTTCATGTAGTATGGTCTATATTTGGTATGAAAAGAAATCTTGGTTCATAACTTATTCCTATAGATAATAGAACAAAAGTTACATTACTTTTAGAAGGTAGTTGTTAAGATTTGTATTCGAGTAGATATTCCGATACGCGTAAAATATAAATAATCCTTTTCTTTGATTTTGTTGCTGTATTATATATATATATATATATATATATTAGGGCGGGTCAAATTGTATGGCACGATTTTTTTTGATAAAGCGTATAGCAAAAACGTAATTTATAGGTGATTCTGAGAAATTTTGCTCGAGAGACCATAGCTCTAAGTCGGGTTTGGAGCCCCCCAAAATTTCAAAATAGATATTTTTCCATATATACATAGAATAATTTAATTAAATTCGTCATAAAATCGGATAGAATTATAGTAGATTTCTCAATCTGGGCTAGTTTGAAAGGTATTTTTATCACCTCTCAGAATCTGTATTGATACCAATATTTTTTTTTATTTTTAGTAGAGATATTAGGAATTTTTTGTCGAAAAATAGCCTAAAATGAACTTTTAACACATAAATTCTGAATTTTCTTCGATTTTTTTTTGCAGATTATGAAAGTTCAGATAATTTCCAACAACTTTTATTACGATCAATTTTTTTTGTTTTCGAAAGTTTATTTTAGACTATTTTTCGACAAAAAATTCCTAATATTTCTACTAAAAATAAAAAAAATATTGGTATCAATATAGATTCTGAAAGGTGATAAAAATACCTTTCAAACAAGCCCAGATTGAGAAATCTACTATAATTCTATCCGATTTGATGACGAATTTAATTAAATTATTCTATGTATATATGGAAAAATATCTATTTTTAAATTTTTGGGGGGCTCCAAACCCGACTTAGAGCTATGGTCTCTTGAGCAAAATTTCTCAGAATCACCTATAGATTACGTTTTTGCTATACGCTTTATCAAAAAAAAAAAATTGACCCGCTCTAATATATATACACTAAGTGTACCGCAAGAATCATTACCGGTTTCTCTAACAGATGTCGCTAGGCTTAAGCGTGTCATGTTATGACACATTTGACACATATGCCATTTTATTCTACTATCATCAATATTCAAAGCCATACATTTTGTATTATCTGAAAGTGACACTATCGAAGATTTACGCCTCTTTGAAAATGTCGAGTTTCGTGCCTGAAAAAGTACATTTGCGGCACGCATTACTTTTCTTATTTAATCAAAAGAAAAAAGCCGCTGAAAGAAATCGTTTGTTGGAAAAACCCTACGGTGAGCATGCTCCAACCATAAAAACGTGTGAGGCGTGGTTTCGATATTTCAATAGTGGTGATTTCGATGTGCAAAACAAAGAACGTTCCGCAATGAGAAAAATCCATAAGATGCGAAAATGGGTGCCACATTAATTGAATAACAAGTAAATTGAAAATCGAAAAATCGTCTGTGAAATGCCGCTTCGAAGGTATGATCGGAAGCCATTTTTGCATCGAATAGCGATATGTAATAATCGAAAACCCTAAGTGCAAAAAATCATGGTTATCACCTGACTAAGCCAGTCCATTGACTCCAAGACCAAACCGTTTTGGTCGCAAGACTATGCGCTGTGTTTGGTAGGACCAGAGTGGCGTGGTGTATTACGAACTTATGAAATCTGGTGAAACAGTTAATATTGTTCACTACCGACAGCAAATTATCAATTTTAACCATGCAATGATAGAAAAACGTCCAAAATGGACCCGAGGACGCGATAAAGTGATTTTGTAACACGATAATGCGCCATCCCATACAGTAAAACCGTTCAAGAAAGCATTGAAAGCACTTGAATGGGACAAAATATCGACCCCGCAGTACTCTCCAGACCTTATCCAATCAGACTCTCACCTTTTCGCATCAATAGGACACGCCCAGAGTAGCACTTTACCAATTTCGAAGAAGTTATAAAATGGCTCTATGAACGGTTTTGCTCAAAGGACAGCTTTCTTTTGGGATGGCATCCATAAATTGCCTGAAAGATGGGCAAGATGTATAGAATCAAATGGCCAATACTTTGAATAAATACATTTTTCCATTTTCTTGAAAATTATGTAGTTTTTTTTTACGAAAGAAACAGTACTGACTTTCCGGTACACCTGATTTATTGTTACATATAATCTAAATAAATTTTGATATAAAACGATGTTTGGTATAATACATATACCTACATAATCTATGGAAAAATCCCCCCGCTTGTATATTGAAGCTGTCTTATGACCATATGCATTTAAAATTAATATTCAATATTTACAATCTGGAAAAGCTGAGGAATCAGCATTCTGACAACTATACGTAACAATGTGATAAAGCTATTGAATATAAAACATAAAAGATTACAATACAAGTATTACAATGCATAATCTCAGCTTTTCTTAATAAAATATAAGTCTGAATTTGACAATAACAGAACTTTAGAAATAATTATACATTTTAGATAAATTCTACGAATGATACAATGCGAAGTATCAAAAAAGAAACTCATGACGATAAACTAATAAATGAATTATTTTCTAGAAATAAAGTAAAATATATTGATTTCTGAATAAAAAAAAGGAAAATAATATTAAGATACATACAAAACTTGAACATGAACAGTAGTGTTCTAATATCAACTAACATACCAACTTTTCTAAATTTTAAAAAGTAAACAAAAGCAAAAAATATATGTAAAAATACATTAATACAGAAAATATATCTCTCTTTCCAAATTATTCACAATATTCCCACATATTTGTTAAAAAAGAAGTGCAGAGAGAGAGAGAGAGAGAGAGAATGCAGTACTAATGAAGTATTTTTATTTGCAGATCGAAAATGTAAAGGAATTCTTTTGCTACTTGAATTACAGATAATGCACACCATTGTTCCTTTGTTTCTTTTAACAAAACGTTTGATATCATTATGTCTCGATCTAAATATTGGGTCTGGGAAAAAGTTCGTGGCGTTTTTTCAGTAAAATTCAACTGGTCCCCGCATGGCGCGTGGACGAATTCATTTAAACCGAATATGCTCCATTATTATCGACAATGTTTCGCCATTTTTTTGGTAGATCCATGATCCCATCGGTGAAAAACTTCTGTGGTTTCTGGTCGAAAAACTGAATCAAGTAGTTTTCACAGGCTTCTTTTGAAACCAACTTAATTCCATTGAGAGAGTTCTGCAGAGATCGAAACAGATGATAGTCAGAGGGTGCTATATCCGGACTGTAAGGTGGGTGCATCAAAACTTCCCAACCAAACTCTCTCAATTTTTGACGGGTCATCAAAGATGTGTGTGGTCGGGCGTTGTCATGATGGAAGACTAGACCTTTCCTATTAATCAATTCGGGCCGTTTTCTTTCAATCGCCTGGCGTAATCTCTCTAGTTGTGCACAGTAGAGTTGAGAATCAATCGTCTGACCAGTTGGAAGTAGCTCGTAGTGGACGATTCCCCTCCAGTCCCACCATACACACAGCATCACTTTTTTTGGCGTCAATGTTGGCTTAGCGAACGCTTGTGACGGCTCACCATTCTTTATCCACGATCTTTTACGCTTCCGATTATCGTACGTAATCCATTTTTCATCTCCGGTTATTAAACGTTTCAGAAACGGCTCGATTTCATTCCGTTTCAGCAGCGCATCGCAGATGTTAATTCGGTCCATCATGTTTTTCACGCTCAACTCATGAGGAACCCATACGTCAAGCTTTTTTTGTAACCAGCTTTGTGTAAATGGTTCAAAACAGTTTTGTGGTCAATGCCTAGCTCCATGCCAATATCGACACTGCTGATATGCTTATCTTGTTGGACTTTTTCAAGAATTTCATCAGATTTTTCAGTGATTGGACGACCGGAGCGTGACTCATCTTTCACATTGAAATTTCCAGAACGAAAGCGAGCGAACCATTTCCGCGCAACAGATTTCGATAAAGTACCTTCACCGTACACAGCACAAATTTTATCACAAGCCTGCGCAGCGTTCTTCCCCTTATCATAATAATATTGCAGAATATAGCGAAATTTCTCATTATTCTTCTCCATTTTCAAGTGCGAATAACTTTCCAACCACCGCACCGATTACAATGTTTCTACGCTCAAACTAACGTTCGGAAGGTCATCTAAAAAACGAGCCGTCGGTGGTGTCGCTGTAACTTGTTGTTCTTTAGTTATCGGCAACCAATGCCATCTATCGGGAAAAACGCCACGAACTTTTTCCCAGACCCAATATATCAACAAACAAAACTTGAAATTTAGATCATAAACCTTGTTTCGATTATAATTGCACATATGTATGTATTATTGAAATATAATCCTAAATAGTTCTAAATACAAGAAAAAATTTTGTAATTTTGCTTCGACTATTCTCTTGTAATTATAAATAATTTCTAAATCTGTTGCGACTTGAACGTCTTTCAATTTGTTTCGAGTTTCCATGATGGCAATTGCTACGTCGGCATCAAATTGTGAAACTGCAAACTTAACTTGTTGAAAATGGCGAAAGTAATAAAACGCTGCCTTTAACCATGTTTCCCAGCGTGTAAGAATCGGTTGTGGAGATTCAGGGATATCAGGACATTGCCTGTGAAATTCGGTCTGGTTTTTAAAATTACTGCATGCAGGAGATCTGTCTGTCACTATTTTTCATTATACTTACGTATCTACATGTATTTTTTCCTTTTATCCGGAATCGTGAGTAGGTGTAGGAAGGACTATTATTATTTTTATATTTGCTCAAGACTTTTTTTCATTAATTCGACTTACTTTTTAATTACTATTTAATTTATTACATATTGCATTGAAATCTTTGGTACCTTCTTATTCTTTTATATTGAACATTTATTTTCAATTCAATTATTTCCATAATGTATGTCCTTTTTTCAAAACTATGGCGTGCAAAATTACTGGAATTTATATACACCGTTGGTTTTAATATTGTTTTAATGACTATAAATTCTTTTCTGTAATTATCGTTTTGTTTGTCCTATGTATACTACTTTACAGACGACTCTTTTATGTTGATGAAGGTATGTTTATTGCTGTCATTATATTTATTATTATTATAAAATAAATCTAACTGTCAAAGTAATATTATAACTCAAGAATCCTATTAGCGTAACAATCGCAATGACAATAAAGTTCTGAAAATGTATACATGTCCGCAAACGCAAAGATCTTTTGTGTAATAAGTTACACGGTCCAGTCCTCTGTCAGAAAGCATAAAAGATACAAATAGCAGCCTTGTTAAATCTACGTTAAAATAATAATAGGCATAAACTATTCTTGAACTGAGTTTGTAATAGTTGAAACTATCTGAATTAATGAATGACATAATTTTATTTCATGGTAATTATACATTAACTTTGGATTAATGTTGGAATTTACGTAGACCGGGGCAAAAGTCACACGGATTTCATAATCTCCTGAAACGACACGAATAATCAAAATAAAAAATAAAGTAAATCATCGTCATTTATGGTTTTTTCTTCAGTTAAACAGGGTACTTCATGAATACCTGGAGTAATGTACAACGACTCGAAGGAACTAGATAATCCATTGGACATTTTTGATTTACTTGCAGGTATCTGTTCCTTCTCTTATGTACGATCCCATTAATATTCCTACAGATTGTCGCGGTTTCTGAATTAACCCAGACAATGAAGAAACCCGATTCAAGTTATACGTTCTTTTCCAAATAAATTCACATCAGAATATATTACATGATTCCTAGCTTCAATATTAAAGATTTTTGCTATTCGTTTATCCTTCCTTTGCAAAAGATTATCAATCTTGCTATTTCTTTCATTCCTTCTATCTGAAAGCATGCTAGAATCGTTCCAGTTTTTAAGAAGGATGATAATTCTATACTATCTTCTTCTGAGCTTCCGGGCTGGAACCGCTTCACTGGTATAACTGCCAACGTTTCGTACCAGTGACGCGGTTCCAGCCCGGAAGCCCAGAAGAAGATAGTATGGACCACGGCCGCGGAAGTCTACGAACCAGACAATGATAATTCTAGTTTCTCCAGTGTCGTCCTGTTGCAATTCTTTCTAATCTTTCTAAGATATTTAAGCAGTATACATAACAATTCCATATTTCGAAATAGCCTCTCTTGCCACCAGGTCAGCATGATTTCTTCTCTTGGAGACCTATTGTGATTAATTAAGCTTATTTCATACAGTTAACTTGTGAAGGTATGTAAAATCAGGGACAGATTGATTGTGTATTAAGTGACTTTTCTGGTGTATTCGATACAATAGATCAACTTGTATTACTAGATAAATTACCTTCTTAAGGTTTCACACCTTGCCCCTTTACTTTAATGTATTTAACAAAACTCACAAAACGCCCTGTACATTCAGAAGCTTCCATAAAGGATTTTAAATTCAATTTAAAAATTGACCTGTCCAAGCATTTTTCATAATATTCTAAAATAACGTCAAAAATAATTTTATTTCATATCCACATTGCAAAATTGTATATAAATGTTAGTCTGTAAGGATACACGCTATAAATTTTCTACAGTTTTAAAACGCGAATATGAAAAACTAATAAACGTACTTGGCCAAAATACTTGCATAATAGTTGGCGAAATTCTTCACCTCATTATGCACTTCATTACTACAGAAACTCATCAGCTAATACTTATTTCTTAGTCTGAAATGTTAGTGGATGATGACAGATTTTTGACAATGATTTTACATAATTATACACTTTATTATGATTATGTACAGTTCATTAGACTAGTCGATAGATGCTAATACTTGCTTTATACTTAGTCCAAAATGTTAGTGGATGATGACAGATTTTTGACAGTGTATTTACACAATTATGCACTTTACTAGTAATCGATACGTGTCAGAAAGTTACTAATAACGAAATGATGACTTTGCGTATTCTTAGAGAACGCATACTCTTACATGTCCCTACCTACTTACTTTCCCAGACTTCCCAGCTTTTCCCCTAAATGTGTTCCAAAAAAAATTTTCCAAATCGATTCTTTACTTTCGCTTTTTGTTTATAAATTATGGTTTTTGTTATTTGTATATAATAGAAAAGTCGTGCAAACGCCCGTATCACTGAAACCGACCATTTGCAAACCCATATTCGTTAAGACGTTTCTGCATATATTGCGCCATCACCTTATATGAAACTTGAACATGAAAAACTTTCAGAAGTATTTGGCCAAATTAACACATGGATCAATAAGTCCCGAGACTAACAATGAAAACAACATTTTTTTTGCAAAATTTTTTTTTTTCATCAACATAATCAGCTTTTAGGGCGATACAATGGTTCCAACGCTTTTCCAATTTTTCAATACCATGTTTATAAAAAAATTTATCTTTCGCTTCAAAATAAGCTTCAGTTTCAGCGATGACCTCCTCATTTGAGCCAAATCTTTTTCCCTGGAGCATTTTTTTAAGATCAGCAAAGAGCCAGTAGTCACTGGGGGCTAAATCTGGCGAATATGGGGGGTGGGGAAGCAGATCAAAACCCAATTCGTTCAATTTTGCCATTGTTTTCATCGACTTGTGGCAGGGTGCATTGTCTTGGTGAAAAAGGATTTTTTTTCTCTGCATGTGCGGTCGTTTTTTTGCGATTTCCTCCTTCAAAAGCACCAGTAAGTCAATATAATAATCACTGTTGATCGATTTACCTTTTTCGAGGTAGTCAATGAAAATCACGCCATGTGTATCCCAAAAAACTGACGCCAGGACTTTGCCAGCTGACTGCTGCGTTTTCGGACGTTTCGGACGGCTTTCGCCAGCTGTGCGCCACTCAGATGACTGCCGCTTCGACTCTGGAGTGTAGTGATGTATCCATGTTTCGTCCATGGTCACGTAACGACGCAAGAAATCTTTTTTGTTGCGAGTAAATAGCGATAAACAGCTTTCTGAATCATCGACTCGTTGCTGTTTTTGTTCCATCGAGAGCAATCGCGGCACCCACTTGGAAAAAACCTTTTTCATGCTCAATTTTTCATGAAGGATAGTAAATACACTTCCATATGATATCTGTGTCATCTCAGCAATCTCACGGAGCTTCACTTTACGATCTTTCATTGTAATTTTTGTCACTTCACTCACATTTTCCGGTGTAACGGCTTCCACAGGTCTGCGTCATTTGTGTCGGTACGACCACGTTTAAACTCGGCAAACCACCGACAAATCGTTGCTTTTGATGGAAAGTCCGGGTAACATTTTTCAATCCATTGTTTTGCTTGCGTGGTGTTTTTACCCATTAAAAAACAATGTTTTATCAGAACACGAAACTCGGTTTTTTCCATTGTTTAAACAAACTACAAAACGACTTTACTCCAACCTCGATAACTCAGCTGTTTCTGGTCCGATCGACTTAAAATTTTGACACGTTTCAAGCAAAGGTTAGTACTCTAGAAAGACGTGGTTACTGGTTTACTACGAGCGCCATCTATGGGTTAGTCTCGGGACTTATTGATCCATGTGTTATTTACCACGACTTTAATTGCAATTACACGGCCGTAGAGTCATCACAAAGAGTTCAGTAAGTTTTTAATGACGAAAAGGCATCAAAATTTTGTTATGATTCTAACTTTGTTCTTTACAGCCACAATCATACCTCGTTGGTGCGCAATTATTCCAAATAATTTTAGAAATATGTGTGTATCAAATTTGCTCCATTAAATGATACTGAAAAGTTATGTCGGAGTATTTGCGGAGCCTTCAAATTTTACTTCGGCGTGACCGTCAAAAATGAAAATAAATCGTGAGGTCCACATGTTACATATTACATGTGGACCTCACGATTTATTTTGATTTTTGACGGTCACGCCGAAGTAAAATTTATATATACCACATATCTAAGAAATTTGTTATCTCGACCGCGACAGTCTTCACCTTTCGACAATCCTATGCACTGGAGAGAATTAAAGAACCATGCTGTATGCTTCTGGGTTTCCGGGCTGGAACCGCGACACTTGTGTATCTGCTGACGTTTCGTACCCATTTGTATGGGACATCTTTAGGGCTGAACTACTGCATTGAAACTGAACTTCAGCCCTGAAGATGTCCCATACAAATGGGTACGAAACGTCGGCAGATATACTAGTGACGCGGTTCCAGCCCGGAAACCCAGAAGCAGATAGCATGGACCACGACCGCGGAAGTCTACTTACCAAATTAGCCATGCTGTAGATTGTTATTATAAACTTCATTACTATAGAAACCCAGAAGTATTATTTCTCGAGTCCAACATGTTAATGTTTCATCACAGACTCTTAACAATGTTATTACAGAATTACACACTTCATTTATTATGTACAGTTTATTAAATGTTATTAGACTAGTCGATTAGTGTCAGTAAGTTGTTAAGAGCGAAAAGAGAACGTTGCCTATTCTTAGAGAACTTGTACTCTTGTATGCTCCCACCTACTTACTTTTCCAAGCTTCTCCACTAATTCTTACTCTAGTTGTTTGTCAAGGATTTTGTTCTGAAAAGAATTTTAACTCAATTTTTTACTTTTGTTTCTTGATTATAAATTACATTGTTTGTTATTTGAACATACTATCTCCTAAGCCTTCTCTTTATTTGTGGATTCATATTCATTAAGATATTCCTGTATAAATTGGGTCATACGATTGCCCCCCAAAATATATGACACGATCTTCTTAACACCTGGTGTAATTTAATTGTCCAGGAATATTTCTAAGAATGTACAGGAATGTTTAATTTTGTTTTTAAGGTCGCGACCTAAATTGTACACGGATACGAGTATGGAAAATTGCAATTTAATTTGAATAACTGAATAGATAAGAAACGAAAATCGAGGACGACCGATTCATGTAACGCGAGTACAGTTCTCTGTATTCGAATTCATTAGATATTTAAATGACAGTATATATTCGATAACACCGCTAATGGTGTATTATTATGTATAAGTGGCTGACTTAACTCTCTAACGGCGAAGTGCGAACTTTTAAAAGAGGGCGATGACGACGGGGATATAAGCAGAACATAGAAAAAGACGAGAGAGAAGGACTGGAGTATAAGTCAGAGAAAAACAGAGTCCTCTGCAATTTAAATTTTCATTAGCGAACATCTCAGCAACGGCGGAGACAGAAAGGTTATAAAAGGAGGAATAGAAAAGGGCAAGTATATTTTTTCCTTCGACTGTGCAAAACGAGATTTTCAAGTTTCTGGTTCGTGATGAATAGGGATTGATTTAGAAATGAGACGGAGAGGGAGGTAGGGAATCAGCGGAAGGTGAGTGTGAGATGCAAATCAGCGAAAACAAGAGGAAAAACTTTTAAAACACCTGTGTATTTAACGGAGGACTTTCTTTGATCAAATGTATGTAAATTAGATCTCGTCTCTTGGTTCGAGTACTCCTTTCTACCTAACTAACCTCCATTTTTCATATTTATTTCACTACACCTGGCAATATGCTCGTACGTTTTATGCCGAGAGTTAGTCATTTGATTTGGAAACTTATTAAATACTTTTTCCCAATATACGAGGGAGCGTTTTTATATTCGCGGAATGGGGGACAAAGGGTGGAAATAAAAAACCAAATTATTTTTCTTTTTCAATATATTCACCTGCAAGACGGATACATTTTTCACATCTTCCAATTAATTTATTTATACCCTCATAAAAAAATGATTTCTCTTTATCTGCAAAATACGCCGAAACTGCCTCCTTGACTTCATCATCGGCAGTAAATTTTTTACCCCGGAACTCTTTTTTCATTTTCGGAAACAGGTAATAATCACTCGGGGCCAGGTCTGGGCTGTAGGGTGGGTGATTCACAATTTCGAAGCCCACCTTATGAAGGGCAGCTAACGCAACGCGGCTCTTGTGGACGGGCGCGTTGTCGTGCAAAAGCAGAACACCTTTTGTCAATTTTCCCCGTCTTTTCTCTTTAATGGCTTCTTTTAGTCGCTCTAATATTGAAGTGTAATATTCTCCGGTTATAGAAACACCTTTATCTTTATAATCAATCAACAATATTCCTTCCGAGTCCCAAAATACCGTTGCCATGAGTTTCCCAGCTGATTGTGACACTTTAAATTTCTTGGGAGGTGCTGTGCCCTTTTTATGCCACTGCATGGAGTCTTGTTTGGACTCAGGTTCATAATGATGAACCCAAGTTTCGTCTCCAGTAACAATTCCACTCAATACACCATCCTTGTCTTCATTACAGAGGTCCAAAAATGCACGCGAACACTCTACGCGCTGTTGTTTTTGCGACGGCGTGAGCATTCTCGGCACCCATCTTGCGCTGACCTTAGACATGCCGAGATGATCGTGTAGGATTTTAAAAATTGTTGTATCGGATACTCCAACCATTTCTGCGAGTTGTTTCTTCTTTAGTCGAGCATCTTCGAGTACAATTTGTTCAACTTTTTGGATAAGTGCTGGCGTCGTCACGTCAATGCTCCTGCCCGGCCTCGGGTCGTCTTCAAGGGATTCCCTTCCTTGTTTAAATAAACTATGCCACTTGTACACCATGGGTTTTCCTGGACAAGAGTCGCCGTAAACCAATGACATCTCATTCATTATGGTCGCGACTGATTTTCCTTGCCTGGTAAGGAACTTTATAACGGCGCGATATTCGATTTTTTCCATATTTCACTTTTCACTCCTGATTATGTTACTTGGTTGACGATAGCTCAAAGGCTAACTGTCTAATAACAATGAAACTTCGTATTTATACTAATCATGAGTCGCTGCACAGGCCACGCCCCCAATGCGCCTACTAACCCCTCTACAACCCGCTCATTCCGCGAATATAAAAACGCTCCCTCGTAGTACATTCAGCTGTTCGACCTAATCCAATGCCTCTGCTATAACTTGACAAACCGTACAAAGGGTACTAACTGTAAAATTTCGTGCCATAAATCTATGCTAATGTGGTGACATTAATGATTTGGTAACAGATGTGCCTGTAGATTAGTGATTCAAAAACTGTGACAGCAATAGAATGATAACATTAATATTTCCTTTCTTACAAACAAAGCACATTTTTGCAATTTTCCAAGTGGACGAGTTAATCAGTTTTCTTATATATTATAAACTTCTATAGCTCAGCACACAGATAGACGATAAGGCTGCAAATAGTGTCTAAACGCGAGCAAAACATGCTGGGAGCAGACGTGTCATTCTCACTCTCATTCACAGATTTTATTTAAAAAATAGCCCTCGTATTTACTTGTATCATTACGATTTCATTAGAAAAAACTTTATAATGTAATCTTATAATATTCATATCTGTACACATCATCAAAAAGTTATACTTTACTGCTTATGGACAAATTTATTACTAAAAATTTATGACATAATTTGGGGTACGTTCTGAAATACACGTCGTTTCTAGTTCAGTCTACTTAAAATTTTATGTGCTCGCTTAAACTATTGAAACATAAATGTAATCAAGCTATACATAAACTATAAATGAAATATAAGGACGTCTATCCATCTTTGTTAGGAAATGCACTTCCCCGAGATAAACAAGCCTTCGGCATGGGACGACACGGAAGAATTTCCCTCAGAAGCCAAGGTAAACAAGGGGGATCTAACTTACGTTAAACACGTAAGTTCATCAATTTCCAAACGGTTAATAATAATACATAAATTACCATACACAATTTAGTTTCAGTAAACGTTTCAATCATGTTTGCGAAACAATTCACAGCTCTTTCAAAATGGAAATTTAGTATTGTGAATGAAGAATAGGAACTTAAGAAAAAGATTAAAGTCTTGCATGAGATATTGGAACGTAAAGAATTCTATTCAAGTTTTCTTAATTTATAACCGCAACGAATGCATAAATCTTAAAAAATCGTATTTTCTGCTTATTATTCGTTATTAATTATGACAGAAATTAATGAAAAAAATGATTTTAGGTGAGGAATCGAATCCCAATCGTCAGCTTGCCGGGCAGATGCTCTACCATTAAACTGTCCAGGACCGTAAGATTCGATTCCTTAAATTTCATTATGGAAACGGAATCTTTAATTTGGCAACCCACATTATATATACTATCAATTGTGTGTGTAATAATATGTATACATACACAGCCATGTGCTATATTAATGAACAAAATAATTAAAAAATCGAATTTCACAGTCATGGGATACTTAGTTGTAGAATATCTGGTTGGCAAGCGGACGATTGAGATTCGATTCCTCATCTAAGAGCAGGAATTTCTCCATTAATTTTCGGCATACGATGTAATGAGCGGAAAATATAATTTTGTAGTAATTTGCATCGTTAAGAGCACCGAATAAATGCCCTACAGGCATAAATCTTCTACAAAATATCAATATGAAAACGAATATTGAGACCAACTATTTCTGAAAGTCTTGTTTCTTATTTTCCTTGTTCCTATATTCAATTTTGAAAAGTTCAAGTATCAACCAGTATCGAACGCATCACGTGGTCTTTTCTTATTCTATGTTCCCCATTCTTTCTTTTAAGTTGATAACTTCTAAATTTTTTCTTAACAATGTTGCTTATCTTTCATCATTTAAAGAGGTTCTTGTGACGTCTTCTAGTTGTCGACTCACTACTTCAACTATGCCTAAAAAATCTTTTATTACGTTTATTAATTTTATTATAATGGATTCAAATCCAACTATTATGTATCAACATCTGGCGTACCCCAACGGTCAAATCTCGGACAACTTTTATTTGTTCTTTTCATCAATGACCTCATTACCACAATTGAGTGCCCAGTACTAGTTCATGTCGACGATTTAAAAATTTATCGCAGAATAACTACAACCGGCGACGTCAGAATTCTGCAAGATGCTTTAAATTTTATTTCTATTTGGTGCATCAACAACAATATCTCCTTAAACATTGACAAATGTTTTTCTGTCTCTTATCCGGACCACGATGTTGATTACGGACAAATTCTAATTCAACATGGCTTTAAGTCGTTGGCAGAACGTCGGTGCAGCTTTTATGGATGGTTTGGTTTCTGGAAGAATTGATCCACCAACATTATTAGCTGGCGTAAAGTTCGCAGTTCCGAGATTGGAATCAATGTTCAATGATCTACTGTGCATGGAAACGCCAAGAACCAACATACTTCTTAAAGCTCCATTAATGCACTCAGCTGAAAACTTTAACCTCTTCCATCGGCGCGCTGTTTGATATGGTTTTTTTCTTAGTACAGCTTTATTTGTATAACTTTGTCATTATTTGCATTGTTTTTTATTGTATTTTGTAAGTACTTACCCCACTTGAAGTTTCTCTGTTGGGTAATTAATAAATATTATTCTTAAATGAATGCCAATTAGGTTTGTGTCAGCTCAGAGAGTGCATTGAGTATCTTGTCTGCTTCGACTCTTAATCGTTTGTTTTCATATTGATAGTTTATAATTATTATACATATATTCAGTCCCGTTCAATGTCTTTCCATCTTTCATCATTACTGGTATATAATCTGCATGTAATAAATACTTAGATTCTCCCAGTTACCACTTTGCCTCACTACGTGCTTTCTTGCTGTTTTAATTGCTTCAGCTAGCATAGCCCAGAAAGAGGCTAGCTATGTAACCCTATATTACACCTTTTGTCGTTTGAAACATCTGTGATTTCTCATAAGCAACTCCTGCAAAGTTTGTAGTTTGCACTTACTCCTTGTAACTTTTTCTTCAGAATTCATCAGATATTGTCCCTATCTACTTGATTAAAAGCTTTCTTGTCAATAAATCATAGGAGGATCTTTCTTCTCTAGTTTCCTTTTCAATTGTTTATTGTATTGTAAGGGTTATAGAACTCTGTTGCGAGAATTCCATTACTTTTTCAATCATAATCTTCCTCGCTATATCTTTTATTAAATTGCCCACTGTACTTACTAGGATGATTCCTTGCAGCTGCTACCTCTATTCCTATATGTTCGAATTATTATCCCTACTTTTTGTACACCAGCATATTGTCAGCACACTGCTCATTATTGATTTCAGTATATCTACTATTTGTTCTCATTCTGCTTTCATCATTTCTACCACCATATTATCCTCCTCGTTTGGCAAATTACCTACTTTTATTTTTTAAGTTTCACCTATAGCAATAATTACCACACCAAAAATTATTAAAAAAAAATAACAAAGACAAATCTTCGCGAACACTTAGTATATACATTTTTGACGACTTTTCAACTGGAATACTGGTCACATTTTCCGGGTGTAATATGCGAATTGTTCCTCTAAAGTCCAGTTTTCATTATGCACATCTAATTAAAAGTGTTGGAATAATGATGACGTTCTCGTTATGTATGCTTTAGCATTATTAACATTTTAACGTTGGCTCGGGTTTCGTGACGACCATAGTACACGGTGATAAGGGGGTTTAGGTAGGCGTTGTACATTTTAAAAGCTCCTCCGTCTTTGCCCTCCAATATTATGTGAAAAATTTGCATTTCTTTGAAGTTTCCAGACCGAACCGACTAATAAGCCTTATTTGCATTGAAACTGAATGAATATTGGCACATTTAAAAATAAATTTTTGACGATTGTACTGAAATAAATTAAATTTTTCATATGCGTAACAAAAAGATATTTGCATGCTGGTTTTTTTTTAATATTTTTTACTCAAGAACGATGTATGTGTTGTAACAATGACTTTAAGAGTTAAACTAAGTATTGAATTACTGATTTCATTGGGATGGATAATTTAATTTTCGACGCCTTCTTCTTTGGTGCTCTTCACTTCTGGTATCTCACCATAAAAGACTATGAACTCATGGCTTCGTCAAGATTCAGTTATAGTCATCTTTAATCTTCGATGTGACTATCTGATCCTTGTAACATAATTCACAACATTTACGATGGAAGTTCTCCACGTTTTCCCCTATATCCCAAGAAAGCTTTTAAATATCCGTTGCGATGGACGATTCCATTTCTAATGTAGCAATGACCATGGGCACTCAATCGAAGCACCTTCGTATTTTGGTGTCATAATGCAAAATACTTCTCACACTTGGACTTCCACAATCGGTCTTAAATCTGTACAAAGTCTTCTTGCATCTTCGTTTCTTGAGTGCTACTGCGAAGAATGCATGAGTTTATGTATCCATAAATTTTTCTCAGACGTTCGTACTGAATGCTGTTGTCTTTTAAATGTCTCGAATCTTATACGCGAATTTAAGTTATAATTATTTTTTGGAAGAACAATATCACATCGATAGTCAAATTCCTCCCATATTCGGGCAAGCATGTCCTTTGTCGCTGATGTTATGGCAGTACGGATCCGGTTCTTCAACTCTTTCAGGTTCTGTGGGAGTGGTGGTACATGAATGTTGTCTTTAACGAAACTCCACAGGAAGAAGTCACAGGGTGTCAAATTCGGTGATCAAGGCACCCAGCTGAGACATGTTAAGTCGCCAGTTCCTTGACGACCAATCCAACGGTTCGGTAGAGTTTCATACAGATATTCACGCACTTGGCGACTCCAGTGAGGGGGCGTCCCGTCTTGTTGAAAAATGAAGTTGTCTTCGTGCAGCCTCGGAAACAACCAGTTTTGTAACATAGCGAGATACTGCTGACCGTTAACCGTGTTTTCATCAAAGAAGAATGGGCCGTAAACAGATGATCGGGATATCGCAAAAAACATATTGATTGTAGGCGAAACTCGTACATGTTCAATGGCTCCATGTGGGTTCTGTAGACCCCTAATTCGAATATTGTGTTTGTTTACCAGACTACTAACATGGAAAGTTGCTTCATCACTGAACACGATACGTTGTGCGAAAGTGTTATCATTGTCAATAGCATCATGAATGCCACACGTTTCCGTTTGTCATCAGGACGCAGAGCTTATAACAACTGTAGCTTGTACGGCTTCATAACCAACTGACGTCTCAAAACACGCCAAATTGTTGTTGTAACCAGTTGTAACTCCGGACAGGCACGACGATTTGATGTTGAAAGATTACGTTGGAAAGCAGTTTGAATTCGTGCAACATTTTCTTCAGAAACACGAGGGCGGCCAGGACTCTGACCTTCACATACACATCCTGTACCTACAAACTGTCGATACCATCTGCGAATGTTCCACCCATTCAGAGGATCTATTTGGAAGCTCAACCTGAAACGTCTTTGCATTGTAATCACGGAATTGCACTTGGCAAACTCGAAAACACAAAATGATTTCTGCTGCGGAGTATCCATTTTAAACATATGACGGTTACCAAGAAAAACAGAAGACAGCTGACATCTAGCGGCCATTAAATAAGCTAGACTATGTATTCGTTTCTCCAATAGCCGAGCCGAGGCGCAGCGACCGATAGTTTGGACAAAATAATACTTTGTAGTACGTATATTCTCTTTGAAACACACTGTATAATTTACGAAATTCAAATACAGCACAAAATTCAGAAAATGTAACCTATTGAAATTATGTCTACTTAGTTGAGTCATCCTGTACAATTTCTTTCCGATATTTTGAACCTAAAATGTTCCAGTGCTTGCTAATATTCAAAAAAACTATTTATTAAAAAAACTGTTTAATATCATCGGTGACTATCCGTTGCAGAATTATAAATAACAATTTGTATTAAATAGAGAGGAAAGAAACAGATAAATTCGCAATATTTGGGCAAATATAGTAAATATTTCTTTACAACTATTGAGCCGGTTATTGTAGGAGCGTGGTATTAAAGCTTAAGCTAAAATAAATTGATATCTTTCCAATCTGCTTTCCGAAACTCGTCCTACTAAAAAGACACTGATCTTCTTTACTGAGCTATTCCTTCTTTCGGAAGTTATTTATGTATTGTTGTCACTTTCTTTATTCATTATGTCCTGGGGTTACGTTTCGTGAAGATCCGCTTCTCTATTGAAAGGCGAATCCAGTCCATTAGTAACAGCGACGCTCGATTAAAATCAATTCCGGATAGTATATCCAAGTAAAAAGTCTCAAATGGAGGCGAATCTAGATTTGATACGTAAACCCTAGATTCTCTTTTCGAGAGTAAAAAGAGAAACATTCACGCAAACAGAGAGATAAAAGGCACACACGCGTAAACATATTGTTGCGGTAGTAGATTTCATACAATGTATATTATATAATTTATGATATAAAAAGATATTTTATCATTTCTTATATAAAATAAGAAAATAAAATATGCGGAATATATCGTTATTAATGAATATTGTAACATTCTAAAATAATATTTTTAAATATACGAAAAATATCCACTTCAGGTGACTATTTTCACCCTAAAAAATTTTATAAAATGGCTTTCGTGATCTTTCAGTGTTATTAGTAAACACAAAGAGTACTAGGAAAGCTTTGCAATACAGCTTTATTTATTCATGCATTTAGGCCTGAAGTACCCTCTATCTATTGGTAGGTCACTCGCCAAGCATTTTCCTCACAGTAGTTACGTCACCTAGTGCAAGAGTTAACATATTTCTTCGAAGCGCTGGTGTATGTTTAAACCACGCACGAAATTATAACGCAAAACTGCTCTTATCTCATTTCGTGACTACGATGCCATCGCAAGCACTTTACACTCTCACTGCTAATGATTAACTGAGCCCATCGACATGGCGCGGCGGCTACTAGGCACGTATGACCATGACTCAACAAGCAGCTTCCTACGATTCATTGTTGCGTCATATTGTAAAACTTTCCTAGTACCCTTTGTATATAACGCCTTTCCACATTAATTTTCATATTCTGTATACGTATTTCGACAACTAAGGTGTCACCATCAGCAGATTACTAATCACAATATCGCAGCTGGATTCGCGGTAATGCTTACATAGAAAAATTCCGAATACTCATCCTATCAAAGCCAAAACACGCACTGACATTCACAAAACATCGGTAGGTCAATATCTCTTAGTCTTAAAAACTATCACCCAGACTAAAATACACTCCGTCCCGCTTCCACTTACTTCTTTACAACGGTCATGTCTTTCCAAAAACTCATAGAAGGCGGAATGGGGCATCGGACATTTATCTATGATTAACACATAGTTTTTATTTTTAACGATAGATATGCTTTCGTAGCTGCCTAATTCCATGGTAATTGCTTATATTTTTGATTAAAAGTAGATAATCCTCGATTACACTATGATTATTTTTTACCACGTGTTTCACTAGACTGAATATCTCAGGTCGATTAAACTTGATGTGTACTATATGTTCTTTATACCGGGTTTGTATCGAAAGTTTTTCTTTTGTAATAATCACATTGAATCGGAAAAGTAAATGAATACTTGCGATTGATAATCCTATTTACGTCTCAAAATTGTTTCTATGAACAGAAACAAGGAACAGCAATGGGCAATTGTCTTTCTCCATTTATAGCGGAGTTATTAATTAGTCATTTCGAAATTTAATTTAAACATAACTCCAAATATCTTCCAATAATATGGATTAGGTATATAATAATAATCTTTAATGCCCAACAGATAACTATCCAATTACAAGACATATTACTAAACTTAAGAATAATAAGTGCAATTAATTTAATACAAAATAAAGCATCCGGCCAAACAAGACAGACTCTGTTGATTAATGCTGTATTGGAAAGGAATCCAAGTATAATTCATTGGCATTTCCGCACATATGCACCAGTGGAGCCTTGTAAAAAACATTGGTTCTTGCCCTAGGTATTGAAAAAGTATATAAATATGTCCGCGATTTTTGACACATAAGTGTCTTAGACAATTTCTTTGAGCAGTTGAATGCAAAATTGCCAGTAGAAAAATAAAACAATAACACCTTACATACCACCTTACTTAGCGCACACATGACGTACATCAAATTTAATCGACCTGAAAAATCTAGCTTAGCAAAACATGTGTTGGACAATAATCATAACGTAAGGGCGGATCGTCTACATTTGGTAAGACAGCCGTCTAGAAAACGGCAGATAGAGGTTCGAGTACTCCAGCACAGAAATTTCTAATTCATTTTTGTAATTTTAATTAACGATGGCGTAGCAGAAAATAATAATTTCCATTATAAACAAATTATATGTAATGACTTAATGTTTATGTTCTTAATTTCCTTATTTCATCATTATTGTAACGATGTTTTCACGCCAACACATTAGGGCGTATCTTAACTTTGCAAAATCTATCATATCCGTCACAAAGTTATTTTTTTCTTCGGAAGAAGTTTCAACTAACATAGCAGCACTTAATTTTTTTTTAATATCTGTCGAACTTGTAATTATCTTCCGGAAAGGACAAAAGTGTCTGTGAAAGAATGTGCGATCCATCTACCACTGTGAATTGTTCGAGTGTGAAAAATTGGAATAAAATAAGTAGACAAAGAAGTTCCACAAAAAGGAAGTAATTTTCATTAAAACTTGCGCGAATCTTAACGCCAGCAGCTATTGTTTTTATTTAATTCGACGGTATGTCGTCTTTTGCAAATTCCCACAACCAAATAATATATAAAGTTACAATCTCCTCTCTGAAGTTCCGAGCTTTTCGAGTAACTCGATATTTAATTTAATTTCCAAAGAATTTCAATATAAATGGAAATTTACTCTAAACATATGTATGTATATACAGAGTGGAACGAAAGCCCGGTAGCAACTCATATGCATCATGTTAATTATATAATTTTACAACATGTAAGAGGTTAAAACTTGAGACGTTTAAAAAAATTTGGAAATACCTTTGCGGACCGCCCAATTTGCTAGATTTATTTATTTTGTCTTTATGTTTTATTGAATCATTTTGATTATAGTTATAGGAAACATTAGAAAATTCATTGTATTACATTAAAGAATATATAAAGTTTGAAAATAGAGATAAAACATGTATTGGGTTGGCAATTAAGTACTTTCGGTTTTATAGTATAAAATAAAACACTTTTTTTAAACAAAGAATAGTTTTTAATCAATTATATATTTTCCATTTTGCTCAACGACCTTTTGCCATCTTTTTTTGAGCTGCATGATTCCGCGCTCATAAAATTTCTGCTCCTTATCAGCAAAAAACTGAACCAGGTGCGAGTGAAGGTCATCGGCATTTGTGAATGTTTTACCATTCAAAGAATTCTGCAAACTTCGAAATAAAGGGTAATCAGATGGTGCTAGATCAGGGCTGTATAGGGAATGTGGCATCACTTCCCAACCAAGCTCCAATAGTTTCCCATGAGTTGCCAAAGATGTGTGAGGCCTTGCATTATCTTGGTGGAAAACTACACCTTTCCGATTTGATAATTCTGGCCGTTTTTCTTTGATTGCTTCATCCAGTTTTATTAATTGTTGACAGCAAACATCAGAATTGATCATTTGGTTCCTTGGAAGCAGCTCAAAAAACACAACACCTTTGTAATCTCACCAAACTGACAGCATGATCTTTTTTGAATGCAATTCAGCTTTCGATGTGGTTTGAGCTGGTTTATCGTGTTTGCTCCATGATCGTTTTCGAACTATGTTACTGTACAGGACCCATTTTTCATCACCAATGATGATTCTTTTTAAGAAAGGGTCGATTTCATTTCGTCTAAGGTGCATATCGCAAAAGTTGATTCTTTGGATTAAATGAATTTCTTTCAATTCGTGAGGTACCCAAATATCAAGCTTCTTAACTAGCCCAAGACATTTTAAATGTTTTTCAATTGTTGTGTGCGATACATGTAGCCTCTTCGCAACCTCTCGAACAGTTATATGACGATCCTCTTCAATTATGACTTTGATTTGGTTATCATCAACTTCAGTAGGCCGACCAGAACGTTGCTCATCTTTGAGGGAAAAATCTCCAGAACGGAATTTTTTATACCAATTCTGACACGTGCTCTCTGTTAAGCAATTAGCACCATAAACTTCACATATCTTTTTGTGAGCCGCAGCAGCTTTCTTTCCTTTACGGAAATAAAATAGTTAAATATGTCGAAAATGTTCGTTTCTGTACTCCATTTAAAATTAACCCACAACTAATAACTTTAATAAAAATCACGCACTACTTGCTTCTGAAGTTACGTCAATTTGACTAGTATCACTCGACAAACGGTAAAGTACAGCACTAACATACGTTATACAAAAAATAAAGCAACGCTCTCTATCAGTAGAAACCGAAAGTACTTAGTTGCCAACCCAATATATATAATCCAAATCAATGAAATTCGTCGGGTATTCGGTCAACTGTTAAGAAAATTAAAAATTTAAAAAATAATCATTTGTTTTATCCTCTATATTTCGCTATAAATTTATAGCTTCCTCAGGAGTTAAAAACTAAATTTGAAACTCAAAGTTTCAAATGTAAATTATTTGTGTAACATGCTCTGAATTTTACCTACCACTGACGCTAGTGCAATAGTTTTTAATTTTATTTATTAGTATTTAGTATGACAAACCACATTTTAATGATTTTTAAAGAATTTTTTAAATTAATCTAGTTTTTAACTCCTGAGGAAGCTATAAATTTATAGCGAAATATAGAGGATAAAACAAATGATTGTTTTTTAAATTTTTAATTTTCTTAACAGTTGACCGAATACCCGACGAATTTCATTGATTTGGATTATCTTATAACGGTCGACCATAATACTTTTAGCTAATTTTATATATGTATATATATACATATATAATATATAAATTTTGTTTGAGATTTATTATGAATTGAGTTTATTAAATGTTAAAGTCGGAAGATACTTTAATTGTTTATATGTATATCTAAATCCATAACTCATTAAAGCAGTACACAACTCAAATCCTCTAGATAGAGTAAAGAAAAATAATATAAGCTGTATAAAATATATTTACAAATAAAGTATATATACAATTTATTAATGGTAAGTATCACATCTAAATATAAACGTCATAACATTTTACCATCCAACGTAGAGCTCGAATGTTTCAATTTATATACCACCCACATATCAATTCAAACCAAAATTTACAAAAATACCAAAGCTTTCTTTATAACATTCCAACATGAGGCTTATGAAATTTTCTATTTTTGTCATGACATATATATATACACTCCGCGCAACATGAATAGGACCAACTGCATATATGACATTTGTAGTTGGTATAAACATGGTAGCGCGCTGGAATTGTTATTTTCGAAAATAAGAGGGTTGATAAAAAGATGTATGTAGGTACCAAATATAATTTTTATAAAAGTCAGTGCAAATGTACGTTACTAATGACAATAAGTAGAGTAATTAAACGCCACTTGAATACGACCAATCTACAAAATAAAAGATTCGTTTGCAATAACAAAATACTTTATTGTTCAATAATGAGTACTTTTGCCATTATTTCTTATAACCTCAAATAGTCGGGATGGAATGGAATTATACAGGGTTCTCAAGTAGTCAACGGGAAGTTCCGCCCAACTTCGTTTCAGCGCCTGCTCTAGTTCGTCAGCGCAACTGAATTGGGTAGCATTGGAGTACAATTTACGCGACAACCATCCCCAAACATTTTCTATGATGTTCAGGTCGGGGGAGAGCGATGGCCAATCAAGAACCTCCATGCCTTGTTCTTGAAACCAACGTCGAACAATGCGCGCGGTGTGAATACTAGCATTATCCTGTTGGAAAATAAATGGCCCACCTGCCATAACGTTGGAAAATTTGTCTTTCACCTGTTGCAGCAGCTGAACGTACTTTTCCGAATTCTGTCTGCCCTTCACTATTACTAAATCAACAGGTCCGTTATAGGAAACAGCTCCCCATACCATGACTGAACCAACATCGGCTCGCCTTCGTGACTGAATCACTTCATCTTTACTTAAATCGTGGAAATAATAAGAAAACCCATCCGGGCCATCTAAATTAAACTTCTTCTCGTCACTGAAAATAACAGTTTGCCATTCTCTTGTCCACCCCATTTTTGCTTGAGCAAACTGAAGACGTGCAGTGCGCTGAAATTCCCTTAAAGGAGGCCGTCGTTTAATTTTCAAACCTTTTAAATTCGGTCAGGTCTTCAGTAACTTCTGTATAGTTCTTACCGATGCATTCGTTCCAACGTTATTCGCGATTTGTCTTGCCGTTAATGCCGAATTCGATGCTTCGCGTAATATGGCTCGACGTTCTCTCTTAGTTGTAACGGATGTTGTTCGCCCTTTAAAACGTTTTCCATAATTCTCGGGATCCCTAATAAAATTGTTCACAACCTGGTGTGATCGACTTATTTTCTTTGCAGTAGCCCTTGAGGAATACCCTTCTTGATGGAACGCTTTAATTTTTCCAATTTCTTCCATACTTAAGCACTTCTGTCGTCCCATCGTTGCACAATACCCTTAATTACAGATGTTTGTTTATCCGGATACACGTTGTAACTCGACACTCATCCGGTAGCTTACTATTAAATACTGGTCGTATCCAACCGGCGCGGTGCATTTTATATGTATGTGGTACTTACGTCACCCAATGCATAACGTTAGGCACTATTGCGCAATAATGCGTATTATTTGCCATATCATACCATTACATTTGCATTGTATTTTTAGTAAATGAATTGTTTTTCAAACCACCGATATATATATATATATATATATATATATATATATATATATATGTCATGACAAAAATAGGAGACAAATATTAATTATTACTGCACTACAAATTATAAACATTTTTAAAAATTTTTCGAGGAACCAAGTATATAAACGATGAACATCGGAAGTAACTTTCATATAAAATGTACAAAATTAGTTATATGTCAATTGAATGATAAGTTAAGACGAGTTACTGTTAAACATAAAAATAGCTTTATTTAATGATAATTTCAAAGGTATGTATATGTTATATGTATTTCGAAGTTCTTTATTTGTATACAATTAAACCACACATAAAATAGAAATATGTTGTAATTCTAATAATGTTGATTTTAAACTAATAAATCAAGAAAAAGTAAAGGATAATTTAAAGTAAACAAAGAGATATCGATCATATAAGTAATTTAGTTATTTTATGGAACTTTCCAAAACCCACATTTTACATAGAAATAAAGGGTGTAATAATAAATAATAAATCAATAAATATTAAAATTTGAAAGGGAAATATTAAAGAATAATGCTTTAACGTAGTTTATTTTAAAGATTTAAATTGAATTTTGATAATACAAAAAAGGAGTTCTTGAGTATTTTAATCGATAGATTTAAAATATGATTCCTATGTACCTGACAAATTAAAATGCGGGGAACTTAATATAATATATAATAATCAATTTCATATTTAAAAAGAAATTAATTTCATCTGGGCATTTCCAAACCGATTTCTTTTGTGGTTTTCTTGAATTACCATGAAATTGTTTGGATTTCGTTTTTCTTTTGCCTTGAGAAATATAACCTTCATTTGTAGAAGCTACATGCTAGAAATTATTATAAAATAAACAAAAGAAGTAGTTATTAAAAGTTTAAGATTATAAGTGACATTAACAAAGATCAAAATAAACATATTACTTACCATGAATAAATGGATTAAAGTAATTAAATATTTTAAATCACTGTTGCTAAGTGAATGTGAAAACAATTTCCAGTATATATAAACAGAGATCAAAATATGAAAAACAATAATTTTAAACTAGTGCTAAATCACACACACTAAGGCAAATATGTTTGTGTAGATAATTTGACATCGTTTATGGAACATAAAATAAGAGGAAAAATTTATGAAGGTGACATTTAGAAGTTCCAAAGACGTTAAAGATAAGTTATTATTATTGTATTTTAGTTTTAGTTGATTTCTGTTTTATTTGGTATCCACATAACACCAATTTTTTTATTATTCAATAATAGTCCAGATAAACTTTGTAATACCATGATGGATCATATAGCTACCTATAATAAGAGTAATAATAAAAGACGTAATTTCAAAAATTTGACTATTAAGCTATAGATTTATTTGTCGATATTCATGAAACATGACGTGGTTTATTGTTTATTTAAATTATATATATATATATATATATATATATATATATATATATATATATATCAAAACCTTTCTACCCACAGGTGTAAGGTGTATTACACTTCAGTTTAAACATGTGCAAATTTTCTTCATTCTTTTTTGTCTTTGGCAGTTTTCTTTGCTTCGCCCCATGTCACATTTCTTTCATTGAGAATCGCCGCTACCTCATCGTTCCACGTTTCCTTTGGCCGCCCTCTTCCTCTTCTATTTTTTTGCCTCCCATACCTGCTTCACTTGCCTACCATCGCCCATTCTGCGCAAATGTCCGAACCATTTCAATTGGTTTCTTTTTATTACGATGTTTATTGGATCGACCTGCAGTTCTTCTCTGACCTTATCATTTCTTACTCTGTCCCGCATTGTGATGCCTTTGACTCTTCATAAATATTTCATATTCATTGCGTTTATTTTACTTTCCGTTATTTGTGTTAGCACCCAGCTTTCACTATTTAAATTATTTGGATTATAATTGTTGAATTAATAGCTTGATTCTTTACATACCATACTTTTTAAGTAGTTCGTTTTATTTGTAATAGAGATACTAGTACAGTTTTAAAAATAAGTACAAGTTTATCACTAAAGCATGTTCATATTACAAGCTTGCAAATTACGAAATTAAATGAAAGAAAGATCTTTCCTTAAAGGTAAAAAAATGATTTTTGAAATTAGTCATGGACAGAAAGTATTTGATTTAATGAAGTATAGACAGTAAATACAAAGAGAAGATCTTCTGGGCTTCCGGACTGGAACCGCGTCACTGGTATAACTGCCGACGTTTCGTACCCACTCATATGGGACATCTTCGGGGCACGACTACTGCTACTGTCTGTCGCACTGAAACTGGTGTACCACTGTCACCAGTTTCAGTGTTCAGTAGTTGAGCCCTGAAGATGCCCCATATGAGTAGGTACGAAACGTCGGCAGTTATACCAGTGACGCGGTTCCAGCTCGGAAGCCAGAAGAAGAAAATATACCACAATATGTATGGACCACGACCAAATTACACAAAAAACAATCTCATAATTTTGCGTAATTATTTTATTTTACATTATTTAGATATTTACATTATTTAATAAGAGAATCCTGCAAATTTATTAGACCATGCGAAATCAAGAGAGTTTTCTAAAATGGCGTACCAGACAAAGAGAGGATTTTCTCTCTTCCAAAATGCACTATTATACATACCAATTGCAATATATAGTAGGTATCGGTATATCTCGCTATGTATAATAGTGATCTGTGCCTGCATGTTGGAAGAAAGAAAATTCTCTCTATACATCCCGAAAATTGCACAATACCTAGGCCCGAAATAGAGTTTCACAATCAGTTGCAAAAGTTGAAAATATAATAATAAAAAGAAAAAAAGATTAACTTCAGAGATACTAAGCAACTAGAAAACATTCTTTTTGGCAAAACTAATTGCAATACAATTTCACCACACGCATTGCAATAAACCGCAACACCTACACTTCATAACAATATACATATAGCTAGCTAGATAGATAGATGGAAAGATAAACAGGGGTATTAAGACATATTGGCATTTGAATAATATCATATCTCCCTCTCTCGACCAATACATATACCAGACATTTTATTATTGTTATCATTTATGCCAATTAAAGAATTATTATTAATAACACCCTATCAACTACATATGTTTCACCGATATCACGGATCCGTGATATCGGTGAAGCCTAATATGTAAGTTTCATTATACACTGGAAACATAGTCTCCGATCTGTAAGATCAAAGCGTTGTTGCTTTGTAATATTGCCATGTTCATTAATAACACAAATCAACCTGACGATGTGATATCGGTGAAACATATGTAGTTGATAGGGTGTTATTAATAATAGAATATTCCTTTTAACATTCTATGATGTTGTTTAATATATAATACATTATTACATCCATGTTCTTTTCTTGCTATAAACCAATTAAAACCTGCGCTGTTGAAGCAACGTAACCAGAGATTTTATTTCCTTTTTTTTTGATTAATACTATTAACCACACTCCATCAAAATTTACGTTCTTTTCATGACTGCTTTTACATAAATATAGTTGAATGAGTTTTCTGTCATTTGCGTAACAAAGTAACAAACAACATACCAGATAATAACAGTATAAAATGTCCATTACGAAATTGATAGATTAGCTCAGGCGTTTCGATTCAGCAAAATACACCGATCGACAACTGTGTATTTCCCTTTCAAAGACAAAGGCGGCCGAACGCCTTCACGAAGGCTAATATAAACCGTACACAAATGGAGTGTGAATAAAAGGTGTAATCAGATAAGTGGAGGCGTCGGGCAATTGGCAAGTGATGTATATTCGAGCCCGCAAAAGCTATCACATTATCTCGGCTCGAATAAGCAATACACTGCGAGCTCGACGGATGGGGGTGAGGCGGGCGGTGTGGGGAACGAAATCGTTCCGATTCGGTTTCGAAAAGTCGATTTAGGAGCGGCATGGCAGTAGCAAAACTCTTTTGAGAAATATCTAATCTGCAATCTTCGGAGAGTCGTTTAGCTACGGGTTCAGGGACTTATATGGTTCGGCAATCACTTCCTCGTTCACGCAGTTTGCATGAGCGCATTGCAAGTCGAGCAAAGTAAAGCTATTTAGTCATTGTGAGTTTGATGCGTACATTTCGGGTATAGAGGTAGTCGGTTGTTCGGCATTCTTTTCTATTTTACTTATGCAATGTTTGTTCGGATTTAGGTAACGGTTTAACGATGGCAGGCGGATTATTCGCAGAATCTCGTTTTATTACGGAATGAATTCTCATATAACGAATACACGTACACAACACACACACACACATCCATATCCACCCATACATGCATAAACAGTAGCTGATACAAGCGCTAGTATCGTTACTCTCTAAGACAGACGTTCACAAGGAGAATTCCGACCACAATGTTTGTTCGGCACTTAGCAGTAGATTCCTGCATTACCCTAAGCAAACAACGGAAATACGCTTTAAGACCAGCAATCATGATGTACTTAGTGGTGTTAAATTACAGTATACCTCCAACAATACGGTTTTAAATTAATCTCACGTAGTAATATTGGCATTATTGTAATTGAATTAACATTTTATTTGTATGAGCTTAATAAAAGTAATAAAATTAGTCAGAAGCTTATAATAGTAAGGGAATAATATCCAGAATTGTAAAAGTCTCTGATAAAACTGCTAGATTTTGTGACAGGATATATAAATGTTCTTTATTGCAAATATGGTGTGAGACACACAATTTTTTCGACAAAGATATACATGATTTACACAAGATAATCGGGAGAATACACAAAAAATTGCAACACTGTAAATTCTATATTGATTGTTTTTTTTAATAACAACCAATACTGATACAATATTTTTATTACAGCTACTCCAAACAGTACAGCAAATTAACATGTGTAGTTTAGCAGTGACATTACTATGTATAATTGCTAGAATAGCAGAGGATACATACATCACAGTTAGAGCCTGTTGCCAGTTCTAATGTATATATATAATTGCCATACAACGTTATTTTTTGTCAATGTAATATACATGTAGCAATCATGTCTGGGAATAAACTTATATGATACATCGTCGCTGCTACTAAAGTTGGCACTGCATGCGTTCCATCAGCGGCGTGTGTTTCGAAGAAGTGTAGAGGGTCTAAATGAAATAAATGCGAATAAATACTTATCCTTTTGAACGGTGGACAGCTGGGCCAAACACATGAATTTATGGCCAAAAATCTTTCCAAGTACTATTTAAAGTTTTATAACGTAATTTACCAACAATCACTAAATCTGATAGGAACATATTAATAACAAAAGATTAATTTTGAAATGCGACAATAAATATCGTACATTACCAAGATGTTTTTATGATACAGGCAGAAGCACTGCGCTTGTTTATAAAAAGTCAGAGCGTTTATTATTTGTGGCCTTAACACTTTCGTCAAGCGATAATATAGTAGGCTCTTCCAGCACCGGAATTCTTTGTTAATCGTATATGGTTTAATGGAGGAACTTGAACTCCATCCTGTAACGCAACCGAATGGTGACTGCTCATCGATAGCTGAAAACGGAGCTTGAAGTGTGTCAAAATTCACAATGGAAATTTATTTGGCGCAGTACCAATAAACGATTCAGTTTGTTTTGCGTGAAGAATATGAAGATATAAAGAGAATCATTGAGTTATTGCAATATCACATGCACAAATGGATCATCTATTTTAACGAAGTATTCCTGTTTTTCGTGTATGTGGACTAGCTGAGCTCGTGATAAGGATTGGGTACAGTCGAATTGACCGCCCAGATCTGATCTCAAACCTGGTGATTCAAACATTTTGCATCAGTCATTTGCCGACAGAAAGAACATTATATTGCCACCTCTTGTTAAAGTTTTGTCAACTGAATGAAACTGTTTCAAGTACCTCATTTCGGCATTTCCTAGTCTGTGTTTTGAAAAGACAAAAACTGTTGTATTTGACGGTCCACAGAATTGGTAACTCGTTAAAGATCAACATTTCATCGGTGCAACGACAAGACTCTAAAAGAATGCTTTGTCGGCATTCGAAATCCTTGTCAGAGACTTTTCTGGAAATATGCCAGCATAAAATTATACTGAAATTGAAGAGCAATTCTTGCAGGGCTTCAAAATACTACGTTGCAACATGGGCATCAAATTTTTTATATAACCATCTTGCTGATTTTCCGAAGAATCTTGGTACAGTCAGTGATGAACAAGGTGAGCGAGACTACCAAAATTTTAAGATCATGGAGACATAGTATTAGGGCAGATGGGATGTATATATGATGACTGACTATTGTTGGAGCATCAGGCGGGGTTTCGCCACAGACTGATCGCTCCTTTATGTGAATGTTTACCGTTTAGTAAAAGAACTTTACTACTTGTCTAAACACACTTTAATTTACAGAAACATTATATAGCTTTTGTACGAATAAAATTATTCTCTGTGAACAGTGTATTTGATAATTTTTTCTTTACTTTCTTTTGTACGCACAGTTTATATAACTTTCGGAAAAAAACACGGTATCTCGTAACTTAAGAAGTTGACGTCATAGACAAAAACTGGAGTAATTTTTCCATTCAAATGCCAAAAGTTAGTCAAAAACATTTGTCAGATATAGGTAATTGAAATTAGTGTTTCTCAGTGTTATCTATCACGGCTTGTCAGTTGTTACGAGTGCAGTGCCAGAAATCTGGTAGATATTAAATTAAGAATAATTATTGTGCAAGAAAATATTTTATATTCTCCAATAATCGCCTATTTGTCAATACACCTAATACAACAATAAAATTGAGAAACAATTAGATTATTATAGATGTACAAAAACATATATTTGTATACAAGTTTTTATAAAATCGTGTTATCAGAATAGTTATCTTATAAATTAATTTGAAATTCTATTTAATTAACAACAATATAAAGAATAAATAAAATCAAAGGAAGGAATTATTCGTATATTATGTGCTTTGCTATATCTACAAGAATATAAATCTTAACAACTTCGGAAAATAATGTTTTTGTACTCTATGTAATGAATGAAACATACTCCGACTGCCTATTTTGTTTGCATATCATTATTATAAAAACCATTCTACAGGAATTGGTCATATATGTTTTCATGTATATTATAAACCTTTTTGTGGTACCTACCGCACATATAAGATAATAATTTTTTAATTTAATTTTATTGCATAATACACTGTGCTCGTTGTAACATTTAATGTGTTCTGTAGATGATATGAACTGTTGTACAATGAAGATATTATTATTTTTAAAGACAGTATCACATGCATTATGATTTTTAGTAATAATAATATTATTATAAAAAATCACACTGTATGTCTTGCTGTTTTTGTTTTTATAAAACAATTATTCATATATCTGACGGTTCACTGATATAAAGTTAGTATTCCAAAGATTATTTATTCAAGTAATTACATTAACAAATTCACTCTATAACGTACATCGACTCTATACCGTACATTTTATTTGAACAAAATGCATAGCATGCCGTTACTTGACGAAATATCTAACATTTCTTTGCAAGTTTAAGTGAATCGAACGAAATACTCGTAAAACTCGAATGTTCAATTGTCACTTGCAGTCTCGATATTTACGCACACCTGAAATAAATGTCTTTGATGAGAGTTGAAATTTCGCCGCCTGGAGACAATTGCTGAGTCGGTCGTTCTCTTTTTCTGTTCTCCAAAATGAAACGAACACGTGAACGAAATTGGCTTCGAAAC
>JAVIWB010003789.1:0-109665 GCA_031893035.1 Dermolepida albohirtum | reverse complement strand
AGGATGTGATTAATCAAAATGACTTTCATATGCTTTCTTGATGTGAAACCTATACATGAAATGCATTGTTGAATTTCTGAACAAAATTTTTGATTTAATAGAAATTAAAAAAATATTTAGTTTCATTTGAAAAAACGAGAAAAAAACGTAATATCATTTTACAAAAAAAAACATTAAAGAAATGTGAAAGAACTGTTATTCTTAATGCTATTCTCAATCGTTGTTGAATATTACCTGTTACGCATTACAAGAATGATCCCGTATCTTTACATATATACTCTTGAACAGTGTTATTATTGAAATGTTCTCAGAATAATCGTTATAAGACGGGATAAACTATACAACACTCAGAAAACCAAGAAAATATATAATGACCGTCTGTAGATTTATTATACCCTCGTATCATATACTTATGTATGTGCAGATATCTGATACCCGTATTAGTATACACTATCATGAGATTGTTACACCTGACCTAACATGGGTTCACCGTCATGAACGTAATATTCCAAGGAAGTGACCATGCAGAGTAATGTATATAGCTTCACTATAGTCCTATGGATATCTTTTATGCATATGTACATATATGCTTACATACATACTTATATAGCAACAAGAGTTTTCGTTAATTAATTTTGACGCATTAAAAAGTAGAAGTACTAAATACTTATAAATAAATACTTTCTAACGTTATCATAATATAAACAATGAAGTAAAGTATCTTTTGAGATAATGATTAAAAAGTAATTTTCAAAAAAGTAAAAGTTCAATCACTAAAATGTGGAAACTAAAATATTTCCTTATTGTAAAAGGTTAATATTTATATATATAATCGATACAAAATATATAAACTTTATAATTTAAAGTTTATTAAATGCAACATATGTATTTTTTACTTGGAAATTATATGTTATGTTAAAATTTTATTCATTCATAATTAGTTTTATTAATAATTCAATTTTTTGGGGTTTGCTGTCTGGCAACAATTTATTTTTCATTTTTCTATTTTATCAGTTTCTACAGGATCTAATTACTATCAGACTGGAACTCGGAAGTAGCGTATTATTAGTGAAACCGGCCGTTAAAATCCACCTAACATAATTAATTTTCGTCTAAATTATTACTGTATAATGGACTAGATAGATTAAAAACAAGTATACTGAGAAAAATAATTATTATGTAATGAATTATTATAAAAACAGACGGATATAAATTATATAACGCAAAATGATAAATGATAAATGATAAATGATAAATGATAAATGATAAATGATAAATGATATTATTCAGCATTGATAATTTTAAAATTAAAAAATGGATTATAAAAACTTTCTTATAGAAAAACATGTCACGATGAGTCTGCGAAAGTTCTACAAGTTCACATAAAACTCTTAACATTGACATAAAATGAAATCAGAATAATACTACGTTACGGAATTTCAATAACTAAACGTAAGTAGTATGTCCTGGAATAAATATATATATACATATGTACATATATGTATGAAACGCGATTTCTAAACATAGAAAATCGTATCCTGTGGACTAGACGAAAATAAATTAATAAAAAATCGAATGTTTAAAACGTAATTGTATTCAGTTAATTTTATATTCAAGTCTAATATACATACCCTGAACATAAGATCTTGGAGCTTCAAACAATAACAAAAATAAAGTGAGGATGAAATTTTATTTATTTAAATGAAAAGAAATATAAATATTACGAATTAACTAATTTTTTTTTATTTCACTTTGAATACATTCTATAAAAGCGATTAATATTTTGGTACAGCAAGAGTTATTGCGGCCGGATAGTGTCTTGAAACGAAATTTATTACATATTTTGTTTCTACAAGCGATTACTTTTTAATATTATGAGCCTTTTAAACATCTTTTAGGTCATTTATAAATTTATCGATTTCAATGGAAAATAAAAGAAAAGTTTATCAAAAAATATTACAGCAATTTTAGGTTTAGCTATACCTTGTCTCTGAAAAAGAAGGAATGATTCAAATATCACGTAGCTTAAAAATGTAATTTACCATAAAAATGAAACATAAATAGTTGTCAATGTAGTAGCTTGTTAACAATATTAATCTTTCTCTTTATTATATAAAAATAAATGAAAAAAAATTCATTTTAATGGAAGCATGATTGTACAAACGTCACTTTTTGTATTAATATATATTCTAATAAATATTTCATGAAATTTTCTTTTCAATAGAAAAGTAATATATATATATATATTTGTAAGTTATAAATTATTTGAAATTTTCTTTTCAATAGAAAAGTAATATATATATATATATTTGTAAGTTATAAATTATTGATATTCATATCAAATTTATTTGTGAAATTCAAGTTAAAATATAAACTACTGTTAAAATTTATTATAAAACTCCAACAATTATAAATATGGAAACATTAGCCGTACAACTAATCGGATTTATTTGCGCTTGACAATAAATCACTTTCACTGTCACTGTTTCCAATACAAATAATAAATGGTTCTACAATATCATCCATCGAAGTCCCATATTCTTTTTTCTACTTCTTCCAATTATCCAGTGCAACATTTGCAATTGCTTCCATCAAAAGTTCTCGTACTTGTGACATTTTGAATGTAGTATTTTTTGAAGCAACTTCACTTTTTATTTGTGCTCAAATCATTTCAATTGGATTGAGTTCACAATGATATGGTGGCTACCTCAATACAGTTTTATTTGAAGCAGCTGCCATTTGTTCAGTTACATATATATTATACTGTTTCTTATGAAGACGTACTAAATGCAATAATTCAGTACGTAACATTTCTGCATTATACTCAATATTTTTGGAACGTAACCAGTCTTGGAATGCAGCTTTCCTCCATGCAGAAGTTGGAAGACTTTCCACTCTGCGTGAATGATATGATGCATTGTCAATTATGATAACAGCATTATCTGGCAACCTAGGCAATACTTGTTCAAACAATTCCTCAAAAATAATACCATTCATTTCATGATGGCAATCAGCTGTTTTTCTACCTTCAAAAAGCAACAGTCCATCGTCCATAAATCCGAATTCAGATCCTATGTGGAGTATTATTAATCGCCGGTCTACTACCAGGGCTTTTTAATCTAGTTGGGAATCCTTTAACAAATGCTTATTGTGCACTTGCTATACTTGCATCAATCCAAACTTTTTCCTTTGTGTGTCCCTCATTTAACCATGTTTCGTGTAGGTAAAGTATTGGGCGACTCTCATTATTATTATATATAGATATAAATATTTGGAAACCCTTAAACTTTTCAATAATACTCGTTCGAGTATTACTGAAAAGTTTAAGGGTTTCCAAATATTTATATCTATACACAGAGACCAACCAGCACGCAGAATACAATAAAGTCTAAAAGTATATCAGAACATGTACAAGTAATTTGAAAATTTTGGCAGTAAAATTTAAATGAGCCAAAGAAGTCGTAATACATCATAATAAGGGCTAACCATATATCACCGTTCAAACTGTATCATCTAACGATTTCTTTATATTCTCACTCATCACAAAGAAGTTATAGATAGCGGTCTCATTGTCTAAAACAAGATGCTATTTCATCTAATGAAGGTGCTGCTGTTTTAAAAACAGAGAAATAATACAACAGGGGAAACTATGAGATATTTTAAAAGCTGATTTTATCCAATGAACAAATATGTAATAAATGGGGAATATTTTGACAAAACGTAACAAAATTTTCAAAATAAGAGCAATAGCCAAATATTCTTTCCAAATAGTAATTATAAAATATAACTGCTCTAAGTCTGAATATATCACGAAATCTAATAAATCAACAGCCATTGGTTACCAATATAAGTTTATTACTTTACTACGAATATGATTATATTGATAGTACAGGTATGTGCCGTAGAAATAAAGTAACAAAATTTACGTCGCCTAATTAACTAATTGTAAAATTTATAGCATTTATAAAATATAACTTCACTCTAAGCTTAATTAAGAATAGTAGTGCCTATATATGTATTGTAAATACCTATATAAAATTTGATTACGTAAACGAATTTTTTAATAATTGATGTATCTCGAAAGTATGTCAGAAAATAGTAAGTTGACATAAATGTAGACGAACATTCTTAGTTAAATTTGAGCCTCTGAGATGTAATTCCTGAAAACGATGACAATTTAATTAAATGAGCTAAGCGTTTGCGCATTTCTGTGTATTTGTTTATACCCTAATCAATTACTTATATTACTAATATTTTTTATTAGCAAAAGGGAAGGTAATTTTAATGGAGCCTGTGGTTGATTATTTATATAGTTTATTGATATGGTTTAATTAGGAAGGCCAACACAAGAAACACAATCCGGGATACCACATGTCTGTCACCTCAAAGCAATCGGGAAAAGCAGTTTGTATGTTTACCTTTCCACCGTTTGGCGAGAAATTTAAATAGTGTTTTTAAAGAGCGCGGTTTTCGACTTACTTTTCGGTCCACTAACTCCATAAAATCCCTTTCAGGAAACGCAAAAGACAAAGTCGAGAATAACAAAAAATCGGGAATATATGGCATTAAATGTTTAGATTGTTGTAAACAATACATCGGCCAAACAAAACGATCGATAGAAACCCGGTATAAAGAACATATCGCGCAACCGGCCGGAAAAATCGGGTTTAGCAAAACATGTGTTGGATTATAATCATAGTGTTAACGCCAATTGCTTGCATTTGATTAAGAACGTGTGTAATTATCGCGAATTAGATACGTATGAAAGTATGTACATTTTAAAGAATAAAGACCATGTGTTAAACATCGATGTGGGTACTAACCATTCGTCTCTATTCGGTCTGCTAAATGACAGAAAAGGGCCAGACGAATAAGTCACATGTAGGTATTTATCTGTTATGTACGTGTTTCTTTTTTAATGTCATTCATCCTAGTTTAAGTAAAACAATTTTCAAAAATCATGTGAAACGAATATACAGTGTACATTTTGGTTCTTAACGGTACGGATCGTGTACGGAGCTTGTTTTCGTACGAGTATTTTTCGCCGTAGTTTTCCAGGTGCGACACTGTTTAATTATTTGCTGATGATGACAACTTAGTTGTCGAAATACGTATACAAAATACAAAAATTGTATATCAACCTTCAGTGATCAAACAAAAGGGAAAATTTGAAGAAAAAGTATTTATGCTGTTATACTAGGTTTCATAGTAAAATTGTAGGATTCTTTCTATTCTTTCCAAATAGTAATTATAAAATATAACTGCTCTAAGTTTGAATATATCACGAAATCTAAAAAATCAAGAGTTATTGGTTATCAATAAAAGTTTATTACTATTTACTACGAATATGATTATATTGATTGTATAGGTATGCCCCGTAGAAATAAAGTAACAAAATTTACGTCGCCTAATTAATTAATTGTAAAATTTATAGCATTTATAAAATATAACTTCACTATAAGTTTAATTAAGAATAGTAGTGCCTATATATGTATTATAAATACCTATATAAAATTTGATTACGTAATCGAATTTTTTAATAATTGTGTATCGGGAAAGTATGTCGGAAAATAGTAAGTTAGAAACTCTTTAATCGAGATAAAATACTATAAATTACGATAATTTACACATGTTTAGAAAATTAATGGACATATATATATATTCATGTTATGCACACATCTACGAAACTACGAGATAAAAAGAGCATCTGGATATACGACTTCCTCGTTCGATAAAAAATGATTAAGTGAATGCTAGCAGAAAATAATTAATCTATATCCTTGATATTATTATTATTGTTGCTTAAGTGTTATTAGTTTTTTATGACATGATATGTTCAAAATATTACTGATATGTAAAGGAAAAGAGCAATATTTTCGCAAGTAATAAAAGTAATTAGAAAAATACAAAATAAATGTAGGTAATTTCCGTGTTTAGATTGTCTAGGAATTAAATAACAGAAATTCGTTATGCGATTAAAAGAAAGAACTAAAGAGCGTATGTATTATGAACTAGATTTTATAAAATTTGGTGGCAGATTATTAACAAATTTAAAACGCTGGAAACTGTCGACGTCTATATAAAACTTTTTATTTATTATTTTTAATAAAAGTAATACTAAAAATGGTCCTTAGAAAAATACATATAATTGTTATTTATTTTAAACAAATTAATAAGCACATCGAATTCTGATACGTTAGGATAAAGTAAATAATCAAAATATAGAGCTTAGACGTACATTATTTTTTTATTTACAATGTATTAAGATAGTGTTAACTCATAGCATAGATTTCATTAAATGCTGGATATTTTTTTAATAGGATACCCGAGTCTCAGCACAACCAAGAGACTGGCTGTTTTTTATTTTTTGGTTTTAGTATTATTTACATATAGATATATCCTCCTTTCAATAAAATTTTTACTTATAATTTTAATATGAAATTAGTTACATTGAAATATATTAATATTAATTATTAAAATTTTACTTCAAAATTATTTTTCAACGTCAACAACTTTATATTAAAATCAAAGGTTGCCCCAAATAAAATGTAATTGAAAGCACAGCTTTTATTGACGACAAATAAAAAATCTAGATAATTATGATTTATGAACGTATATATGTACATACATATATACACAACGTCTTACATAACTTCCTTGCCAGTATTGCACTTCTTATTTACGCTCTAATATATTTCTTGAAATCCTGGGATTCTACTCTTATTGATTGTGTCAGATTTAATGTTCTTACGCCTGCTCTAAAGCTTTTCCCTTTTTTAACAACCAACCCTTGAAAGGTTAAATTTGATGAAATGAGACCATTGAAAATATTTTAATAAGGTACACCATTATTAATTACCATTTCAAAAACTTTAGAGAAAAAACGTCTCCACATAGCGATTGTGACGATTGACAATAACAAAATAATATATTGGTTATTATGTTTTTTCTTCAAAATACTTGCTAATTCTATTTACCATCCCAAAATAGTACATTGTTAAAATAAATTGCAATAACAGTAGAAATTTTAATTTAGCTCTAACGATTTATATCGTTAATTAGTATTAATTAATGACATTTTAGCAAGTTTCTCTTTTATTTTCTACAATTTTTACTTAACGTTTTTGTTAGGATCAAATGTCAAGTAATTGAATAAAATAAAATAATATAAAAAAGTCATCACCATATGCTATTTATTAATACATCTAGATCATTTACATAATTGATTAAAACTTAAAAATCTCAAAAAATAACTTTACTACATCTTACACGAGAGTAGCCGTTTATATTTCGGGAATAGCAAGCAAAAAAAAATTTTCTTATCGAAAATAGTTCTATTGCTTTTCAAAATATTCTCCTTGAAAATCAATGCACTGTGAAGGCGGTATCTCCGGCGTAGAAAGCCGTTGACCACGAAATTTATTCTTCACGTGTGGGAACAAAAAGAAATCACAGTGGATGGCTCATCAATTCAATGTTTTGCCCTGTCAAATATTCAATTGTTTGAACCGACCTGTGAGACCTCGTATTGTTATGGTGGAGAATGATCTGTCGTTTTCGGTTTGTTCCTTATTTCTTCAAAAACTTTTGGCAAACAAATAGTTGTGTACCATTCGAAATTGACCGTTCTACAACTCTCTAAAGGCACGGTTGCAACGTGACCGGTTTTTCCAAAAAAATAGGCGACCATTTGTTTTGATGTGCTTCGAGCGCGAACAACTTTTGTTCGTTTTGGCTCATCTTAGAATAACCACGCAGTCGACTGCTGTTTACTATAGGGCTCATACGTATAGATCCAAGATTCGTCACCTGTGACGACTTTATAAATGTTCTTTGAAGCATCACCATTGTATTTTTTGTGCATTTCTTGGCACCAATCAGCGCGAGTCCTTTTTTGAGCGGTTGTCAAATTATGTGGTACCCAACGTGAACACAGCTTCTTAACGGCTAAATGTTCATGCAGACTTTTATACACGCTGGTGTTATTAGTACCTAGAGATGTCTCTATCTCACGGTATGTCACAAGACGGTCTTGCATTATCAATTCAGACACTGCATTAATATTTTCCGACAGAACAACATTTGTGGGACGACCTTCACGAAATTCATCGTCTAAAGAACACCGTCCAAGTTTGAATTCACTATACCAACGATAAACTCTCAATGTAAATATATTGTGAAAAATGACAAACTTCACGATGCAATCATCCGATTGCAGGCAACATTAACAGTGTTGCCAGTTCTCGAAATGTAAACGGCTACCTTCGTAAAATAATCTAACCAAAACGGGTTTCATAAAATTCACTTTATAGAACCGAAATAGAGAAATGACTTACAAGTACCTATGAAAAACTAAGAACTGAAAGCTATAGCCTAAAGTAGAAAGATTATTGAGTAAGACGTTTGATTGATTTAGATTTTAGCATCACTTTGAAATTAATAGTAAATATCTGATTAAATAACATGAGAGATGAAACTAAGCTTCGTTTTATCTTTCAGGTTACATTAATTACTAGAATTATAAAATTTGGTCTGCATATAATCCATATGAGAAAAGGTAGGAGTGTGGAGGGACATATCTAGAAAATGAATAATAGGTCCAATTATCTCTGAAGAAACTGTAACAACATAGCGTTATATAGAAATGTTACAATTATTTGTTGCTGTTCAATACCTTTATTTAAATATAAATGATGTAATTATTGACACAACTGGCATGTTGTATGGTTGTAAGTCGTTTGACTGTCTTTTGAGCTGATCCTAATGAAAAACCTGAAAATGGAAAGCACAAGCATATCTTAAGCATATTTTGTACTTACCTGTTTGTTAGCTCAATTGTAGTAAGGGCTTTGTAGGGCTATGTTCAGTAGATCTATGCACATCACACATTCAGTGTCACGAAATCGACCAACAATTCGGTAAATAAAGCGTATTAAATCGGTTTGTTCCATTTCTATGTTAGAAAGCTCATGTAAATTCATCGACGCAGAGTTTAACTGAATATTTCCAATTTACTTTTGATGCAGTTTCACCATTTCGGAAATATGATTTCGATCTGCTCGTGTTCGAAATGTTATTTTTTAATTCGAATGATAATAAGCTAGGAAACAGTAACATTCAAATTATATAAATAAATGAACGTGACAACTTTTGATGTATGGATTTTCGAAAAATTTGAATTTCATGCCTATATTTGGAAGGGAGTATTTATACTTTTTTTTTATACTTCCGCAGAAATGATTCTTTCTATATCAATCATTGATGGTCGTAGCATATAAATAAATATAGACACTATTAAAAGAAAACATTAAATTTTTGTATACTTATTGATATTGTTGTATTGAAAGGCGTGAAGAAGTAATGCTATGGATTGGTTGAGTACTACATTAGGTTTGGTTTCTATTAGTCCAATACAGATTGAGTATATTCGAAAATTCTTTTATTTATTTACCGATTACTTTGTATATAACTGGAATTTTTATCGAAACTTATTTGCAAAACTTTTGTATTAGTAAAGGTAGTTCGTTCTATTACTTTTTTTTTCTTTTACTCTGTTGTGGTTTCTATAATAATATTCCGAGATATTCTACTGAAGTTAGTTTTCTTCACCACCATACACTAGAAGTTGTTTTTTGTAAAATCTTCAAACAAGGACTCTAACTTATATTATATTTTGCTTTCACCAAAGACATTACAGATACTTTGTTGGGATTGTTAATCCATATTATAGGATGTAGCTATGTAATTACTTTTTTCCTCTTTTGATTTTGTTGTTTGATGTAGCACATAAAATAGTTGCCTTGTAATTATACCCTTCTGCTCCAATTCCTACGTATTTCCCCTTATCTGCATATTTATTTTGAATTTCTACAATTCAAACTCGTTTTAAATTTCAGCACCCAATAATTCGCACATCTTCGCTCTGCCCACTATTATTTCATCGATTATTGCTCTCATTATTTTTTCTGTTCTCTTAAGGCCTTATCAGTATATGTGTAGTCACTTTAAAAAAAGTCTAAAAAATATGACAATCCAACCATAATCCTTTATTGACCAAACTTGTCGGATATACAGCGTGTTTCAAAAAGAATATACGTATTACAAAGTATTATCTTGTCCTAACTATCGATCGCTGTGCCTCGGCTCGGCTATTTGAGAAACGAATACATAGTCTAGTTTATTTAATAACCGCTAGATGTCAGTTGTCTTTTGTTTTTCTTGGTAACCGTCATGTGTTTAAAATGGCTACTCCGCAGCAGAAATCATTTTGTGTTCTTGAGTTTACGAAGTGTAATTCTGTGATTACAGTGCAAAGACGTTTCAGGTTGAACTACCAATTGATCCTCCGAATGGGTGGAACATTCGCAGATGGTATCGACAGTTTGTAAATACAGAATGTGTATGTAAAGAAAATAGACCTGGCCGCCCTCGTGTTTCTGAAGAAAATGTAATGTGGCATTTTGTAACCAGATTCATGATGCTATTGACAATGATAACACTTTCGCACAACGCATCGTGTTCAGTGATGAAGCGACTTTCCACGTTAGTAGTCTGGTAAACAAACACAATGTTCGAATTTGGGGTCTACAGAATCCATATGCAGCCATGTACGAGATGCGCCTAAAATCAATGTGTTTTATGCGATATCTCGATCATCTGTTTACGGCCCATTCTTCTTTGATGGAAACACGGTTAACAGTCAGCAGTATCTCGCTATGTTACAAAACTGGTTGTTTCCGAGGCCGCACGAAGACAACTTCATCTTTTAACAAGACGGGGCACCCACTCACTGGAGTCGCCAAGTGCTATATATCTGAATGAAACTCTACCGATCCGTTGGATTGGTCGTCAAGGAGCTGGCGACTTAGCATGTCTCAGCTGGGCTCCACGGTCACCGGATTTGACACCCTGTGACTTCGTCCTGTGGGCTTTCGTTAAAGATAACGTTTATGTACCACCACTCCCACAGAGCCTGGAAGAGTTGAAGAACCGAATCCTTACTACCATATCATCAGTGACGAAGGACATGCTTGCCCGAATATGGGAGAAATTTGAGTATCGATGTGATATTGTTCGTGTCGCTGATGGAGGACATATTGAACATCTGTAATCTGAACTTGAGAGGTCGTAAATATCTGTGTAAAGTTTCGTATTCGTATATTTTGAAGTTTAATAAATATATGCATTCGAAATACGTATATTCTTTTTGAAACACCATGTATTTTTAATTATTTTAATAGTGCTCCTTATGACCATAGAGTTGCTTTGCAGCTTTCATATACATTATAAAAATAGTCGTTTGCTTCTCACAATTTGCTGTCTTCTTTAAATCAGTTATATTATAGAACGAAAGAATTATTATTACCATCTAAAGAAACATATGTATGTATGTACATATATGTAAATAAGAAGTAGTACATCTAAACCTCATATAGAACTTATCTTTGATCTGATGTTTCCTTGACAATTTTCCGTATTCTAATCATTTTGAACGTAATTAGAAATGATAATTTAATAGTTTAAAGTACATAATCTTCGTGTTATTGAAAATATTCATGGTATACCTGTGAATATTTTAAAACAATAAGTTTTTATTACTATTATTATTGGTAAATCTATTTTAATAAAATATCTTTTTTTTTCAAATCTTACATAGTTGCTTTAAGTCGTTCAAATGTTTCAAAGTGTTTCTTAAATACACTAAAGAATTATAAAAATTAAAGCAATGTAACACATTTTTACTTATTACTTGATTTACATATGTAAGCATTTCGTAACGCATAAAATCATAATTATATACCTACTAGATAGGATCTACGGCAGGTTTAGTGAAAAGAAAAAAATAACAAAGGAATTTTGTTGCGTAATCATAGTTTTTGAAATCTTAGGGTGATTTTCATGTGAATAGATAAATAAATTCTCAAGATAGAAAAGATCGGCACGGCACAATGTGCAATTTTCTTCTCGAGATTGTCAAGAACCGTGTTTTAAAAATAACTTTCACTACCTATTTTCAAACGAACATTTTACACATTAGATACAAGGAATTTTTACAGAAGTAAGTCTTATAATGGAAAATTTCATTATTATATCCCACGATTATTGCATTCCATTATGGAGATAATGGCAATAGCAATACCTCGTTTACAGTAAATGTCACATTTGCTTAATACTTATTTAGTGATATACATATATGTACGTTCTACATATGTACATAATACAATCATAATAACCGTATATGTAACCATATAAAATACAATATATTACATATGCATTTATTGCAAAAGCAGAAAATTAAAGTTTTAAACTTCATAAATATTCGACCTGTTCAGATACTTTTGTTTTCATTAATAGTCATCCTTTTTGGTTTAACAGTTTAGATTAATACTTAACCCGCTCTGTGATTTAGTTTATTAAGTAAAAAAGTAACAACCTCCGAAGCAATTTATAATTTGTTCAGTGTTAGTTTAGTGATTTTATATACTATAGTGATACTCTGTTAAATGCTTAATTTCGTTTCGGTTTTAGTTATGATCTTTGTGTAAAAAAAATAAGAAGAGAGTTAGATTTTACCTGAGCATTGTAACACACTCGATACAAATTCGTCAGCAGATGTTTCTATTTAGCGCACAATTGTGTATTAGTTCACTCAAGTCACTTCTAGAATATGTATCTCTGATTCAAACAACTGTACATAGTCACCATTCTGTTCTTCGTAAATCATAAAGTTGACATTGCAAGCATCGCATTTTACGGAACTTCCACGGTGTATTAAATCAAGATACTGATGTATATATTTAGTAGTTGGATGTATCCTTTGTAATTTGTGTTGTAACATTTTCAAGCACATGTTGAGTTGATCCAGCGGTACACCGTTTAGAAGCGACACAAGTGATCTATGTAATACGCAATATACACAACTGTGCAATATAACTATAAATAAAATCCCCCCTAGAACTATCTAAACTCGAGTCGAATGCTCTACGCAGCCAAGCCCATCATCTCTAGATATAACACATATAATGAATTTATTGAAATGGTTTTATTATTAAAATTATATAATGTAATAATGATAACTTACATGAATATATTTTAAATGTAACGATATATTGTTAGATATACATGCATACAAAATATATTTAAAATAAGAAAAATGAAACTGAAGTAGTATTTCCACAAAAAATAAATCTAAAATATAATGTTCGTTACGGAAACAGCAAAAAATAGTAAAGGTAATAGTCAATAGTAATAGTCAACATTTATAAAATTTACTATCAAAACAGTGGATTCTCTATGGTAGATTTTCAAGCATCAAATTTTTGAGTGAATTTTTATTCGAATTATATTAAATAAGCTTAATTTGAATATAGTAAAATGTAATTAAAATGCCATTTTTTATCAATTTTTTTTGGTTAATTATTTGGCATTTTTGTTTTAACATAATGTAAAAAACGCTATGTATTAAATATATATATATATATATATATATATATATATATATATCGAATCCTTGTTATCGTTCGTTATTTTAATTACACTTTTTGCTTAAATATTGGGGATTTCAAATTTCAATTCAATGAATTTTGCACAAAGAATTGTATGTAAAAAAAATAGTTTCCCTTTGGATGCCGCATCTGTTGACCGAAGAACAAAAAGCAACTAGGGTGAATTGGTGTCAAAAAATTCTAGATCGCCTTAACGCTGGAAACTGTAACTACGTGTACAACATTATCAGTGGTGATGAATCTTGAATTTATTTATACGAGCCAGAAAATAAACGCCGGTCGTCTGTTTGGGTTTTCCAAGGTGAAGAAAAGCCAACAAAAGTCATCCGTTCTCCAAGTGTCTCCAAAAAGATGGGCGCGACATTTTTCTCGAAAGCAGGTCATGTAGCAACAATTCCTTTACAAGATCAAAGAACTGTTACTGATTGGTACACTCCGCGCAACATGAATAGGACCACCCGACTTGTTGCAAGCTTTTGGTGGTTTAAAAAACAATTCATTTACTAAAAATACAATGCAAGTTTGTAATGGTATGATATGGCAAATAATACGTATTATTGCGCAATAGTGCCTAACGTTATGCATTGGGTGACGTAAGTACCACATACATATAAAATGCACCGCGCCGGTTGGATACGACTAGTATTTAATAGTAAGCTACCGGATGAGTGTCGAGTTACAATGTGTATCCGGATAAACAAACATCTGTAATTAAGGGTATTGTGCAACGATGGGACGACAGAAGTGCTTAAGTATGGAAGAAATTGGAAAAATTAAAGCGTTCCATCAAGAAGGGTATTCCTCAAGGGCTACTGCAAAGAAAATAAGTCGATCACACCAGGTTGTGAACAATTTTATTAGGGATCCCGAGAATTATGGAAAACGTTTTAAAGGGCGAACAACATCCGTTACAACTAAGAGAGAACGTCGAGCCATATTACGCGAAGCATCGAATTCGGCATTAACGGCAAGACAAATCGCGAATAACGTTGGAACGAATGCATCGGTAAGAACTGTACAGAAGTTACTGAAGACCTGTCCGCATTTAAAACGTTTGAAAATTAAACGACGGCCTCCTTTAAGGGAATTTCAGCGCACTGCACGTCTTCAGTTTGCTCAAGCAAAAATGGGGTGGACAAGAGAATGGCAAACTGTTATTTTCAGTGACGAGAAGAAGTTTAATTTAGATGGCCCGGATGGGTTTTCTTATTATTTCCACGATTTACGTAAAGATGAAGTGATTCAGTCACGAAGGCGAGCCGATGTTGGTTCAGTCATGGTATGGGGAGCTCTTTCCTATAACGGACCTGTTGATTTAGTAATAGTGAAGGGCAGACAGAATTCGGAAAAGTACGTCCAGCTGCTGCAACAGGTGAAAGACAAATTTTCCAACGTTATGGCAGGTGGGCCATTTATTTTCCAACAGGATAATGCCAGTATTCACACCGCGCGCATTGTTCGACGCTGGTTTCAAGAACAAGGCACGGAGGTTCTCGATTGGCCATCGCTCTCCCCCGACCTGAACATCATAGAAAATGTTTGGGGATGGTTGTCGCGTAAATTGTACTCCAATGCTACCCAATTCAGTTGCGCTGACGAACTAGAGCAGGCGCTAAAACGAAGTTGGGCGGAACTTCCCGTTGACTACTTGAGAACCCTGTATAAGTCCATTCCATCCCGACTATTTGAGGTTATAAGAAATAATGGCAAAAGTACTCATTATTGAACAATATAGTATTTTGTTATTGCAAACGAATCTTTTATTTTGTAGATTGGTCGTATTCAAGTGGCGTTTAATTACTCTACTTATTGTCATTAGTAACATACATTTGCACTGACTTTTACAAAAATTATATTTGGTACCTACATACATCTTTTTATCAACCCTCTTATTTTCGAAAATAACAATTCCAGCGCGCTACCATGTTTATACCAACTACAAATGTCATATATGCAGTTGGTCCTATTCATGTTGCGCGGAGCGTATACAACAATTTGTTATCCCAAGTCATCGCTGAGCTTCGAAAACCAACCCTGAAGACAAATCATCCTCCACCAAGACAACGCAAGTTCGCACACAGCGCGGAAGACAATTGAATTTTTAACGCAACAAAACGTCGAATTGTTGGACCATCCTCTGTACAGTCCGGACCTATGTAAGTCCCAAAGAATTCTTTACCTTTCCGAAAATCAAGAACGGTCAGCGTGATCAAAGGTTCCAGTCGTCAGAGGGAGCAATCGATGCCTTCAAAAACGCAATTTTGACTGTACCAACAAACGAGTGGAACAACTGCTTCCAGAGTTGTTTCGAGCGCATGCGAAAGTGCATTAATCTTCGTGAAGAATACTTCGAAAAACAATGAAGTCTTAGAAGCTCTCTACTGTTTTATTCCAGTTTTATATGCAAAACTTAAAAGACAACCCACGTAACTGTAATGATATACTAAGACTGCTTCTATGACTGCAGATTAATGAGTCATTTGTAGTGTGAAATGATTTAATGTTTTGCATTTAATTGTTTATTTTGTATTATTTATAGATAAATTAAGTCCGAGGTCTAATTAATAGCTTATTATAAATTTTAGGTACTTTTTATAATCTCGTTGTAAACGAACTTATGTGCAAATTTTACCATTTAAATATTCCAAATATTGACGTAGGGATTACAATATACTAATGACGTCTTCTAAGTAACAAATACATGCGAAATTATACATTTGCAGAATCTCGGGACTGGACTAGCGACTAGGGCTTACAAATATCCTTAGCAAAAATTCGCACGTGTGACGTTTTCATACCAACGATAAATTGTTGACTGATGCAGTGCTTCACTGTCGAAAACAGGAGCTAACTCGGCGAGGTATTTTTGTTGAGGTAATTATCTTCGAAAATTATAAAAAATTATTCCGTGAAAATGTTCCCGGGTTAATTCCATTTGTTAACTAACTTGTCAACTTTGACAGTTCGTTGTAGCTACAACAATACACACATCGCACTCAAACTTTGAATTTAGGTTAACTAAAGTTGAAGATTAATTTTGAGCACCGACATTTGATTAGTGGCGCACTCTATGTCGCATTATGCAAAATTTAAAAGACGTCCCACATATAAGAGAAGTGTGATTTGTATGTAATATTCGTTACAATGCAATATGACCGTTTTTGTGTACAATGTAATTTTGTCCGAAAACGGTCGTGTTGATTCTAGAACCACTAAAAAGCATCGCTTTGCTGAGGAAGTACTTATGTTTATAAAAGACTTTTCATGTTTAAAATACTATGGTTCAAAAACAATGTTCAGTGTGCGATAAACCCGAAATAATGCACAGCATAAAAAATTGGCAAAAATGCTTATTGTAGTACCTTTTTGATTCGAATTTTAACTAATTGTTTGTAATTTTCCATTTGCTTCACTTGTAAAAAAATTTTTGTTAATTTTGGAGTAAATACAATTCCTAATGAAAATTACCATATATGGTCAACACTTTCTTATAACTATATAATATTAAATCCGAATTACATAATAAACGGCTGTGGTTATATTACTAAATATACCGCGCTACTTGTTGGTTATTTATTCCTATATAAAAGGCTATGATACCTCTATCGATTTGGCAGCTCTACTACGAGGATAGTTTGACAAGTAGTGAGAATGACACATAGGTGGTGCTTTAATTGGTAAAGCAAATGCACTGTAATTTAGGTTGCCTATTTATATGTTTACATTCCGATATTTAGATAAATCGGTTGATTAGTTTATTTTTGACAGCTGATTGAAAAAGAAGCAAAGCGTCGTTTTGTTAAAATGGAAAAAGCAGAGTATCGTGCGGTGATTAAATACTTTCTAATTAAGGGTATGAAAGCTACCGAAATAAAAGATGAATTACGGGAAACATTAGGTGAATCTGCCCCATCATCCACCACAATAAGTAGATGGGTAAATGAATTTAAACGTGGTAGATTAAGCTGTGTTGATGAAGCGCGCTCTGGAGCACCCATAATCGTGACTTCTAAGGAAATGATTATAAAAATCCATAATATTATTACGCAAGATCGACGACTCAAAGTGGTAGAGATAGCAGACATGGTAAACGTTTCAACAGAATGCGTACACCACATTCTAACGAAAGAATTGGGCCTTTCCAAGCTTTCGGTAAGATGGGTGCCGCGATTGCTTACGACTGATCAAAAGTTCACTCGTTTGCGCATTTCCAATGAGTGTTTGGACCTTTATAAGCGGAATCCAGTTGATTTTTTTAGGCGATTTATTACTCGCGATGAAACTTGGATACACTACAGTACGCCCGAAACTAAACAACAGTCGAAACAATGGTTAGAACGTGGTTCTGCACCTCCAAAGAAAGCGAAAACCACTTTGTCGGCAAACAAGGTGATGACATCAATTTTTTGAGATTCAAAGGGCATTTTGCTCATTGATTACCTTCAGAAAGGTGACACAATAAACGGACAATATTATGCAGAACTTCTATAAAAATTAAATGTCGAGATTCGTGCTAAACGGCCAGGAATGGCAAAGAAAAAGATTCTGTTTCACCAAGACAACGCTCCCTCGCATGCCAGCACAGTCGCGATGTCCAAAATCCACGAGTTGTATTTCCAATTAGTACCGCATGCGCCTTATTCGCCGGATCCAGCCCCTTCCGACTTCCACCTTTTTCCAAAATTGTACACGGCACTAGGTGGGAAGAAATTTTCGTCTAACGACGAGCTTATCATCTTCGTAAATGTGTATTTTGCAAGCCTTCCGGAATCGCATTTTAGAGATGACATAGGGGCATTGGAGCACCGTTGGAATAAATGTATTGCTCTGTTAGTAGAATATATTGAAAAATAAAAATTATTTTGTATTTCAAAAATTCGTTTTTTTTTCCATTCTCACTACTTGTCTAACTACCCTCGTACTAAGTATTAGCAGCAATGTTGCAAGCAATATTTTCCTTGTTTGTGAAAATGTAGGTCGGAACAAGATATCCTGGGAAATGATTCGCAGTAACCTGAGGCATATATATATATATATATATATATATATATATATATATATATATATATCCAAATCAATGAAATTCGTTGGGTATTCGCTCAACTGTTAAGAAAATTAAAAAATGAAAAACTAATCATTTGTTCTATCCTCTATATTTCGCTATAAATTTATAGCTTCCTCAGGAGTTCTAAAGAACAATAACATGTACAATATTTTAATCATGCTCCCAATTATTATCTTTTTCTTACAAAAACTAGATTAAATTAAAAAATTCTTTAAAAATCATTCAAATGTGGTTTGTCATACTTGAGTCACATTTGAATGATTTTTAAAGAATTTTTTAAATTAATCTAGTTTTTGTAAGAAAAAGATAATAATTGGGAGCATGATTAAAATATTGTACATGTTATTGTTTTTTAGAACTACTGAGGAAGCTATAAATTTATAGCGAAATATAGAGGATAGAACAAATGATTAGTTTTTTCATTTTTTAATTTTCTTAACAGTTGACCGAATACCCGACGAATTTCATTGATTTGGATTATCTTATAACGGTCGACCAAAACACTTTTAGCTAATTTTATATATATATATATATATATATATATATATATATATATATATATATATATATATATATATATATATATACTGTCCAAAACTTTAAATTAATATTAATTTTAAAATATATCTGATGAATACATTAACTTAATCATTACGACCTTTCAAACAGTATTTTTTCAAATTCGACATGAATTTTGGGATAATAATAGCTTTTTTGTCTTAAATATTCTTTGCTTATTGCGTAACATAACTATATATATATATATATATATATATATATATATATATACATTATATATTTTTAAATTCTATATATTCTTTTAACGTAATACATTGAATTTATTTACTATAGTTTATCACTGTAATCAAAGTAATTTAAATAAAATAAAACTTAAATGTGTCACATATGTAATTGCATATCTTTTTAATTTGCTTTTATATTTGCTAATTGGTTCTTTAACTTGTTTAGAATTTTGATGAAATTAAAGGTTTAAAGTTTTTCTAATAAGCAATACATTGTAATTTTGTATTATTTATTTATTATTTACATAATTAAAAATATACCATTTCTTTTAGATACTAACTTTAATTAAACAACATAATAAATATCTTAATCTTTTACTTTTCTTTAGTATTTAAAGTTTAAATAATAATAATGTTTTACATATTATCTTTCCCGCTATTATTTGGATGCACATATCTCTTTTCCTTAGTTCTTCTATCTAGTTCATTATAGATGTCATTCCAATCGCATGTAGAAGTCGTACCTGCACACCATCCATTTCATTTATAACCTATTCTTTCTTGGTTAATAGTCTTTGTTTACACTTATTTATGTTTTACTTTAATAGTTTATTTGACATTTTTAATAACTATGATATCACTTACACTTCCATATGATTGTCTTGTAATAAAAAAATTGTCTTTAATACTGAATTAATAAACGTTGTGCGATGATTTTTCTCACTGTCTATTTTTAACGTTTTTCTTTCGTCTTTCTTTTTAGCAAAATACTATATGCTTACTGGGCAATTTCACTGCTCTTTCCTATCTTTTAAATCTCATTCCTATTTACAAGGTTTCACAGAAATTTTTAAATCAACCAATAGAAAGCACAAAAACATAAGAGTTATTTTCTTCTTATTCTAATAAATCATTAATGAATTAATTTAATGATTAATTTTTAAATTATATCCTTATTTTAATTCATTATTATTTTTACTTGTATAAAATATTTAAACTTTGCTTTTAAAATGTAAACATTAACATACCTTTTTTTATGAATTTAATTTGTTACAATCTGTAACAACGATATCCTTTTAAAATATTTACCTTATTATATTTCACTCAATTTCCTATTTTGTATAAATTATTATCCCCTACTCTCCTTTCCTTTTACTTTTCAAAAATCAATTATATATTTTATACATGTAAGCACATTATACATTTTTATATTTATCCATGATCTTGCAAATAACTTCATATTAGACATTAAATCCCTTTTTCCTAATACAATAAATCATTTTCAATTTACAGTGATAATTTCGAAAAATATTTTTATTAATTCAAATTTTTGACATCTGTCCGATTCTTATTTTTAACCGATATTATTTTGCCTTGCATTAATTGATACTTTTTTCTCTTTTTGGGCTCATTATTTATTATGAACTATTTATCAAAATGATCATCCATTTAAAATTTACAACAATTATTAGTGCTCAAAATAATATAAGGTTTTATTTTATATCAAGACCATGAAGTATTCTATTAACCTTTATTAAAAAAATTCAATGTGTCTTTTGTTATATTTCTGCAAGTAAGTATTTAAAATTTAACTAGAGTAATACGATTCTTAAATTCAGATGTCTTCTTCATCGAGTTTGGGATGAATTCTGCTACCGTTTAGATATTCTCTATGCAGCCAAAGGGGAGCACATTAAACATTTATAAACTTTAATGTACATATAATCAAATGTAATTTACAGAATTCAAATACAACACAGGTTAATAGTTTTTTTCTTCAGCACTCAGTATCAATTTCATCACCAGTCGTTGGCAACTTCAAACAAGCACCATCAATGTTTGACTGCTCCTATTTTTTCACAAAAGAGTGTATTTCACAGAAACAAACAATAACTTTTAGAAGAAATACATTTATATCGACCTTACAATGTCTTTGAAGCTTTGTAATCTCTGAATTGGAAAACACAAATGAATCCTGACCCAAGTTAATGATACAGTAAAAAATGATAATTTACATATTATAATGTGTATGTAGAATATTAAACAACACCATAAGGATTTCATCTTCCTTTAATTTGGAAGACAACCATCCGTAATTTGAGGCGAATTTTTCTTGCTGCGAACATCATTCTACGAAACTTATGATTTTTTATATTATTGCTTCGAAATATACGAGGTTTAGTAGTTCGACTTTTCATCTGTAAAAAAACTTTACAAATGGAAATTGTAAGAAATTTTATGGGAAATATATTTCATATTCATTTATTTATCCAAATGAATAAAAGAAAACTAAACAAATACAAATCACCAATATTTTTATATATTGTGACATCCTGTAGCTCTTTGTCTCACCAAATAAGACGATTGATATAAACGCATGTATATAAGCTCGATTAAATGAAATTTCTCCAAGTTCTCTTAAAGACGAAATTTATTTACATAGATACATAGTCACTTTTACAGAAGTGGTTTCTAAAGCAATGTCCGTTTTAACCAAGAATGATACAATATTTGAAAAACACAACATTGTATGTTGTTCATTATTATACTTCTATTACTTACTTTCTTTTATGTACATTTTTAACGTTTATATAGAGGGAACACTAAGCAATCTAACCAAGAATGATACAATATTTGAAAAATACAACATTGTATGTTGTACATTATTATATTTCTATTACTTACTTTCTTTTATGTACATTTTTGACGTTTATATAGAGGGAACACTAAACAATCAAATAAGAATTACAATAGATGATTAACAAAATATTAAATTTTATATAACATTTAGGAAAAGTAATTAAATTTAGTTGATCTGATCGGATTTTGTAAAAAAAGAAAAAATTTTTTTTTCAGAAACATCGAAACGTCACATAAAAACAAATGCAATAATGAATCAAAATCTTAAAACAGCTCAAATTGGCAATTTTATTTCTGTAAGCACTTTAGAGCGTCAAGTCTTTCTGGAAAAAACTTTTTATTTTATTTTTGTATTATAGAAAAAAGTGTATTTTTGCCGGCATTAAAACCTATCAAAACGAAAAATTGCTTAATTTATGGCTTTAATTTAGAATACATGTTTACTATCCAAAATTTGTTTATGTGCAAATTACTCACAATTTTTGTATTACTCGAAACTGTCAAAGGAATTTACTAATTTTATTACTCAAGTACTTGTCAGTAATTAACACTTTTAACTGAAGCTACACATGCTCATGTTGCAGTAACACGTTAATAAATCTTATGGAGTTGGAGAAATTATAACAACCAATCATTAATAAATTTAATGAAAAATATCCAGACATTCATATTACATATAGATTAATCAAAATAAGGGGTTTGGGCAGATTTTCTGCTATGGTTATTTCGTCTGACAAAACACCAATTCAGGTCAAACTTTATAAAAGTGTAAAAGCGGCGTTACTCAATCGATTATCTAAGGGTGAGATCAATATGAGAATAAGATACAAGAATGGTATTCCAGATATTTTATATAAATCAAGTTTATCTTCTTCATATGCTATATTATTAACTGAAGCTTGGTTATGCGATTCAGTCTATGACAATTAACTTTTTTCTCCATGCTATAATAAATTATGTTGCAATAAAAATATGCATACTATTGGTAAATATCTTGGTAGTGGTGTTCCTATTGCTCTTCATGGTGGAATTAGATACCAAATACTCTCTTCCATTAGATTGGTAGGGCCCTTGACCGATATGATTGTATGCAATTGTACCGCGATCAACTCTCATACTTCCTTATTGTAGTTTATATTCCTCCGAATTTAAACGATATGTTGGAAATCGTTATAACTGGAAAAAATATATTACATATAAGGGATTTTAATATTTCGAGCTTTATTAAATCTGATGTGGAATCTGACGAGGATTTGTAACTTCCGCTGTCTTTCAGGATATCTCTTTCTCAACTTAACAATGTTACCAACGTGAATGACCGACTACTTTCAAACATAGATTATGCTTTCGATAATTCTCACACTTTTGTTGCTGAAGACCGTCATCATCTTGCATTATGATTCGATGCATAAGGGTTCAGGGCTCTACTTTCAGGTTTTCCGTCAAATAATAATTTAGATACAACTTTAGAAAAGCTAATTTCATAAAATTGTACTCGAATCTACTCCAAAGTGACTTATCATTCCTCGATGATTTCACCAGTATTGACGAATGTCTTGTACAAAACTTTATTACGTTCTGAATTCCTTTGTATCTATACAAGGATATTCTTAGAATAAGAATGATTTACTAAGAATATAAAAATATATCTTCTATTAAAGCGTCACCACCACAGAGACTAGAAAGCTACTGGCAGTGATTACTACAAAATTAAATTCTAAAAAATTCACAAGACTGTCAGCATGGAAGTTTCTGGCAGCTATAAATATTATGGACGAGACATAAGGATGATGGAGAACTTCTCTCAATTTTAGTCTTTTGTTAATTCAAAGAGGAATATATCAAGAATTACCAGTAAATTACATCGTGAACAAAGGCTACTTGGACTCTCAAGCTATTGTTGAAGTGTATTTATCTAAAAGTTCTGGTACTGTATCCTCTGTATGCAACGCTCGCTATCCACTTGAGACCATTAGGAAACAAATTCAAAAATAAGTGTACCGTTGGAGACGACGATATTCCCGCTTGCTTGGTTAAGGATTGTGCTAATGTTTCGCTGAACCCATTTGTTAAAATTTGAGATGAGATCATACTTGTCAGACAAGGAAAATTATGTTACTTACAATGAATGCAAATCTAGACTCTTTTATTTGATATCAGGAGTCCCTCACGGATCGAACCTTGGTCTACTAAGATATGTGAAATAAAATGTATATGAAAATAATAACTTTGGAACAAATTTAAAAATTTTAAAAGAAAAAGTAAGGATTGTAATTTATTAAATAGGAATTGTTGCGGTTTATAAATAGACCTGCGTCATTTTTTAATATATGAGCGTTTATGCTTTTACACTATACAGTATGAAATTAAATAGAGGTAGCTTTATTATTTAAAGTACATTAACTTATTTATTTGTTCATTTATTTAGCTTTGTCGGTATTGGAAACATAAAGAATCTAGCATATTAGGATTATTTATTAACATAAATTTACGAACAATACCTTATTAAAAGTCATTTGTGTTTGGCAAATGCCAAATCTTAATAAAATAATATGGGTATTTTACGCAATGAAAGATTTTTGCATTATAAAAGTAAAATTTTATTTGCATAAAAATAATTAAAATTGTACACGTAATCCATAATGCTGTAGCATTTATTTCTAAAATTTAATTTTCGTTTGTAAATACGCTTTTTGGTAATTGAATTAATAACACTCCGAATGTAGGGGATTTTGAATATTTTTTTATTTTACTACTTATACAACAATAAATGCAAAGCTGTTTAAAAAAGATTCATATGAGGAGAAAGATCACATCATTACATCACTAAGGATTACATGCTAATATGATGATAAAAGAATAATAGATAATGAAATAATTCACTGCAGAACAAAACAATGACTAAGACGATCATTTTGCCCAACTCTAGAGCGCGTCAGACAATCTGTCTGCAGTTGTACGTACCTGATGGGTAGTATTATAGAAACTATAATGTAAAGTAATTAAAGATAACAATATGTTGTGATAATCGTCTCTCCTCTCGGATAGAAGTGAAAGTACCCATAAAACTTTAAAAGCATGTAACAGAACATCTGTTACATATGTCATTGCCTACAACAACATACATAAATAATAAGTAATCCTGTTTTAATCTAAATAGTAATTTAAAAAATAATTTAAGAGTTCACCTACATTTTCTTGTATATGTATATACACACTTAGGAGACTATGTCTGCTTTTTTTAACAAAAAGTTCACACACTGACTCAAAAGGTTATTTCCTCTTGGGTTTCGTCATCGTTTGGATAGCATGCATGTTGGTGTTTGACAGCGTTTATCTTCATTATTTTCAGACTTTTAAAGTTCAGTAGGAACAATTATGGCAGCTTAATTGCTGCTTCTAATGGATCAAGGATATGGGTGATATTCCCCAATTCATTATTCTAAAACTTCTGTACTTTTCTATTATTCTAGAATTAAATAGATGAGTCATTGCATTAACTTTATTATTTTGCAAAATATTACTCTTCAACTTTGCACTGGGACCAACAATGTTAAAATTCCTTTACGGCAATTTTGGAAAGATCTTTCTCAAGACCCTTAAAATTCTGTTCCGTTGCTGCAATACATTCTTGCCAAAACTTCTTTCTGTATATCTACAGAAATTAGCGCTTCTGAGAAATCCGAGTTAAACCCAAATTAAGGTGTAAGGAACGTGCTGAGAGTTGCGTGTCTACAGGAAAGTGCGATAGTAGTTAACGTTTTCCTGTATTTAGCCTTACCCGGTCAAGCGCTGTTCTAATTAGACGGTCTGTTACTTTTCTTGCTCCTCTATAAGCCTGTAAGGCTATAATAAATCAGGATCATCTTCACAGATATAAATACATAAAGCTACGAGAGTCGACGCCGTACAGGAAGTGGATTTGATGTCCAAAGAGGGGATCTGATTAGCTAAGTGATCTGGAACTTCTAAGGCTAAAATGCAAAAGCTAGTGTCAAACAGTGTCAAAATTACATAGAGGCTAAAGATCATAATCAGGGCCAATTTTAGCAGGAATGTGCGAAAAATTCGTCAGAGAAATATGAGAACAACAACAGATCTGAAGAGTAGAAGAGGCTAGATGGCCATGTAGAGTAATCTTAAATCTCGGTACAATTGTATTTGAAAAGTCGCTTCTGGGTCCAGTTTGTATTTAGGCAATGGAATTATGTAATATTAAGCCATTTTATCGTTATTATTACCTATTTCTAAAATGTCAGTATCACCAGATATTACAATATTTTTTATATTCCAAGGATACCATTTGAGTGCAATAGATAAAATATTGACCCAATACACTTTTTTGAGTTACTCCAGCTTTTATTTCTTAAATTTCAGATTAACCATATCTGATACAATTTAAATTTTTTTTTTTTTCAAAAAGACACTCTTTAGGTTACAATTACTGCCTTGTGCTATATTTTATCAAAAAATCGCGCTCTACCTAAGAACGTTGGGAAACAAACTTTTTTCATCTTTAGCACTTTCTCGATATTTGTTGCCCTGCGCATTTGTTCCAAATATGAGTACACAGCCTATTTTATATAGATGGCAATAGCCAACATATAATACAATAATAAATACTACTGTGATTTATTTTCGATAAGTGGGAATAAGAAATAGTTGAATACCGCGTCGAAACTATGGTTGACCAACTAATGTTTTTCTTGTTTAAGTAGTTCATCCTTCAAGCAGGGCATATAGGCCATGATGTAATATTCGTGCTGCTTTTGGTTTATTATCAGAAATCTATAGAATATAATCATTCGCATCTACATCTTCTTCTGCAGTTCCGGGCTGGAACCGCGTCAATGGTATAACTGCCGACGTTTCGTACGCACTCGTATGGGACATTAGAGCTCAACTAGTGCTACTGTTTGTTGTACAGAAACTGAAACTTCGGCAGTTATACCAGTGACGCGGTTCTAGCCCGGAAGCCCAGAAGAAGATAGTATGGACTACGACCGCGGAAGTCTATGTAGCAGTTGTATTACAGTTGTAATGTATATGATATCGAAGAAATTAACAACTATCTTCTTGTCATGGTAATGTAAAAAGCTTCTGTTTGAGAAGAACAAATTTTGTTAAAAGATACAAAGATTTACTGCTCTTTTCGAACTAAACGAAGTAAGAGGGTTTGCAGGTAAAGCTTGTATGACTATACTGATTGACATTGGTTTCTATTATTAAATTTTGTTTTTTTTATAAAAGCATTCAATTCAAACGTCATAATATCGTGTAATTACTTTTGTTATTCTTAAAATATGAAATGAAATGTAAAATATGTTTAAATAAAGTATCATCTACTAATTGGGCTCAATATTAACCCTCGGTTACTATCGTCTGGGTGGATTCCACCCAAAAGGCTGAACTTTTAAGTAAACTATATAATTTTCTATGAAAATCGTCCCTTTATTATAATGTTATCCACCTTTGAATGTTTTTTTTTATGTTTAGAAGTACATTCTACTACATTAATCCGAGATTATATTTATATAAAATTTATTTTAAAAAGAGCTTGGGTGGTTTACACCCGCGATAGTAATAGCGTTTCATTTTTTTGGGTGTTTTACACCTATTGATAGTAACCTTGTACATAGTTTTAGCGATTACTTTGAGTGATGGCTAATATAAATAAAAGCACTTGTGTGTTTTATTGCTCTCTACCATGCATAGAGATGGTAAGCTGCTAGGTGTTCCAAAGTGTTTGCCCGAAATAATTGAGTTTTATAACAAAACCAAAGGAGGAGTCGATACGACTGACCAGTTATGTTCTACATATAACGTAGCCAGAAATTGTAATCGCTGGCCTCTGGTAATATTCTACTCTTTGCTGAATGTGGCTGCCATAAATGCACGTATTGTTTTGTTGTGCACTCAAAATCCACCACTAAAATACAAAAAGCGTTCACCTTTCAACAAGGATTTGGCGTTTAGGCTTATTACGCCACATATGGAAAAACGTAGCACAATTAAGACATTGCTAACTAATATCAAAATAAGCTGCCAAAAATTTACCAAACAACTGTCTGGAAAGCAGAATGAACCCGAAGACATATCACCACGAGCCAAAAAACTTAAACAGAGTCGTTGTCAGGTATGCGGTAATAAAAAGGACCGTAAAACAAAAACAACATGCTGCAAGTGCGACATTTTTATTTGTAAAAGTCACAGTTACCCACTGTGTACTAATTGTTATCAATCAACACATTCAGAATTGACAAACAACTGCGAAAACCATGATGATATGTTTGATGAATTTGATGTATGACTACAATTTTGTTGGTACTTAGTTCAATTTTTACGCAAAATTTTACTTTGTTTACAAAAATATTATTAAATAACTTTATTTTCTTTATCTTTTTAGCTTTCGAATTCAGTAATCCGCAGAGCATTTGCTTAAAAAGTTTTTTAATTATCACTAGAATTACATAATCCATTTAATATAATTTTTTTGTTTCCTTTTTTTAATGAAGTGTTAATGAACAACATATAAGTTGAAATAAAATAATAGATTTATGACTAAAACTAAATTTGTTCGGTATTTTAGTGCTCCTTACTTCAAAAAATTACATTATATGTATGTTTGAATTTGGCAGTTAAGAAACGCAGACACTTTAAACGCATGGGTGGGTTACACCCAATTATAGTAACGCAGTAAGTGAAATATACTATAGTGATGGAGGGTTAAGTGAATATTTCTTGTAAATTGAATTGTCGCATTGATAAATGTCTTATAAACAATTATTGCCTTGAATGCATAGGTATATCAAAATAATTATTTCCTACAAATTAATTAAGACAAGAAAATTTAACAACAAAAGTATTAGCACATTAAATACGTGAGGATTTGTTTTGTAGATAATATAAAACTGGAACACGGCTTCAGTCATAGTAAACATATGTATATTGACTTTATTTCCATCACTAACTAATGAAACATTACCATGTAATAAGGCGCAAGTCAGGATTAACAGAATGAAATGGTATGAAAATATTTGAAGATTTGGAATATATTCTTATTATTATTCTAATTATTAAAGATAATTTGTTTATATATATTAGAACATCATAAATTATTATTTGCGAATTAACATAATTCACGTGGTTATGCAATTGACAGTGGAAGTTGATATCACAAGTTTGTGTCAAAATTTATTATATATGTGTTTTACAAATCTATACTTACTAAAGTTTACCTTTTATAATTTTTTCCTTACTTAAAAATTAATGTACTGTTACATATTTCAGTGAAATCATCCACTATATTCTCATGTATAGAAATACGATTTTATTGTTTATTGACGCTGCATTACTAAATTACTAAGAACAGTATTAAAAGTAATAATTCTAATACCGTTTTTAAATTTCAGAAACATAAAAAACATTTACTTTATTTAAATCTATTTGAAAGCATTTTAGTATCAACATAAAGATATTTCACTTAATATAATTTTTAATCGTGTACATGAATTTCTACTTGTAGAGTATCATCTTGCAAATACGAATATTTCATTTAATTTCACATCAGGCACATACAGATAAAACGTGGAAATTAAACCTGTCGATATACTCATGTACATCTACCATCTTTAGAGTGTGTTAATAACCTAGATACTTAACACACCTTTTAGCGCTAAACGGATATTTACACATTATTAATGTTCAATCAATTATTCTGTTTGTTGTAGAAATTACGAAATATTTTAAATTTATCTAGAAACAGAATGCATAGAATTACTGTACTTTGCCTTGGATAGCGAAATAGAAAGTTTTTATTGTGTCCAACCACAAGTGAAAGCAATTTGGTCATTGGACGACTATATATCACGTAAATAATTTAAAATGCGCAAGTGATCTCCGTCTTTAGTTGTAAAAAGATTCCTAGTTTATATATTAACATTTCCTTAAGAATACATTACCTCAATTTATGTATGTACTTCCAATAATTCTTCGTATAAGAAAGTGTTTCCTTAAAGTCAATTGTTTAAAGAAATCATTAATTAATCTTTAAACTATATACTAATGAAAGTACAATTACGTATTTTTTTAACTTTCGAAATTTTGCATAAATTACATTAAAATTAGTATTACTCTTAAGACATAAAAGCTTGTTTATAGTTAAAAAGAATTTAATTATATAAACAGACTATGCGCTTAATTATCACAATTTCAGCCTTCTTTTTGATAATAAAGATGATGTGCTCTGTACGTAGTTAATTTCTTATTATTTCATATTCGTACTATTGTTTATTCTACCTTACTGCAGATTAAAACTTATTATTAATAACGACTTATTGTCATGCAAAACACATAGCTATTTGCAATATACTCGTTTGGAATAAGAAGACACAAAATAAGAAAAACAAAAATAATAAGAAAATATCATTCAGTCGATAAAGTTGTTATTAATACAGTAAAACCTGTGTTAATGGCCACCTGACTAAAGCGGCCATCTGACTAAAGCGGCCACCGAATCGACTATAAGGAAATTCCCATACACAAATACCCGTTAATTACGGCCACCTTTGTAAAACGGCCGCGGCCAAATAACCCAAACTTTTACGGCCTATTTTCATAGAAATTTACCTGCCAATGTCGGCAGGACTATTTAGGACATGTATATCTTTATTGACGGAAATACCTAATACAAATTGTCGGGGTTTCCCGGGGTTTCCTATTACCTGGTAGTAATTTCGATTTAAACTTTATTATTCTAAAGGAAACAATTCAGTTTAAAGTTGTCTCCGTATTCGAAAGGTTCTTAATTAAGTATGTCGCAAAAAAGAATACGTTTGTCGCTAAAAGACAAAATAAATATAATCGCGGAAAGTGAAAAGTATGCGTTAAGTTCGCGAAAGTTGGCCGAAAAATATGGGGTTGGAAAAACACAAATTAACGATATTATGAAAAATAAAGGTGAATTAAAAAAGATGGTCGAGGAAGGTGTTAACATGGAGCTAAAATGAAAATTTCCGAAGTCGGAAGGATTGGCAGTGGATCAAGTCGTCTACAATTGGTTTTGCAAAGCCAGAAATAAAGCAATTCCAATATCTGGGCCGCTACTTAAACAAAAAGCACTGGAGACAGCAGGCAGTTTAAAGATGGAAAATTTCGCAGCATCTAATGGATGGTTGGAAAGTTTCTGTCGGCGACACAGTATAACTTTTAAATCAATTTGTGGTGATTCCGCAGAGGTTAATTTGGACGACATAAAAGACTGGAAAACCAAGTTACCGTTGATTTTAATAAATTATTCTCCTCGAGATGTGTTTAATGCCGACGAAACAGGTCTTTATTACCGCGCTATGCCAAATAAGACATTTGCATTAAAAAGTGAGAATTGTGCAGGGAAGAAGGCAGCAAAACAACGTTTGACTGTTTTACTATGTGCAAATATGGAAGGTGAGAAGGAAGATCCATTAATAATTGGAAAAAGTAAAAATCCTCGCTGTTTTAAGGGTAGTCATGTGGACAAATTACCCTTAGAATGGGTTTCTAACAAAAAGGCATGGATGGCAACGGAAATTACGACAAGATGGCTGCGTAAATTTGACAATAAAATGAAAAAACAAAATAGAAAAGTGCTTCTTTTCTTGGATAATGCCACTTCACATTCTAAAGTTCCATTAGAAAATGTTAAACTAGTCTTCCTGCCGCCAAACACCACTTCGTATTGTGAGCCCTTGGATCAAGGAATAATTCAGAATTTCAAATTGATTTACCGAAATTTTTTGATTAAAAAGCTTCTAACGTTTATTGACAATGAATGTGATCTTGAAATTTTTGAAAAAAACATAAATTTAGCCAATGCACTTGTATGGAATGGATTACAGCTGCTTGGAAAAAGGTATCTCCTGCTACAGTTAAAAAATGTTTTTCCAAGGCCGGATTCTCTGATGTTATCCAGGAGGACACAATGTTTGATGAAGAGGACGAAATACCCCTTGCCCAGCTATATCCTGCAGTTCGTAACGAATTTTTGATGGATTTAGATGAATATGCTTCTATTGATCGTCTTGTGCCTACAGAGAGCCCTAACTTCAGTATTCCAGAAATTGTTGAAGATTTGTGCAATAATGATGAAGAACATAACTCTGATAATAGTGACCTGGACGAATGTGAAACTCCAAAATCTAGTTTATCTAGTATGAGTGAAGTGTGTGCAAAATTAAGAGACATACAAAATTATTTATTGTGCAATAACAATGGTGACATTTATATGGATATTTCTAAAATTTTACTTACATGTGAAGCTGCAGTTTTTAAATCGAAGCTAAAAAATGTGAAGCAAACAAATATTGAAACATACTTTAAAAAATCCTAATAAATTGTGTTTTTTCGTATGAATATATTGTAATAATATGTACATATAAATAATTTATTAGATGTCATATTATCTATAATATGTAAATACATTAAAATTTTAGTTTTTCTTACACATATTTGTATCTATATACTATTTACTTTAATTAATAAAATAAAGAAAGCAAATCCTAAAATTAATTATGTATTTTATTTCTGAGACGAAAAACCTGTCAATTACGGACACCTTTATATAACGGCCAATATATTTTGCTTTTTGGGTGGCCGTTATTGACAGGTTTTACACTAATTATATGTATTTATATATATTTCAAGCTGGCATTATGCGTATATTTATATATTTTTTATATATTCACTTTTCTACATTCTTTGCATGATTTTCTCACCAGACTGTTTTCCTACTTTTAGTGTCCAGAAAATTCTACCAACAACCAATAGTTACTAATTATATGAATCTCGTCTCTGGTTACAAGGTTACCAAATTTATAATTTGTATATTACAAAATAAACAGTAAAATAATGTAAGATGAGTGTATTTGATTTATGGACAAATATACGAAGAGCTAGTATTGGAGAATTATTAGATACACCGTTTAGACGGAAATACCTTGGACATTAACATAGAGGACGGCTAAAAAATTTAACAACACCTAGATGAATTTAATATGAGAATCCATTATAATAAACGTAAAAGGAAAAATGATAACTATGACGATCAATTCTACAACATATTCTAAATAAGCTGGCAATATTAACAGCGAAACGTTGATTGTTATGACGATCACATAGCAAAATGTAAAAGAGTATGACAAAATTACAACCGTATATGTATATACACTGTCGTTGTTTGCCTAGCTATTCATTGTGATTTAAAGCAATATAGTGCTCTTAACTGTACTTCCACTTATTGGACAATTTTCTATTCTGTGCGAGTGATGAAAGCATATATAGTTTTCTCATTTCTTTATTTATCGTTATAGAAGAATATTATATTATTAACAACTTTAGTCTGTAAAATCAACAAAATTTCAACTACGAAATATTTTATTGTTAATGATTTTGCGTATAATTATACTTTATTATCTATACAATTTGCTCGATTTATGAATGAGAGTGCACGTACACATACATATTTTAAATATTAACAATATACAAATCCGTAAAATAATGCTAAGTGTATCGTGACACTCAGCAGAAGATTAACAACGAATAAATATGTTCATGAAGAGACTATCAAAGTCTCTGGTATTTGCATATTATTTTTTAATGTATTTAATGTATTTTCAAGATTATAAATCTATTAATTTTAATGATAGTACATAAAAAACTATGTCAAGTAAATATTTAATAGGTAATTATGCATAAAATTCTGTTTAAAATCTAAAATTAAATTTTAAAATGTCATGCGTTAAGGTCTTATTTATGCTGGTAACTATTACATGCCCAAATAAATCAAAATAACGTATCTAGTGAAACGTATCACAAATGTTACGTAATAATAAGAACACGGGCATTCCATCTTTTAAAACTACTAGAAAGGAATTTAATGAATAAATTTAAAATTAAATTCATTTTAGTTTTTGCTTCAAAAATGAACTAGATAAATGTTCAGTTTTGTTATTTTATTGTTTAAACAATTGTAATTGTGATATCGGAAAATTGTGTGCATATGTCGAACAGTTCAAAATAGACAAATTTCTTACGAATGAAGGTGTTAAATTGGCTGAAGTTTTTGTAAGAATATAGTCATTTTAAAAGTCGAGTGTGTAGGTGATTAAGTTCATTTACAAGTGAAAATAAATAGAAAATAAATCACACTCGAGGAGCTGAAACTTCAGTTACTCTCCAACATAAAGTTAAAGTTAATGGACATATTAAGGAAGACAGTAATAGTATAACGAAAATCCGAAACTTTAGGAATTTGTGTGGGAAGTGGGAAATTATTATGAAAGAATTGGCTTGTAGATCGTGAGGCTAGTGGGTTAGATACCGTGAATGTTGACCGAAAAACAAAAGTTGAATCGTTTACAGATCGCTTCCTTGTTATTTTATTAATTTTTCAATTTAATTGTCTGATTCCCAAATATAATTACAGTACAAATTGGTCTTAACAGCAGCGATGTAATTTTCAGTTATTTATATATATGACAATTACAGCAGATGACTAATCAACTATTTATTAATACACCCGCATAATACTTTACTCAAAATATGTAATAAGGGCTGTAAATTATACAACAAACTTCCGTAGGAAAGAGAATAATAATTAAAAACTTTTCAAATGTAAGATTTAGGCAATATTATTAAGCTTTATTCATTTAAAGAATTTCTTTTTAATGACTTCATTTATATATATATATATATATATATATATATATCTATATTATTAGAGTAAGAATTTTAAAGTATAACAACTTTCCTACTCACAATAAACTTGCCACGCATTCTTTCCTTCCGTCAAGTTATGTACCTTAGTATTCAATAATTATACATTTAATCTTATGCAGAAAGAAATGCTGTAACTTCATTAACATATAATGCAACAATAGAAACTGTCACTAAATGTTTCAACCGGTATATACTTCGCTATTTGATACATTTTATCTGTAGAGAAAGTATTTACTCAGCAATGGTTGTGTCATATCATTGTCAATATTTATATACGAATGTATGTGCGTATTGCAATCATTTTTTCCGATCCATTATACTCTCTTTGTTTTGAGTGTATTATTAATACTTGCAAATGTACATATACGTACTATAGTACGTCTGGTAATACAATACATATATAAATATATATAATATATTTCCCGTGGTTTTCGGCGTCTTGCCGCGTACGTGTGCTCTTGCCTTGACCGTAAAACATAAATTTGAGACTCTTTTTGCAAATTCTTTTATAAACTTTTGAGGGTTGAACTAGGGTTTTTTTGAATCAACTAGGTCTAACATTCAGTTATACACAACATTCAAATATATAAAACAAGCGATTACAATTTATAAAATTTTATTTGAATTAATTTTATTAAGTATAACATTTAAATAAATACATTTGCGGAAAGAAATTTGTAATATTTAATGCATTTAAAACATTTATGGTAAATAACAAGAAATAAATATATTTACAAAAACAGTTTAAATATTTTAAATAAACAATATGATTTGATTTGTATTTTTATTATTTACAAAATTGTTATATATATATATATATATATATATATATATATATTATCTGCAAAAAAACTAATAAAAATTTTGGAAATTAACTTTGCTAGTTGTTTTTCCTTTACATTAGAAATTAATCGAACTGATTAAAAGAGGACATACGAGGATAGTTTGACAAGTAGTGAGAATGACACATAGGTGGCGCTCTAATTGGTGAAACAAATGCACTGTATTTTAGGTTGCCTATTTATATGTTTACATTCCGATATTTAGATAAATCGGTTGATTAATTTATTTTTGACAGCTGATTGAAAAAGAAGCAACACGTCGTTTTGTTAAAATGGAAAAAGCGGAGTATCGTGCGGTGATTAAATGCTTCGTACTTAAGGATATGAAAGCTACCGAAATAAAAGATGAGTTACGGGAAACATTAGGTGAATCTGCTCCATCGTCCGCCACAATAAGTAGATGGGTAAATGAATTTAAATGTGGTAGAACAAGCTGTGTTGATGAAGCGCGCTCTGGAGCACTCAAAATCGTGACTTCTTAGGAAATGATTTTAAAAATCCATAATATTATTACGCAAGATCAACGACTCAAAGTGAGAGAGATAGCAGACATGGTAAACATTTCAACGGAATGCGTACACCACGCATCAATTTTTTGGGATTCAAAGGGCACTTGGCTCATTGATTACTTTCAGAAAGGTGCCACAATAAACGGACAATATTATGCAGAACTTCTACAAAAATTAAATGTTGAGATTCGTGCTAAACGGCCAGGAATGGCAAAGAAAAAGATTCTGTTTCACCAAGATAATGCTCCCTCGCATACCAGCACAGTTGCGATGTCCAAAATCCACAAGTTGCATTTCCAATTAGTACCGCATGCGCCTTATTCGCCGGATCTAGCGCCTTCCGACTTCCACCTTTTTCCAAAATTGAAAACGGCACTAGGTGGAAAGAAATTTTCGTCTAACGACGAGCTTATCATCTTCGTAAATGAGTATTTTGCATACCTTCCGGAATCGCATTTTAGACATAGCATAAGGGCATTGGAGCACCGTTGGAATAAATGTATTGCTCTTTTAGGAGAATATATTGAAAAATAAAAATGATTATTATATATGCGAGGGAGCGTTGTCTTAGTGAAACAGAATTTTTTCTTTGCCATTCCTGGCCGTTTAGCACGAATCTCAACATATAATTTTTGTAGAAGTTCTAACCATTGTTTCGACTGTTGTTTAGTTTCGGGTGTACTGTAACCCAACCCAACCCAACCGTATTCCGCTTATAAAGGTCCAAACACTCATTCGCTCAATTCTTTCGTTAAAATGCGGTGTACGCGTTCTCTTGAAATGTTTACCATGTCTGATATCTCTCTCACTTTGAGTCGTCGATTTTGCGTAATAATATTATGGATTTATATATATATATATATATATCATTTCCTTAGAAGTCACGATTTTGAGTGCCCCAGAGCGCGCTTCGTCAACACAGCTTAGTCTACCACGTTTAAATTCATTTATCCATCTACTTATTGTGGCGGATGATGGAGCAGATTCACCTAGTGTTTCCCGTAACTCATCTTTTGTTTCGGTAGCTTTCATACCCTTAATTACGAAGTATTTATTTTTAACAAAACGACGTGTTGCTTCTTTTTCAATCAGCTGCCAAAAATAAACTAATCAACCGATTTATCTAAATATCGGAATGTAAACATATAAACAAGCAACCTAAATTACAGTGCATTTGTTTTACCAATTAGAGCGCCACCTATGTGTCATTCTCACTACTTGTCAAACTACCCTCGTACCTAATCATAACCTAAATTAATATCCTGTAAGAGAGACAAAAATTTAATATTAATACATAAATAAATGTAAACCAAATAAAATAATAATTCAAAGTGGTATTATTCGAAGTCCACACATTGCTATCTAGACAACAATTTCTTCCTAAACAAGAATCTGAAACGTTTTACAGAAAAAAAATTGAGGTCATAAGAATGTGATCGTTCATAAAATGCTGCGCGATGCAAAGGTAGCATTAAAGTACCTCTAAATCTTAAATTTAATGTATGTATATCAGTGCGAAAAAAATGTACATCTTTAAATAAAATTATTACATTAATTTCAATAAAATTCAAACACGAAATCAATTTAAAATTTTTAAATTCCAATTAAAATTAAATTATTTAGAACATTTTTAAAATGTTATTAGTATCTTATCGAAGCATTAAACATCTCTGATCCTTAAAAGTCAAATGCAGTGAATAAGTCAAATAAGTTTTACGAGAACAAAATGTTCAATACATGTTATTACTTTAAAATGCAGACATAGTCTGTTTGAATCTGACTGGGTGCAAGAAATGCCATTATGAGTAGCTGTGTCAGCCATGTACGCAACTGATACGTTGGCACCGTCATTAGTCTAATTAACTTGGTTATCTTTTCGAAATTTTTCAAATTTATTTTTGTAATTCTTTTCGACTTAATCTTTGTCATTTACAGTTAACTTGCACATTAAATTTATACTTCCGTAACGTATTTAAATAAAATCCTTATTCAACTATGTCATCTGTCAGATATATTTCATTACTATACTTTGTATTGTATTTTTAATGAAATGTATATATCGATACCTGAAATCTGACCTACATCTAACTTGACTTATTTAACATCTTATTGACATTCAAACAATTTAAATATTTATTAAAATACATTATTAAACGGAAATTGAATGTTAATGGATTTTCGTTTCCAATTATTGTATGATATTAACTTTTTTTGTCAATTTTGTATCTTTCTCAATGTTGTTATGTTTTTGTATAAAATTGTTCGTGATGGCGAAGAAGTTACAAATTATTGGTATCCTCTTGCATTTTACTGTCATCTTAGTGCTGACTCACAAAATTACTTAAATCTGGCAGTTTCTAAGATACATAGGAACATCTTGAGATGATTTACATTTTGTTATTAATATCAAATTCAACTTCTCTGAAATGTAGCGTACATCTCTATATATGTACATGGAAGTCGTTTTGACTAAAATTGTACACATTTTACATGGCAAAATATTGTACATAAATACATAATGTGATTTCATTTTTTCAACATATTTTCTGAACAATTGAATGTTATGATTATTTCTCTAAAAAAGCATAGTCTAAAATTTCTTCCACTTTGAAATATTAATTAAATTTAGTAATGATGCAGCCCCGTGGGTAATATATAACAATCTGTTGGTCATTAAAATTTAAATATTGAACTATCAGTCAGATAAGATTTAAATAAATTCAAGGCACTCTCACTAAGACTTATAATTACATAGCTACTCCGATTGTTAAGCATGTCGGAAGTCTAACATTAGTCCAGTAGTGCACATTATCGTCAAATGATCGGTATATATATATATATATATATATATATATATATATATATATATATATATATGTTCGTAATACTTACCTACAATTAGTTACTAAAACGTTTAAATTTGTAATTTATATTTCTCTATTAACGTAATTAACTAGAATTCATTTTTCAGATTACAATTTTTCTATTGTCGAAGGCACAATGCAAGAGCATCGAAAGGAATCAGAAGGAAGTTGCAGTTCCAACGAGTAATCATCTTCCACACAAGGAAACATCGCAAGTTTCTAGTAAAAACAAAGGCAACCGAAGTATTGCCTCTTCAGCAATACTTGCAATAGAAATAGTTGATCCCAATGAAAATTCCACTTCTTCCAAATCAAAGAATTCTAAACGAACAACTAGTAAGCAACTTGGGTATGGATTCCAACCAAATAATTATTTTGGAGTTTCCAGTAAACCGAAACTTGTTTTTTATAAATATTCACAACAAGGCATTCCTCCTTACAGAGGAAATGATTACTACACCAACAAAAACCAAATTAATGTACAAAAGTCAATTGAATACGATATCGTTAAGCCGCAGGCAGAATATAACCAACAGTCTTTAAGTCACTATTACCAACCCGGAACTACTTTGTATACAACATATAACCAGGGGCAGTTTAACCAACTTTCATCCCAAATTCCACAGCAAATTAGCAACGCAAATGTACCAGTTATATATTTAAAGATTTATAGTAATCAACTCTCAGATCCATTACTCTATCCAAATTTACCTGAAAACCATTTATACTCAAATCTAAATAATGTAAATTTGCAAACACTGTTAGCTGGTTATTTACAAAATACGCAGCAAAATTATAATGATCAACTCGAACAAGTAAAACAAGGAGTAGGGCAGAATCAAGGTTATCAACAAATTTATGTGTCACAAAATTCGGATCAAAACCAAAATTATTACTTAGCTCAGCCTCTCGGATATAATCAAGATAACCAAGATCACGTTAGCCAATATCAAAATCAACAATTTCAACAACCACAACAGACTGAAGAAGTCTTCCAGCAAGAGGACAGTGTTGATAATTTACCTACTCATGAAAATTATCCAGATGATGCTCATACTCGCGTAATTTTTCATTCTGATAATGGAGGCCATTTTCCTGAAAATTACCAGAGCCTTAAAACAAATGTAGTACCAAGAGTTACTTCTTATGTGTCTTCAAAATTACTTATTCCATCACCTCAAAGTTATAGCAGTTTGGAATTTCGAGCATCCCAACCCGATTACACACTAAACCAACGAGATCTTCAGCAACCACAGAACGAGCAAGGATATTTTTATTACAAACCATCTTCAAATGACTACTTACAAAATGTCCTAAAGTCTTACCAATATTCAACACAAACTGCAGGAAATTTACCTCTCGTAGATGCCCAGAGAGCAGAGAAACCATTCAATTACCACGCACATTCAACGAATACTGCAAAACGGAATATTAGAAGAACTACGGCAGTACCAAAAAAGATCAAGAAAATAAAACAAGAAGATTAGAAATCTAAATATATGTTATTATGAGTACAGGGTAGATTTACATCTTTGAAGCTTATTTATAAATAAACATTGTAGTTGCGGTTGTAGTTTTGTTATGAAATGTGTTTAATGTTAATATTTATTTGTTGTTTAAATTTTTTCAGTTTAATGTTTAACTCTTGCAATAAGGATCACCTTCTCTTAGATACTATTCTTGCCATAACTATATAAGAAGCGTACTAGGTTTTGTCGTATACTAAAGGCTTTTATAATTTTGCAAATATACTTTGAATATGGTTAATGGCTCGACTTTTCTGAAGGGCAAAATGTGTGCTTTCTGTTAATTTTTTACATACGAATGAACTCAAAATTGCAAAATGCAAAATCCGGATTTGAGCAAAAAAATTATTACGTTGAGTTAAGTTTTTCAATAAAAGCATTGTTATAGTACAGAAGTATTTAGAGCTCGAAAAGTTGACGCAGGCCTTCTTCAGTATATCACAGTCATAGCGATCTTTTCAGCTTTAAAAATTACTTGTACAATAATTACACCCGCAAAATATTTGTTATTGCTGAAATCAATGTTAAATCACTCGACATTTCCTCAATATATTTTAGAAGAGTTAAACTGTTCTTAAATAAATACATGCAGTCACATTTTAACTCAAACCAAAGATATACAGATGTAAAAGTTTTGTTTGAGTCATAAATAAATTGTTACAGTCACACACTTGACAGGATCGTTACTAAGAATTTATTTAAAGTAGAATACTTTCATAGCGCTTTACTTACTACATAGACATATAAGATAAATATACATATTTTGTTTTGATATAATAAAAAGTTTTTAAAAACACTGTCTTTAATTATAATAATATATACTTATCACATTGTCCTTTTTGTAACTTGGAAACCAGTAGCAGTAATTATAGGAATAACATAGACCATTGCTATATTTTAAAACTTGGTTTCATTCCCAAATATTCCAAAAAATAATTTAAATAATTATTAAAGTAGAGATTTTGACAGAATAATTTATTAAAAAAAACAGAATTATCATTAATTTGTGTTTAACTGGCAAGTTTTACGATATTTGTTCATTATTTGTATAATTAATATTAAAAATAATCGATTATACCAAAATCTTGGGTGTAATGGATACTTTTCTTAAAAAGGTTTGCTCTTCCAGAAAACTATCCGTTAACAAATTTTAATATATCTATATACTTATCTGATGAGAGTAAGCAGGTTAACTGCATATCGCAGTTTGTTTAATACTTTAATACTGTGTTTCAGAGATTCATTCGTAGTAAATTAGTAAAAGTGAAAAATTGGACATATGTTTAATGTATATACTTATACATATATGGGTATTATTATATTATTTGATATTTATTTAAATAAAATTTGAATGCAATACGTCTTTTTACAAAATATATAAAAATACTATAAATAGTTAATAAATTGTTCAAAACCTGTTACATGTATTATTTATTAATATATAAGTAGTAACAACAGCTGAGATGGAAGCGCCCTCAAATTGAAAAAGGTTATACCTAACATTAGAGAACTATTTATTATGTACTTGTTTGGAATCAAGTAGATTTTCTTGACTACGTGTACCAATGATTGAATGGACTTTTAATTTGGAAAACTTAAATTTTATGTGTTAAAATTATATTATTATGAAATCAAAATCGTTGCTTTTCTTAATTCTCTTCTGTCGAAAACTATAATTTTAATGACATTTTCATATTATACTAATATTGTTTCTTTATTTATATTTATATAAAGAGATTTATAATGTAATTAAAGAATCGAATCTCAAACTGAAAATTACTAGTTTTCATTAATTCACGTAGTAAAATGCACGTAATTGTGCATATATGTACATGTGTGAATATATGCAATTGCATATGTACTAAATACAAATCTTTTTATTATAGTTGTCTTCTAATAAAAAATTTGTGTTGAAAATAAAATTGAAATACATGTAAACCAAGAAATCACATGATTACTATAATATGACTTGTTAAACTGGTCTTTATTTTCCTTTCTGCTTTGGTTATAATAAAATAAAAAGTCTAGAAGTTTTTTAAGGATACGATTATTAATTGAACTTTACAAATACAATAATACTGAATTGAAATAATTTTGTTTACAGATGTATTTATCTATTAAAGATTTTCATTTTGTTAACGAAAAACTATATAAAAGGTTTTCCAATGAGACATTTCATTTACAATAGCCCACCATTTTAACAATAACTACTTGACAGATGACAAGTAAAAACTACGCCATTAATAAAAATGGAACGATATACGCTTCAACAGCGCACTGAAATGATTGAAATTCACTACAAAAAATGATGAACATTTCGTGGTCACAGTTCGAAAAACTAAAACATTTTTGAGTTGTTGCGAAGCATCTTCTCGGCCAACAATTGTGAAACTGGTGGAAAAATTTGAGCTGTTCGGACAAGTTAGTGGTGTGAAGAATCGAACTCATGCATGTTGCTTAAGAAAAACTGAAAATATTGCTGTTATAGCCCATAGTGCTGAGGAAAACTCAGGTTTGTCCATTTCTCGTCGATCTTTGGAATTGGGCATTCCACAAATGACATTACACCGTATTTTGCATAAAGACTTTGGTCTTAAGGCTTTTAAAGTTCAGTTAACTCAAGAACTCACGCCTACCGACCATCAACAACGTCGTGTCTTTGCTGATTGGGTCCTTGAAATGCATCGAACTGATCCGGAATTTCATCGAGAAATTATCTTGAGTAATGAGGTCCATTTTCACCTCGGAGGCTATATTAACAAGTAGAATTGTCGCATTTGGGGCTCGGAAAACGCAGGAATTATTGTTGAAATGCTTCTTCATCTTCAACGTTACTGTTTGGTGCGGTTTTTGGTCTGGCGGCATAATTGGATCTTATTTTTTTTTGAAAATGTGGCTGGATCAACTGTTGCGGTAAATAGATTGCGCTATCGAACGAGGATTAATGATTTTGTATGGCCGGAATTGGAAGATATTGGCGTGGACGACGTTTATTTTCAACAAGATGGCGCTACGTGCCACACAAGTAACGATACCATCGGTCTTTTGCGTGAAAAGTTTCCTGACCGTGTGATTTCTCGAAGAAGCGATCACAATTGGCCACCAAGATCTTGTGATTTAACACCTTTAGAACTTTCTTGGGTCTACGTGAAAGATAAGGTCTATGCTAATGGCCCACAATCGATTCAAGACCTCGAAGATGGATTTCGTGAAGTTATCGAGGACATACAGCCGCAAATGTGCGAATTGGTGATGGAAAATTTCATGAAAAGAATATGGTCCCGCAAGCGTAGCAGTGGTGGCCATTTGGCTGATATTGTTTTCCATTAATAATGGCATACCCTCCTCTTTACAATTAAATAAACATCTGATGATTTTGCTTAAAAATACCCGTTTTTTTTACATATCAAAATGAAACCTCTTATTGGAAGAACCGTTATAATATTGACTGTTATGTTAATAGAGTTTTAAAATTATGTAGTAGACGTGCCGCAGGTACATTTTTTCTATAATTTTTTCATTGAAAGAAGCATGAATAAGTGAGTCCTTAATTTAGAAACTTACTTATGGCCATTAAATAATTAAATAAATTTTGTTAAAAAACTGGTGTAAATGCGTATATGCATGTATGTATATATAGATATATGTGTGTATCTATATTTTTAGTAGTCTGTTTTTTTAGTAAAATTATTGGTGGAAACTTTACCACAAAATTAGTTCTTGAAAACAGTTTTCTCTTTTAATATATTTATTATTAAACCAAATGTTAATAAAGTATAGAGAATAAAAAATATAAATTCCAACGAATTTAAACGAAAAGAGTTTATAAATGAAGCAATAAATTCGTGACAATTATTCAAGTCCATTTAAAATTAATACAACATAAGGTGTTATAAATACAATTTATCTTATTGGTAACAAATCGAATCACAACATACAATGAAAAATACACTCGTACCACCATTTTCCCCGTTATTTTTAGTATAAAAGTATTCATCACAGTCTGAATCACAAGCATTAGTTCATCTGTTACATGATCCCGTGTTCTTTTCCCAAATAATCTTTTATAACATTATCTACATGATAAAAACCAATGCTTACTATTTAAGACTTGTACAAGAATTTTGTTCTCCTGCGAATGTCTATACTTCAGATAATTTAAATGACAAATTTGTAGAAGTAACCCAATGACCTATATCGTTTCAACAGAATTTAATTTAGTATAGAATAGAACAACATTAGAACGCAATGTCTATACGATGCTATGTATCCAATTTAAACTGCTTCTCATGTATTGCTTCTTTTTATTATATTATAAAGTTTTGGTTTTGTATGTCTAGAATCAAAGTACGAGAACGGATTAGTAATTAGTGAGCAAAGACAAAACTTTTTGACAAAAAATTATTTAATTTTTCAACATATTCTCTTAGTAACTTACATTTAGTTTACCAATGTTCGACTCTTTTTATTCCTTTAGAAAAGCAAACTTTATCTAATTCTTCGAATTATTCATCAAACTCCATTCGATTCAAATCTCTAGTCACCGAAATAAGTTTTCAGATTATACAAAAGGAAAAACTCTGAGGAAGCCAAATCTGGCAAATAAGCTGAATGCTAAGCAAGCTTGAAATTTAATTCATGAATGTTGCCATTAAAACAGTTGAAGTGTATACACATTATTTTTTACTATCCTGAAGAAAAAGCTTTCATTTCTTCTTTAAGCGGGTTATATTGCATCGTGTAATTTATTGAAGTGGAATGAATTGTTTTCGCCCGTTATTATTTTACTGTCCTTTTTGAAGATAATCGCTAATAAGAATCCTACTGGTACCAAAAGTCTGTAACCATAATATTTTCGTCCGAGTATACGGTCTCTGCCTTCTACGCAGCATTTATGCCAGCCTCAGTCTATCGTTTCGGGTGTGCAATCCAGGTTTCATTAATCGTTATTATTCGGCGCCAAGTCTTAACTTCGCTAAATTAAGAGGTGAAATGAGTTCTTATTTACGTTCGTAGACCACGTTCAACAAATACGCTACCCATCTTGCACATATTTTTTTATTAATCAAAACCATTTATTCATATGAAATATGTACAGCTTCTGTTACTTCATGTAATTTAATCAACGTTCATTTGAAACCATATCACACACTTACTTAATAATTTCTGGAGTACACATGTTCTTTAGGTGTCCACTGCTTTGTTCATCAAATATACTGAATATACAATACATACGTTTAAACTCTGATGTCCATCATTTTATAGTTGAAATCTATGGGAATTTGTTACCATAAACACACTCCAGCCAAATTTTATTTTATCGTTTGATTTTTAAAAATAAGAACTTAATCACAGATTGGTGCTCCACTTTTTTCACCTTTCGAAACAAGCTAAAAACAGTTCCCCTTCTATTTTAATAACAAGCGTCCTTACGGAAGGAACGTCAATTTTAATTTTTTTAACATTACGATGGTGCGATTCGTTACCTCGTACTCGTACTAGATTAGATTATTAGATTATTAGTAATTGTCACCCATATTATAAAATTGGTTGCATTTATTTTGTGGTGACAGTTACCTAACTTTATATCTGTACTAATTGTTACATACCTACATCTCCTCCCTTCACCCTGCTGTCTCAGCTTTCTATGTGAATTATAGTGACAACCACATTATATCTTTCTGTACATAGGTTGAAATAAAATCGTTTCTATATTTAATTTTGTATTAATATATAAATGAATCAATGCCTTCACAATTAGTGAAGAATGTGACGATGTATTATTATGCAACAAAAAAACCAGTAACTGATTGTTCTTTCGGTACAAATTCTTTATGGATTACACCCCGCCTATCGAAAAATGTAACCAACAAAGAATATTATTTAATAATAGTAAATTCCTTCAAAAAAATCCTGAAATTCAGCATCTAAGATACGGAAAGCATTCAACGGAAATTGTTATAACACATTTAAAATTCCGACACGGAATTCCATATAAATTAATGACAGATGGTGGTCCTTTCTTTAATTTAGTTATGTTTAAAAATTTCGTAAATGATTGGATTTTACACAAAGTTATTAGCCCATACCGCAGTCAATCAAATGATTTAGTTGAAAGGACCTTAGAAATCATAAAACATATAACAAAACATATACCAAAACATATATCAAATGTTTAAATGTTAATGCAGATCCATACGTCGCTTTGCTTAATTACAGAAACACTAAATTTGGATTACGTTCCCCAGTTCAGTTATGCATGTCTGTAGTTTAAAAACCAAAGTACCAACGTCGGATAATAACTTAAAATCTACTTTAGTAAAATTAAATAAATACAAAGCGTATTAACAACAATCTGAAAAATAAAATAAAATAAATATTACTATAATAAACACACCAAAATCTTTCAAAATTGGCGACAATATATATTTTAAGAAAAACTTCCAATCATTAACTTAGATTCCTAGAATTATCACACGAATTGGACCTGAATCTGGATCCTATATTATACAATATCCAGAAGGAATGTATAGAAGAAGTTGGATTATATTACAAAACCGAATATTGTTCAAAGGAAACATGAAAGGAAAGACAGACCGTCAAAGGAAAGAGTGGTGCAGAAATCCAGTAATAGTACCGGGCGAAATCTTTGTCTATGACTATGACTATGATTGATGTATACGACCTACACTTTAATGATTATTGTTAATAATTGTTTACTGTATTGTCATTTCTGTTTTTCTAGTTTTATCACAACATATTAGTTTGTCTAATCGTAACATATGTTAAACTTTTATTTCACTTATTTAAAAAATAAAAAGGAAGATGTTGCATTTGCATGTTCCATTAGATACAGCCGGTACGCTATTTGTAGTCAGAGTTAGAATTTCTAGAAGACCGCTACATCAGTTTTTCGGAATAAACCCCACTCGATACCCGAGTAAGATACAAATAGGTTGCAGTTGGTCTTTTTTAAGTGCATGTACCTTTTGAATGGAATTTCGTATTAAAAGAAATCAATACAGGCAAAAAATAAAAGAAAGAAATTTATTTTCCAGTCTGAAAGTATATTGTTTAACATGTATAATTACTTTAAGCCAATTTTTCCAAATGAAAATAGAACAAATAAAAAGCCGTGTTGTTGGTGCTGCAAAGGTCTCTTCAGCTAGTATAAAGAGCATCTTAAGTGAAGGTGTCGATTTACAGGTTAAAAATAACAATAATGGTGAAGTAAAATTCAATTCTTCTAAAAAAACGCAAAAGAACATGCACAAAAATCAACATACCGCCGTGGAAACAAATGGATATTAGAAAGATAATTTATAATTTCCACAAAACCAAACATTGTCGAGTTATTCTGACACGAGAAAAATTAAATGCGGAACACGGCTTTTCGGAAAAACGTCCTTCCTGCATACGATTATTAAAAAATTTGAATGCAAGTGGAGGAAAACGAAGAACAATAGGAATTGCTAATAGAGAAGGCTGTTATTCGCCCTTTAAGATTGAATTATTTTGACAAAATTAAATATTATAGAAGTGAAGGCAGACCAATTGTTATTGGATGAAACGCTGGTCATACTAGATTCGACAGTTGGACAGACAATACTACTAATGGTTTGCTGTCAACCATATCTAAAACAGTTGATAAGTTATTGTTAGCGCTGGTGGTGAAATGAGTTTCATACCTTGTTGCATACACAATTTTAATTTGTTTTCATATTTGTTTGGGAATGATTACTCGATGAATTTTCATTTTATTATTCTTTGCTACTCTTATAGCTCTCTTGTATCTGTCGGCTTAAGTTTGTAAACAATACAAAAGGTACTAGGAAAGTTTTGTAATATGCCGCAACAATGAATCGTAGGGAGCTGCTTGTTGTAGGAAGTTGAGACATGTTCATACGTGCATAGTAGTCGCCGCGCCATGTCCATGGGCTCAGTTATTCATTAGCAGTGAGAGTGTAAAGGGCTTGCGATGGCATCGTGATCGCGAAATGAGATAAGGGTAGTTTTGCGTTGTAATTCTGTGCGTGGTTTGAACATAGACCAGTGTTTTGAAGAAATGACTCTTGCACTAGGTCCTGTTTGTACACATCGCACAACGATATTCAGGTGGTATAGAGAATTCCAAAGGGGAAATTTAACTGTGGAGGATGCTGAGAGGTCGAGAAGGCCACGAACGTCAGTTACGGAGGAAAACGTTACTACTGTGAGGAAAATGCTTGGCGAGGACAGACGAGTGACCTACCAACAGATAGGGGATACTTCAGGTCTAAACGCACTAGCAATTCGTTAGATTCTGCATGATCATTTGCACGTGAAGAAACTTTGTTCACTCTGGGTGCCGCATCGACTCACCGAAGAGCAGATGATACGTGTGACTTGGCGCCGGGAGATGCTAAAAAATTTAATAAGGGACAATCTCGGTATGTGAACAACATTGTGATAGGTGACGACACTTGGCTGTACTATTAGGATGTGCCCAGCAAAGCTCGAAACAAAGTTTGGGTTTTTGATGATGAGGAAACCACCGTAGTTGTCAGAAAATTCCGATCTGTAAAGAAGAAAGTGATAGCTGTATTTTTCAAATCGAGTGGAATTGTGGAACGCGTCGTTTTGGACACACAGAAGATAGTCAGGGCTAAGTGGTATACTGAACAGTGCCTGCCTAAAGTCATTAGATCTATGAAGAACCTGCGGCGAAAGTCAAGAATGGACACCTGGTTCCTCCATCACGATAATGCTCCAGCTCACCACGCCAAAGCCTGCACCGAATATTTGACCACGACAGGATTGAAATTTCTCGAGCACCCTCCCTACAGTCCAGATCTTGCTCCCTGCGACTTTACACTGTTCCCGCATGTGAAAATGAAGCTAAAAGGGAAGCGGTTTTCCAGTGATGAGGACCTTCTGCTGGCTTGGGACAACGAGTGTGCTTTACTCCCTAGTAAAAATGGGCAGAACTGGCTTAAAGATTGGTTTCGGAGGATGGAGAGGTGTATTGAGTGTAGAGGAAATTACTTTGAAAAAATTAAATAAACAAAGCTATATTGTAAAACTTTCCTAGTACACTTTGTACAGTCGAGTTATAGATCTCTCCAATGTTTTAATTTTGTTTTCAATTAATAGAATTGTATGATTATCATCATAATATTTATTTTCATTTATTCAATTAATTACCATATTAATGAGTCGGTATTTTGGTCTTTTCCACATTTATTTTTTTTCTTGAACATGTTACAACTTAAGTTGCTTAAAAATAAAATAGCCTGCTGTTACACACCAACAGTTAAGGAGTCTACCCTCGTTTACGCTATTAAAAGTTCGACTTTGTATATTGATCGATATATATATATATATATAAAATAATATTTATTAAGCCAACCCAACCCAACCCAACAGAGTACTCCTATATAGTATACAAACCAAAAATTACAATTACATTGATAATACATATAAAAAAATCAAAAACACAAAAAAAATGAATAACAAAATAATAGAACTGAATGTAAGTTAAATAAATAAATCAAATTAAATCCAATCAAACACCGCGACGATGCAGTTGATTGAAATTCCTAGCCGCGTGCATAAGTGGAGCCCTAAACAGAATGTTGGCTCCTGGCGTTCCCATTGTCAAAGGATCACCGAACCTCGACTCCAGGCGTGGAACCGCAAAATCTACGCCAGCTAACAGCTCTGGCGCATCAATTCTCCCCGAAATCAAGCCAGACATAAACGTAGCACTGACACTCTGCCTCCGTTCTGCCAAGGACTCAAAGAAGTATATACAATATATATATATATATATATATATATATATATATATATATATGTATATATATATATATATATATATATATATATATATATATATATACTTTTATATAATTGGAGTAAGTTGCTAACAACTAATACGTTGGAAAATACTATGATAATCGATTAATTTATCGACTTAATATGTAGTTGATAATCATAATTTAGCTGCTAGTAATTTCTTTGATGCAAATATTACATTCATAAATCTGTTAGATTCAATTTAATAAATAAAATGTCTTTAGGAAATAGGTCATATTCATATTTTTTTGTTAACTCTAACTTAATTAAGGGCTTGGTGAATAGTTAGACGTAGTTATTTGTTTTTTCCAGTTGGAAATTAAGTAGTAACCCGTCAGCTAATTTCAATATTTTTTTCTTCATATAGTCTTTATGTTTTCCATAGACCACAGTCAATTTTTTGTTTTTGCCATAGTAAGTTATTTAATGTAATTAACAATTCGGTAGTAAACTGAACATTATTTACTTATGTGATTTATTGTTATTGTTTTCTTGTATTGTTAGGAAGTGGCCAATAAGTGGCACATATATTCTTTTTGTACCACTAGTGTGAACCAACTATATGTATAGGGGGGGGTTAATAATTAGAGATTCGAACTGTAACGTAGGGGTTTCATTTCTTTTTTAAATACGTATTCAATACCGTGCATTTCCAAAGAAATTGAACAAATACAATAAACTTGTAATAGAGCTTAACTTTTTTTGCTGTAAAGGGATCCTTTCTTTTTTCCTCAGTTAACTAAATACCTTTTGCTTCAGTATTGACTTAGAGCTTTCAAGGTAACAATACTGTGGCTTCCTATTAAATCTGATTAACAGGGACTCCCCATCCCACTTTCCGAATGGTTTACAGAGAATTTGATTCAAAATCTGCTCCTGAATTGTGTTATTGTAAGTGATAATGCACTCTATCATAATATATAAATAGAAAACTCCTAACGGCAACTCAAGGAAGACTAATATGGTAGAGGTTAACAAGTAAAAATATATCCTTTTCTCCGAATTTGTGTAAGCCCACAAAAAACAACACATTGTTTACCAATTCGATAGTCTGCTCCAAAACACTGGGCACAGGACTTTACGGCTAAAGGTGGTAATTCTGTTATTTTGGAATTAAAGTTATTCTAATATATATTTTTTTCCAACGAAATTACTAGGAACAAAATAAAGCTATTCTACTAAGTAGATCTCTAATAATTCCAAGTCAATTAGTTACAAAATGACTTAAATGGTAACTTCTTAATCAATTAACACAGTGTTGGGCTGGATACGTATGCAGCTTAGAAGTTTTTACATTAACCTTATATTGATTGGCTTATTTATATGTGAATGACTGATAAAAATAAAACTTAGATTTATGAGCTGAAGGCCCATTCACTAAATGTATTAGATAATAAATAATTTTCTATTAATAACTGTAATCGAACTAATTAAGTAAATACTTTCACAATGTGATACAATCAATTTATTTAAACTTGAATGACCGACAAAAATAAAACTTATGTTTATGATCTGAATGCCCATTCACAAAATATATTAGATAATAAATGATTTACTATTGATGACTGATCGAATTAATTAATTAAATACCTTCAGAATGTGATACGATCAATATACTTAAACTTGAACGACTGACAAAAATAGAACTTGTTAATAAGTTGAAGGCCCATTCACAAAATATATTAGATAATAAATGATTTACTATTTATGACTTATCGAACTAGTTAACTAAATACTTTTATAATGTGATACGGATTGCGATTAACACTAAACTAGCTACCTTAAATCACTCGAGGAGTCTATAGCGAGATAGTCTGTAGGATTTTCGAGTCATCAATAATATGCGACGATTACTGTGGTTGGGAATGATCTCTATTCAGGTTCCCAGATAACCTCAGGGTAAAGTAATCCCTAATACACGTGATGCGATGTTCTCTAGCTTTCAAATGACTTTCTCTCTCTTTGATAGAGGACAACAAAAATATAGAATTTCGACGGTAATGTAAATAAAAGAACTATAAATTCACAAGAAAACATCAGCAACTAGTTTAATATAATTGTAATTAATAATAATATCTCAGTGATTGTTGGAGAGTCCCAGCAAGGTTTCAAATGATTGTGGTCCAAAATGGCATTAATAGCTTCCACACGCACGTGGTCTTCGACAAATAATCTTTCTCAAAACAAGTAACATAACTCGACTTTATCGAACGTCAATTAGGTAAAGCAAAATCAGACAATAGGCGTAGGAATAAAAATTTTCCCTGCTATTAAAGCTGCTACAAACGCGTACGCTCACTATGCCAGCATGTACAAAAGTGTCTCTCGAAGGTTTCTTTCAATCAACAACCAAGAGGGCAAAAAAACAAGACATGGTATCCGGTCTCAAGTATTCCTTTAAAAATAACAATTAACAGTCATCGACGATGAAAAACTCTAATTAACACATATAATTAACAGAATAGTAACGACGGAGAGAATCATCATTACCTAAATAATGTACGAAACCAAACTTATGGAAGCACTAACGAAAGATAAAAATGACTACGTCAATTTTAATTAGTTAGTTAGAAAGCAAAGGCCCGCTGTCGTGAGAAACTCGAAATCAGGACCTTACTAGGTCAAATAAAATATGATGGAAATTGTGCCTTTAGAAATCCCGAGAGATCGATGGATGGCAGTTAAATTGGACCAAATACATTCACAAATTGCATAAAATAGTTACATACAGTGAAATTCACGAAGTTCGAGAGAATTGCAGAAAAAGTCGAGGCCGGATCCTTTACTTGATTTCTCGCGATTTAATTTCTCATACCAAAGAAAACTCGTTTAATAGTTTCTGAAATATTCACAAAAAAAGGACGAAAATGTTAAAGCACGCCACTGTTCGCAAATATTTAGGGCAGTAGACCCTTGCGTCGAGTATAGTTTATTTCATGAAATGACGTTGGTTTTCTAGAAATTCTGTCGTACCGACTATACAGATGTCCTTCAAGATCGCTGTCGACACATTCTTAATGGCTTTGACGTCGGCGTAATGCTGTCCTTTCATCGTCAAATGTAGTTTCAAGAATAGAAATCGCAGGGGGGCAAATTTGGTGAATACGGTCAATGGTTAATGGTTAAAATGCAACTTGTAGTAGTCGAGCGATGAGATTGTGCATTATCATGTAACAAATGCCAACTACGATTTTCACGATATTGAGGCCACGCACGATGAATACTTGCCAAAAGACGCTTCATAACACCAAGATAATACACAACATTGACTGTTTGACTAGTTGGTACAAACTCTTTGTGCACTATGCCTTTCGATTCATAAAAACAAATAAACATTGTCTTGACTTCTACAAACGGCTTTTTTCGGCCTTTCTTCGCTTCGATGCTTTCATTCAGAGCTTTGACGTTTGATCTCTGGATCATACTGAAAACACCACGTCTCATGGCCAGTTACAATAGAATACTTGAAGTTTTCGTCCTTTTTCGAGTCTTTAATCACGTCTGTACGATGTTGAATTCAGATAGCTTGTGTGGTATTAACCTTACACAAATCTTTTCCAGCCCCAAATGCTATTGCAAAATGCGGTGAAATGAATCTTTAGAAATATTTAATTCCACTCCCTCGTATCACAATGAGGATTTTTGCACCAAGATGTTCATCGTCATTTATGTCTGTACTACTGTCTATAAATCGTTTATATCACTCATATACACTCGTGCGTAATAAACACGCGTCACCATACACTTGCTTAATCAAATTAAACGTTTCAGTAAACGATTTACCGAGTTTTAAACAGAACTTGATATTTGCTTTTTGTTCAACACCCATTTTTCAACCAATGCCAAATACACACTGTTACTTTATGCCCAATTTCTCTGCTTCTAATGACGCAAATGTTATGAAATTGTCTTACCGAAGCATATTTTTTTAAATAGATGGCGCCACTAAGAATTACTATTTTAAAACAGTTTCGTTTTCTCTTCAAGAGACTGTATATATCTTCAATTGAATATATAATAATATATAATATCATTACTTGAATCACAAGTAGGAAATAATATAATAAAATATTTAGAATATACATTGTCGTATAATAATTAAAATCGTATAAATGATTATTATAACCTATAGCTAAACCAAAGTGTTTAATAAATACATATGAAATCTAAACATAAATAATCAGTTTTCAATAAAATCCATTTTGCCACCAGTCGTACACATCTACACACATAAAGCATATGACATGCGTTGTGATATACATAAATGATTAGAGTAATCATAATTTAATAAATGGGAATAAGGGATTAAGAAAAGTAGAAATGCTTGAATAGGTTAAGACAATGTAAGTTTCTTGTTTCGATGGTTCCTACAGCGGCTACCACGGCTGTGTTGTTATAATTTTATTTTGCTACAGCACGATTATTAATAAACGGGTTAAAAATATATTATTTACTAATTTTCCGAATTAAATAAAAGTTATAACTATAAAAGCTATATATGACTTTATTATTACTACCAATTAAAAACCCTCTTATTTTAAATTAGCTACTTGGTATATTCAACGTGTTCTTACAAAATAATCTTCGACTTTTGCTTCGTAAAAGAAACGAAAAGAAAGCAAAATAGCTAATAATTCATTAAGTCTATCAAAAAAGTAAACGTTCTAATTAAATGTAACAAAAGAAAATAATAATATTATAATAAACTTTAAACATGGGTAAAAAGTAGCAGATAGTTAATAATAGATCATAAATAATATAAATACCTAAACGTTTCTGCGAAATGATTATTTTTATATATTATTAAATATTATTATATGCAATGTAAGAGTTATTTTAAAGTTCCGAGCAAACAAAAAGGACATTTATATAATTTAGTTTTTCTTATTTCTATACATTCAGCCATTTAGATTGAACATTATCATTGCAAATAAGTGTTGTTTATAAAAATATTTGTTTGCGTCGCAATTGATTTTTATATATGTATATTTTACAAAAAAATAAAATAAACTGTATGTTAAAATTACAATTGTGTCTAAATCAACATTAATAAATAATTTGATTTGAAATGTTTTAGTTATAATTCTCTATTTAAATTAGATTTCATTTGTGTCATATTAGTTTAAAGATTCGGTTGTTATTAGAATTGTTCAAATTTTGTTCATTAGCTATTTTCACTTCAGTATACAATACATATAATTAGTAAAAGATTTTGTACATTAAAAAACCACATATATTAAAAATTTTTGATCTTATTGAAAAACATTAATTTACCTTCCTAAATAAATTCTAAAATGTAGTTCATTTTTGATTTATATTAGGAGAATTAATGCTAAAATTATTTAGAAATACATACTTCGTATTAGCAGTACTTAGTATTTAGGCATAGAGTGAATAATTTTCAAAATTTAAATAAAATTATCTATTACTTTTATCCTTGGAACCCTTATCAATCTTATCCATAACCTTTCTACGAGCGTAAAAAATATGTATTTCTTAAATTGTGATTAATGTAATTACATAAAATGACAACACATGACATGATGTAATAAATTGTCGATCAACTACGAAATAAATATGACTATAATAAAAAAAATGTTTGTTTAGCATTCACTTTATTATAATTTAAATCAAATTATATATCATTTATAAAATAAAGGTAGTCTTAATATTGTTTACCTTATTTATATAAAGTTTAGCCCTTATATGCAAATTCCTGCTTTAAAGTAGTTGCACATATTGCTTGCAATATTAGAAATTAATTAATTAATTAAATTAAAATTCCTTTAGTACTAAATGAAAATATGAAAAAGCTGATATGTGCATATGTTTTAATAGATTTTAAAAGCTCAATTTAAATTTAACTGCTCGTGTACGACTTGCAAAATGGCTTGAGGTCATGCAAATAGCAATAATATACGTCATATTGTTATGTATTTCACAATCAAAAAGTGCGGAAAATATCATGAGTGACACGGTTATGTATATAACATTGTATGATTCGCTTTATGTATAAAGTTGAAAACCGACAGTCTATATCTGTATGTACTTAAATTAATCTTAAATCTAAGTTTCTCAAGACCTGTACACAAAAAGGTTCAAATATACACTTACATTTTCATTTTATTCTTAATTTTAAAAGAATATGTTTACATTGAAAGATGTCTTTATTCATTAATTCAAAGGATTCGTATCTATATTGATGTGCCACTTTGAAAGATTCGCTAGAAATAAATCGACTAAAGGTATTAAATTACTTTTCATCAAAGTATATGGTTGTAATATCAATGACAAATATAAAATTATACACAATCGAAGCCAATTTTCCAAATGAATATTGTTTATTTAAATATTAAGACCACATTTGTCGATCTAGAGACATCGGGATCCATACACTTTACAACATATATTTATCTTAAAACATTTAAATGTAAACATGGTACTAGTCATAAGTTATAGTTTTTCATTAAATTAAGATTCACATCTCCTTTTAAATAGCATAGAGAAAATTGTAAATAAACGGCTACAAAATTATAAGTGTTAGAATAACGCATACTATTAAGCAAATGTATCATAAAAATCATGTTATCAAAAATATATTGCTAATTCAAAAGACGACCATTTTCTTCGAAATGTCGATGTGAATTGATATGATTGATATTGATAATGAAGTTACAAATCTCCAAGAAAATGACTACGCTGAGCACTGAAGTTTGATTGGAAGCCTCAATTGTAGATGGCAGCAGGATGCGATAAAGAACACGTCAAAAATTAATTAACTTTCAACGTGAAATTAAATGGATATTATAATTCGCACTAAAAATATAAAATTGTGTATTTTCAAGAAAAATTTACTACAAGCTTCACAATTTGATAAAGGTTCTAGATGCTAGAGATTTAAAAAAAAGCGCATAAGAAGAGAGGTAAAAAGCAAACACGCGCGATTTTGAGTTGACTGTTGTGGTAAACTCAATATAAACAAAATGTGCTCGCTAAATAAATTGAAATTATCGCGTCAATATAATAGATGTATACAGTACACAAGAGTAGATATAGCGAACGGAGGAAATAAGTTCGCCGCAGCATTAGAAACGAGGAAAAAGGTTTTGCAAAAGATTTAACATAAAGTTTGAAGACACCAGAGATGGCAGAAACTACACATCTCATATTTAATACTTTATTTTTAAAATATATAGAAAACCCACATACACAGATTCTACTATATCCACGAATTCATATCTTTCTATCTTAGAAACTCGCGGGTTACAACTCTATGATCCATAAATCATTCGGAATACCTCTGAAGGAGACAGACAGATATAATTAAACATCATTAAAATTATAGTGAAAAATAATTTCCCAGAAATATTAATCAATGGTTTAATCAATAAAAAAGAAGCTAATTTATCCAACCATAATAATAAAGCCGATAGAACTTTCAAAACATTACCTTATTTTGGGACTATCTGAAAAAGTAGCAGTATTCCTTAATAAAAATCTAAGCAACATAATTTTCAGAACATTAATTTAGACAAAATATTATTTAATGCAAAAGATAAAACTGATCCTAAGGAGAAATGCGGTGTTCATAAACTTAAATGCCCAGAATGTAATAGTGTGTATATTGGCCAATCAGGGCGATAATTCAAAATTAGAACAGAAGAACATCTAGTAAGCTTAAAATACCAAAGAAATGATTTTAACTTTAGCAACCATTTAATAGAAACGAGCCATAATATACATAAAGATTTTAAACCAGAAATATTTAACATATATAATAAAAGTATGAAATTAAATTTCTTGGAAATTTAATAAACTCAATTATGTTACTCTCCTTAATAATTAATCAGATTTACACATATCACCTGTTTCAAATTTATTTTAATTCTTTGTACTTACTATTTCTATTGTAATTTCTTATTTTAATTGTACCTAATAATTTCATTAGTTGTTAATGTTTTTCTGTTATTTATATTTATTGATATTTCTAAGAATGGTCTTTTACTGACAATAATCTTGCAAGTATATTTTATCTATACATCTTTCTTGTAAGTGGATTTAATTATTGCTTTTGAGATTGTAACCTATGATATGATAATGTCATAACAGACTAAATTAGTTGCAGCTAACATAATATACAATATAGTGTGAAATTTAAACAAAATGTTTCATTTATTCCTTAGTTTCATTTATCCATTAATATAATGGAGTTTCAGAAAGTAACAACCTCAACAATCGATTATTTAAAAACCAAACGTCTAAAACTGACTAAATTTTAGGAAATATAACCTTTACGCTCTTTAAAATACAGAAATGCTTTTTTTAAAAAGAAGAAAAAACAAAATGTAGGGAAAACTCTTGTCGGTATATGAAAAGAAGTTGCATCTTGGAAAACAAAATTCTTTTCATTGAAGTGTGAGCAAACATGATATTTCATTGTTCTTTGCAGAACTTGAAGAAATTCATAACACAATAGAAGAAAAAATATCTGATAAAATGTTAATTACTAAAATTTCATGTCTTTGCCAGAGAGGTAGAAGTTAGTAAACTTTATCTGCTTTGACAAGTAATAGTTTATATAGTACGGTAAAGTGTATTTCACATGACAAGATGGGTCACTACTGTCGAACACAATAAGAAAAATATGTCATTATTTTAATAAGCCTAGTTTGATAGATAATTTTAGATTTTGTATAAATAAAATACAACAGAAAGAAAATAAAAGCAGAACTTGCAAAACCAATAACAGGGGTAATGCATTGCAGTATACTAAAAATAGCCAAAATTGAGTAGGCAACACTGGAGCAAGTGAACATATATGTTATACAACGGAATTATTTGCAACTTATAATGAATTGTCTAACATGAAAAAGGTTGTAATAGGTGATGGAAGTGAACTGGATGCTGTTGGTTGTGCAATTGTTGAATTAAAAGCAAATAGAAGCATCGTATCTTCTTTTGAGAGCAAGTAATGGAAAATAATGATGGATGATTAATGATCTTCAAATATCAGCAGTTGATTACAAACATGAAACATTGTATGTAATGCATTTCAGTTTACATAAAAATACTACGTTCGGTTATGTTAAGGATTACTTATCTAGCTGGAATGAAAGCTTTAGTCATCAGAATAGAAAACATGTATAGAAGTTGTTAGACCAAAACAATATAAAATATGAAATAGATAATAAAATTTTTGCAGGCTGCATATAACGAAAATGTATAAAACTCCAGTAGATGAAGTGAAAGGACAACATACAATAGATCCCAATTAATACATATGGATGTACGAGGGAGCGTTTTTATATTCGCGGAATGGGGGACAAGGGGTGGAAATAAAAAAACCAAATTATTTTTCTTTTTCAATATATTCACCTGCAAGACGGATACATTTTTCACATCTTTCAATTAATTTATTTATACCCTCATAAAAAAATGATTTCTCTTTATCTGCAAAATACGCCGAAACTGCCTCCTTGACTTCATCATCGGCAGTAAATTTTTTACCCCGCAGCTCTTTTTTCATTTTCGGAAACAGGTAATAATCACTCGGGGCTAGGTCTGGGCTGTAGGGTGGGTGATTCACAATTTCGAAGCCCACCTTATGCAGGGCAGCTAACGCAACGCGGCTCTTGTGGACGGGCGCGTTGTCGTGCAAAAGCAGAACACCTTTCGTCAATTTTCCCCGTCTTTTCTCTTTAATGGCTTCTTTTAGTCGCTCTAATATTGAAGCGTAATATGCTCCGGTTATAGAAACACCTTTATCTTTATAATCAATCAACAATATTCCTTCCGAGTCCCAAAATACCGTTGCCATGAGTTTCCCAGCTGATTGTGACACTTTAAATTTCTTGAGAGGTGCTGTGCCCTTTTTATGCCACTGCATGGAGTCTTGTTTGGACTCAGGTTCATAATGATGAACCCAAGTTTCGTCTCCAGTAACAATTCCATTCAATACACCATCCTTGTCTTCATTACAGAGGTCAAAAAATGCACGCGAACACTCTACGCGTTGTTGTTTTTGCGGCGGCGTGAGCATTCTCGGCACCCATCTTGCGCTGACCTTAGACATGCCGAGATGATCGTGTAGGATTTTAAAAATTGTTGTATCGGATACTCCAACCATTTCTGCGAGTTGTTTCTTCTTTAGTCGAGCATCTTCGAGTACAATTTGTTCAACTTTTTGGATAAGTGCTGGCGTGGTCACCTCAATGCTCCTGCCCGGCCTCGGGTCGTCTTCAAGGGATTCCCTTCCTTGTTTAAATAAACTATGCCACTTGTACACCATGGTTTTTCCTGGACAAGAGTCGCCGTAAACCAATGACATCTCATTCATTATGGTCGCGACTGATTTTCCTTGCCTGGTAAGGAACTTTATAACGGCACGATATTCGATTTTTTCCATATTTCACTTTTCACTCCTGATTATGTTACTTGGTTGACGATAGCTCAAAGACTAACTGTCTAATAACAATGAAACTTCGTATTTATACTAATCATGAGTCGCTGCACAGGCCACGCCCCCAATGCGCCTACTCACCCCTCTACAACCCGCCCATTCCGCGAATATAAAAACGCTCCCTCGTATGTGGCCCAATGGAAGTCACATCATTTGATGGATCAAAAAATTTTCTGCTTGTAAAATATGACTATTTTGGTCACAGTATATGTTTTTTATAATAAGTAAATATGAAGTTACAAATAAGGTGAAACAATTCTTAAACTTAGCTGTGCAGTTACAGGAAACAAAGTTAAAGTAATAAGGACAGATAATGAGACAGAATTTGTAAATAAAGAATTAAGTAAATTATTTACTGAGAAAGGCATTACACATTAAACGTTAATAGCGTACACACCTGAAAGAAAATGGGCAAATAGAGAGAGAGAAAGAGAAAGACAAACGTACTGATGTAAATTGCAAATTCTATGTTAATGGCAATAGCAATCTGTGGGCAGAAGCAGTTAATACTACGGTGTTAAATAGAACAGGAAAAAACATCAAACTCCATAACAAGTTTGGTTCAAGAATAAAGCATGTAACAATGTAACATAAGTAGTTTGAAAATATTTAGTTTAGAAGTGTCCATGTCTCTTAACAGAAAAGGTAAAAATAGAACCCAAAAAGTGTAAATGGTTTGTTCATTGGATATGGAGAAACCACAATGGGGTATAGAGTTTACTTTTCTGCAACAGATACAATGGGAATAAGAAAAGATGTAAGATTTGAGGAGGATAAATTAGAATATCCAGAAATTATCATTGTATTAAGTGAATATGAAAGTGAAGTGGCATAAAAGCCAAACTTAGAAAATGCTGTAGAGAGAGGTGAAACAGTTGAAAAATGGGAGGGTCAGTCAAGCACTGGTACCTAATTCTAAAGAAAATAACAAAGATTTGAACAATGATAGCGAATACGAATTACAAGAAAACTTTGATGTGTGTGTTACCCAAGAACAAGGGAAGAGAATAGCAATGAAACCCGTATGGCATGAAGATTATGAAACAAATGTTATAAATGGATTATGAACTGAACATGTTGCGTGAAAACATCACGTGGACTCATGTTTAACTTTATACACTGTCATCAGTGAAAATAATCCATCATAATTCAGAGCACAATTTGTAGTCAATAGCTACGAATTGAATAATAAATTTTAAGCGTATGACATTTATGCTCTTGTTTCCAGAATAACAATATTTCGAATTGTATTAGCTATAGCAAATAAGTTGGTTACCAGTGCACCAAATGGATGTCCGAAGTGCCTTCTTATGTGGAGATATTAAAGAAATATATATGCGATTGATAAAAATGCATAATTGTAATAGTATAATTATAGGTAAACTTAATAGGTTAATATTGTAGATCAAAAGCCAACGTATTGAAATTTTGATGAAATAGTATCACAAAGACGTTTTGTTCGATCATAAAGCTATTTTTGCTATATGAAAAATATGAAAAATTAATTTCAAAGGTACCTTTGTAGAACAAATCTATTAGTCGAGAAATTCATAATATAGCTCAGGATCTCAAAGATCAATTAATGGAGAAAATATGAAAGGCACTGAATTTGGCCTCCAACTTGATGAGTCTGGTGACAGTAAAAAAGACGCACACCTTATTTGTTGTGTACGCTTCTTGCATGATAATATTCTCGTTGAAAATCATCTGTTCTGCAAAAGCATCATTGGAAGCGCAAAGGCTTAAGACTATGAGACGTATGACAAGTTTATAACCGAAAATGATTTGGTCTGGGAGAAGTGCATCGGTATGTGTACTAATGGAGCTTGAAAAATGTCTGGTTGCTATAGAAAATTGCAGCAATTGCATCGCATGCTTTGCAGATCCATTGCATAATTCATAGGGAAGCATGGGCATCAAAGTCAATTGGCTTTGGTGTTAGAGCGTGACATAGAAGTGATAAATAATATAAAAACTATGCCACTAAAAGAAAAAGATTTTTCAAGAAGCTATGCATGAACATGAACTAACAACCACAGTTCACGATGGCTTTTGCGTAGCAACATTTTATCGTGCGCATTGGAGCTATGCCAAGAAACTCGCACTTTTTTTACAAGAGGAAGCTTACGAAAGCTCCAGGTATTTGCTGAAACTGACTTTTTGCTGCAACTGGCATTTTTTTGTGAGATAAATTTTACAAACCGCCTTCATTCTATTTCTGTAAGGCAATAACATGCACATTTTGAAACTTTTAGAGAAGGTTGTGGAATTTAGGAAAATGCTGCAGTTGTGGATAAGAAAAATCAATGAGGATGGCCGTCAACATTGTTTCCTTGAATTGCTGAAATACGCAGCCTGTAATAACGTTGTTGGTTCACAAGACTTGTTCTTCCTTACTTCTCCAAGCTCACTGATTAGTTTGCAAAATATTTTGAGGAAGACAATGTCGAGAAATTTATGTGTATCCAAGAATCCGTGCTCAAACTCCACTAGAATTTATTTTGCAGGAAGAAGTTAATCTAATTGAATTCTCTTGCGACAACAGCGTGAAAACAAAATTAGCTTCTTCCGATTTAGTGGAGTTTTGGATATCAATTAAAAATCACTGTCCAAGTCTGAGTAAAAACTGTAAAAATTCTGATTTTCAACTGTAGCTGTAATAAAATGCAAATATCGCTCAAAAATCCATGAGAGTGTCAGTGTCAGTCTTATTCTACATTTTGAAAAGATGTGCGCCGTTCAGTAAGCTCACGCGCCACATTAACTTATTTGTCTTTGAAGGTTTCCACCATTTATTTCATATTTTTTGTATTTTCACATCTTAGTTTGATGGTTCTTGTGGTTCAAGTTTAATAAATATGAGACTGATCTTAACAGATGTTTTCATCACTGTGACTTTTTTATCGTTATACATATGTATTGACAAGGACGCTGGGACAAAATACTAAACCTGTAGGAGCACCGGGGTCTGATAAAGTTTTAGAACCCCTGAACTAAATAATATATTTTGCATGCAAGACTTAACTATATATGTGACGATGATGCCATTAGCCTGTATAAAGCTGTAGAAAGAGTGTTCGGGTATGTTAAAAGTACGTTTCATTTAAAACTTTTTAATAGTAGTACTGAGAGTAAAACACTATGTGGATACATACATTTTGATTGGGATAATAATATAAATGATACAAAGTCCACATCTGGCTTTATTTTGAAAGTGTTTGGTTGCACGGTTACTTAGTCATCAAACATTTACATTAATAGTAAATTTCTATCTGTCTATTTTCTCAGTCTCACCATTTTTTGGTTTTGATTAGTGTGTTGAACAGTGTGACAGCATTCTTTTCTCCATTACTATCTTCTTCCATGTGCTTTCTGTAATATGCTTTTGATATTACCTAGATGTGTTCTATTGGACTAAATATATAGTGATATGGGGGAAATTGTAGAGCTGCAAGCCCGCATCTTTCTTTTAACATTATTTATATATTATAGTTTTTTCCTGAGTTTTTACTAAAATGTAAAATGTTACAAGACTAAATTAAAAATACATTTCTGAGTGGATACTACTTGACTAAATCTAGTAATTCAATCTTCAATAAATAATCCAAAGCTGGTATACTATGATTATTTAACCACTTCTTACTCAAGTTTTGTTCTGAGAATTATTGGGACGTTTATCATTTAAAATGTTATGATTATTATCCGTGATAATCATAAATGGTTTTTCTATTTTCCAAAGCAGTTTCTATAAATCATTTTATAAAATTGCTTTTAACCAGTTCACAACAGTAATCGAATTTTTTTGTATTAAAAAAAATACTAATGAAACTATTACATATACTTTCATGAAGGACTATGAATCTTATTAAAAAAAAATTTATATTTATAGAAGGATATTTCTATTTAACAGAACTACCATCTCTTGCCTTCAACTTTCAGTTTTTCAGTACCGTTTTCGAATATCCAAGTCTCGTCCAAATATACACATTGAATGGAATTATCTGCTTACAAATTGTTCATATATGCTAACATTTACATACGATATGTACATTCGGTAAGGCAGTGTCTTCATTTTAGTCATATTACCAACCAATGTAAAAAAAGCAGCCTCACTTGTAATAACTGCGGAGATCGCTATTCTGAAAATTCTTGCAAAAGTGTAAGAGTAAAGTGTTTTCACTGTAAAGGCATACATGACACATTTGACAGAAAACGAAGACAGAATTTTTGAATCAGGAAAAATAATGGAAATTTGTACGTTTCGAGATATATCATCTTTATATGTATTACTCTAATAAACTCTAGATATAATTCTTCCCCCGAAACAAATGATTTTTTAATTACTCACATTATAATAACACCTTAAGAGTTCCCCGTTTAGATTGTATATCCCTAATGAAGAAAAAAGTTTATTTAATAGTAGTTGCTTCAAAGAAAGATAGTAATGCAAATTTACTTTATAGAAGATGTCAAACTCGAGACGTAAAATTCTCCAGTTCTCTTCTTTTCTGGAACTTCGAGTACTAATAATAACTCAAGTTTGAAATAAAACATCATATCAATAAATGTAAATATGACTTTAAAACAACAAAAATATTTCGATCCCTTATACCAATGAATTCAGTCTACTCGTAACTTCAAATAAACACCTGTGTATTAGAACTTATAACGCCTCTAAGAGCGATATAATCGATAGCTATGGAAGTATTGCAATACCTTTAACTAAAGACAATATATCCTGACTACCAATTTATTATTACGCAAAGTTAAAGAATTAATGTTAGTTGTATTTTCATTCTTTTTGTACTAAAATAAATAATATTATAGACAATATGACCTAAAAATTGTAATGGGTGATTCCTGCATTATATCTAATGCAGGAATGATCCAACTCATCAAAAAAAGAAACAAAAATGTCTTAAACCTCTCCTCTTTCGTGGAAGAATCAGGTTTTATATGCATCTAAAGAGAAAGAGGCAATAAAAGGCTTTAAAAATAACTCTCTTTATTCCAACCTAAAGATTGTAATTCACAAATCTTAAAAAAAGAAGAAAACATATTTCACCAACTTTTGTGAGTTTCTTAATATAGAACGGGTGAAATGAAACACTATTCTCTTAAATTAATATGCATATACTCTTTTTATTAGCTGATTAACAATTCCTTGTTTTTCTCAAGTTCAATGATCTGGAAAGTTATATAAAATTTAATTAAAATTAAATTAATTAATTAAATTAATTAATTAAAATTATTTTCTGCTATGCCATCGTTAAATAAAATCACAGAAATTAATTAAAAAATTCTGTGCTGGAGAAGAACTCGAATTTCTGCCTTTTTTTGCCGGCTACTAGATGGCTGCCCTATCAATTAAGCCACCAGGCAGTGTAGCTTCCAGTCTTTTAATATTCCATAAATTGTATTATAGAAACAGGGATTTCACATAGCGTTTGACTTTGTTTATACGTATAAACAAATAAACAAAAATAATAAGCTGATAATAATAGTTTTTATTGATTTATTTCTGTTTTGCTGTTAATTGTTTAATGTTTTAATCGTTACACTTGTTAATGTATTTTTATTTGACATTTGTACCTATGTATTTTCGTATTTTTCTTCGTATTGTAACCATATATTTTCCACTTTTTGTATCCATTTGTGAAAGCTATACTTATTGTTAAGAAATAAACATTAATAATAATGTTTTTTTTATAACATAGAATCATAGAAAATGCGGGGAATTTTCGGACAAATGGTTACTAATCAACGGGCAATTTTATAAATTTAAGTCGAATGATGCGGGGATCCTAAAAATTTACGTTTTCCGATCAGTGCGGCATGATTATTCAAATCGGATCAGCTAAGGTCGCGTTTAGTATGTAGAGAATAATCCCAATTTTTGGAATTCTACACTTGTGCGCATCGCATCCTTGACTATGTATTACTGTTGCTGAACAGCGCGCTTAGAGCTATAGTCGCCGTAGTACACGTGCCTTAAGAAACGACAGGATCGACTCGGCATAGGCAGGAAATGCAACAAATAAAAAAAATAAAAATTGCCGACGTGAATTGTTGTAGTGCGGTAGCAAAACATCTTGATCAGGAAAGTTACATTTCTGCTATTACTACCTACCAAGCTATTATTACCCTAGTTAACACCATTCAAGAAACGGAAGGCCGTATAAAAAACTCTGAGAGGCTCAAGGCCGCATGTTTCCCACCTCTGGTGTTGTTAATTGTCCTATATGGTATGTGTCTGCTTAGAAAGCTTAATACTTGGAGTGGAAATTACCTGTATTGGGTCTATTACACGTTTGCTATTTACTTGATTAAAAAATATTTTGAGTAAAGGTTATTTGGGATTAAGTACTCTACATCATAAAATTATTTTAAAACATACAGAATGTTTAACTTTGCCCGTACGTTATTTAACTTTGTTACTTTAAATGAAACATCCTGTATATTATTACATTTTCAGATTCGGCGTTAAATAATAAGGCAAGCTTATGTTATAAACTCCATGCTGAAATTAAACGATTTTTGAGATGTGTCCAGTTTAAAAAAAAGTTCATTTAGATAGTTCGCTTTGAAAATTAATGTTGTCTATTAATTATTATTTTGGAAATTTTTTTCAGTACAATTGTGATATTGTTTCAAGTTGCGCAACCTGTGCTAAATATCTTCTTTATCTTATACAGAGTGTTTCAAAATTGAAAATGAAATAGCATACCTAAAAGGGTGAAAGTAGTTTCTTTATAAAATGGAATAACTGTGAATTTCTATGTCGTCTCATATAGTTTTAAGTTTTCTCTCAATGGCGTGTAACATTCTCTATATCGAAAGTTAATGTTTTTTTGAGTTAATATAAAAATAGAAGCCTATATTAGGTAAAATAAAATAATGTGAACCTAACATAGATAAACTTATTTAGTAAGTAGCTGAATGAATAAGTTATTTTTATCTGTAGTTTGTAATAAATAAAAAAAAATTAACACACGTTGTTAACCATAAGAAGTATTATATGTATATCTAGAATAGTTAAAGAAAGTAGTAGCTTTTCTTATAAAAACAAGTAAAACAAAAGCATATAATTAAATGTGAAATTCAGCATTTCCAAATTCGTATCATACTTTTTCTATATTTTTACTTAAAGAATGTATTAATTTTGTTATTTTTTTTGTTCCTCGTCCTTTGTTTTTAATTTATTACTTGTCACTCATTTTTGTTATTTTTTAATTTACAATATGAATTCTTTAAAAGAAAAGCTTGTATATATATATATATATATATATATATATATATATATATATATTCAAATCGGAAACATCCTTAAAAGGAAGTGTTTGACCGTTTTAAACCAGATTGGCAAGTCATGTGTGAGTGAAATAGTAGTTTTACAAATAATAGTAGAAAATACCAGTGTTGGCCTGTGTGCGACAATTTTAATATTATTGTGAGATCATTAGGAAATATATTGAAAAAGAACAAATTTCATCCTTATAGAGTACAACTGTATCAGAAGCAGATACCATTAGTATACAACAAACCCAGAATTTTCGAATAATGTACTGTGGACAGACGAAGCTGTTTTACAAATAATTGTTATATAAACATGCATAATGTACATTTACGAGGAGTATTTGATGTGTAATCCCTTGCTGTCTAAAGAGTTAGAAGGCCTGACGACAAATGTGGTTCCAACACGATGGTGCTCCTGGCCATAGTCAGTAATAGGTTTACTATCCGAAATGTGCAGTAATAAATGGTAACTGTGGTAACTGTGGACCTATTGCATAGATCTTCTAACCTAAGCAGTTTAATTTTTTTCTATGGGCACATCTCAAAAACATAGTTTGCCACTAACCTTATATCTGGTGTTAAACTAACACCAGATATAAGTAAAAATATAAAGCAAGGAATTGTCCTAGCCTTTCGACAAATTAATACTGAAACACTTTTAGGAGTAAAATTGTCTTTCCAACAATGTTCAGAAATGGAGATGGTCATTTTAAACGACTTCTTTAAAACTTTCTTATTTATATATCTATTTTTTCTTAAATTTGATTTTATTAAATGAGATTTTTATTGTTCTGTTAATAAAATTATTATTTTTTTCTCTTACTGAAATATAGTTCCTTCTGTTACTAAGTATAACCAGAGTCGCCCAAGTATGGTCTTCCTTATCTTGTGGTTGGTAATACATATTTACAACAGTAGAGATTTATTTATATTAAGTTATATGTAACTCAAAGAGATTGGATATAGAGAGTGTTATATGCGATTGAAAGGGGACTTAAAACCATATCAAACGGCATGCAAATATACAGGGATTCAAGAAAATTAGTTTCATCCTTTTATATATGCTAGTTATAATTCATTTTCAATTTGTGAAACAGTCTGTATAATATAACGAAGATATTTAGTATATTTTGAAAACCGTTTAATTTTAGCATGGACTTTATAATATAAACTGGCCTTATCATTTATTGGGAAATTTGAAAATAATAATATGTGGGTTGTTTTTTAAGTTTTGCATATAAAACTGGATAAGACTTCATTGTTTTTCGAAGTACTCTCCACGAAGATTAATGAACTTTTGCATGTGCTCGAACCAACTCTGGAAGCAGTGGCTCCACTAGTTTATTGGTACAGTCAAAATTGCTCCTTCTGACGACTGGAACCTTTGGCTATGCAGTACGATCTCGATTTTCGGAAGGTAAAGAAATCGTTGGGACTTACATAAGTCCAGACTATATGTAGGATGGTTCAAAAATTCAACATTTTGTTGCCTTAAAAATTCAATTGTCTTGCGTGCTATTTGCGAACTTGGATTGTCTTGGTGGAGGATGATTCGTCGTTCGGAGTTGGTTTTTCGAAGTTCAGAGATGACTTGCGGCAAACAAATGGTTGTATACCAATCGCAATAACAGTTCTTTGATCTTGTAGAGAAATCGTTGCTACATGACCTGCTTTCGAGACAAATGTCGCGTCCATCTTTTTGGAGACACTTGGAGAACGGATGACTTTTGTTGGCTTTTCTTCACCTTGGAAAACCCAAACAGACGACCGGCGTTTATTTTTTGGCTCGTAAGAGTAAATTCAAGATTCATCACCACTGACAATATTGTATACGTATTTACAGTTTCCAGCGTTGAAGCGATCTAAAGTTTATTGACACCAATTTACCCCAGCTGCTTTCTGTTCCTTAATCAACAGATGCGGTATCAAATGGGAAACTAATTTTTTTGCACCCAATTCTGAATGCAAAATTTTTTAAATCGCGGTCTTTGAAATCCCCAATAACGCTTCTATCTGGCGATATGTCACATGTCGATCATTCATTGCCAAAAACAGAAACGAAAACCGGCTAGGCATTCTTGTTGAGATAATTGTCTTCGAAAGTTATAAAAAAATTAATTCTATTTTTGAACCAACTAGCCAACTTTGACAGCTACAATAGCTATAATACTTCACGTATCACAATGAAACTTTGGATTTAGGTTAACTAAAGATGGACGTTAAGTTTTAGTAATGACGTTTGGTTAGTGCCACCCAGTATGTCCCATCACGCAAAACTTAAAAGACATCCCACGTATAGAGGGTCTTTTTATAATAACAAAACGTATAACAGTTGTAATAATAAACAAGGTAGACCTGGTATATGTTAAAATAATTTTAAGATGTAGAGAGAAATAAGGATTACTATTGTAAATCCATATTTTTCATCAGACAGATTGAAATTGCTAAATTTCATCCATTTACGTAGATAATAATATAAAGTGCGACATAAAGCCATATTTATATTTTGAATACGCTTGGTCATATTCATTATGCTTCATACCAAACATAATAAGTATGACCAAAAAATTGTCTAAGAACAAAATACCAAGTATTACCAACATTGTTCTGCCAAAGTTTCAACTTTCGAGAAACAAATAGAACAAGTCAATACTATCAAATTATCTGTTTTAGTAACCAACATATATTAAAAGTTGTAATTCAAGTCTCTCGCTCGCTTGAATATAATTCATGCGAGCGAGAGACTTGAATTACAACTTTTAACTTTTAACTTAGTGTTTATGCACTGCAGACTTTCTTCCAATGTTTAGGCAAAGCAAATCTTATAGGTCGTGTGAAATAATTTATGTAAATAAAGCACAAGCTGCTCTATTTTTAAATAAATACCCATTTACATTTTGATTTGATCGAACTATTGACTGAGATAGCAATAATGGAAGTAATTGTTCCCATTGCTACAATCTTCTTCTAGCTTGAAACCATCAGGATCGTTTGAACGTAACTAGAAAAGCTATGCTTTCAAAGAATAAATTGTTAAGAGAAGAATTTTCTTCTTGAGGCATACTGCACTTTATTTAATTTCTGTCTAGGGTCATGGTATAGTCTTCCTCAATTTTCTTCAAGTTGTTTTACAAGAAAAATATCTATGTAGAGTATATATTTAGAATATTAATAACTTATAACTGAAAGTTAGTAATATATTTATTACTACTTTCAAGTGTTTTTTGTATTATGTTAGTAATGATAATATGATTAGATTTAAAAGTTCATTTTAGTTTCTAAGAGAGAACCCAAGAAGAGACCGAAGAATAAAATTGTAATATTCTAAACGCCTTTTATTTTATTGTTTATGCTTTGAAATAGGTTTGGATACAAAACATTTAGTTAGCATTAAATGTGCTTTTCGGAAATATTGTTTTAGCTTAAACGTTATTACGTTTTTTCGTTTATCTAATGATTTTTGTCAACAGCAACATCAGTTCAGTAATATTGCAGACCAGTATCGATTCTGTACTTTTGCCGAACTTTTCCCATAAATTATTATAAAACTTGCAAATACATTACGAAAACTATGAAATTATTTTAATATTCTAATTTAATGTCTTAAGAACAATTAATTATATAAAATTTGTTCATATACATTAGATATACAAAACTAAGTAAATTATGTAATATCTAACCGTCACAACACACTGGAATACATACATATGTATTTACTTTTACCAGCAATTTCTTTTTCTTTTAGCATTAATAAAAAACATGTGTTCACTAAGTGTAAATTATTAGATAACTTTCAGCATATTATTATGTAAACTATGTTAAATATAATAATAACCTCGGTACGATTCCAGACTAGGAAAGTAAAAACAAAAGAGTTTTAAATGTGGCAAAAATATATAGAGCGAAACAAATGATATAATTGAGAGGAATGTTTTATAAGTGAAACGAAATCATGTAGAGTATTCTGTCGATGTTTTCGAATTGTGCAACAAGAACCATCTATAATTGTAATCTTATACTCCATAATAATATTTTTAGTATAACAATTTTTCAAAAACCGTTTTAATTTACCCTATTGTACTTACAAGGAAAAACTTTCGGGTATTGTGGTTATTTGTTATCATATCAGAACTTAATCAAACTCGGTAGATAAGTAGAACATGTTGAGGCTCCAAAATATTTTTTTATTTGAGATTATTTATCCATTCTCAAGAGGTGAAACATCCCTTCGAAAATTGAGAGATTTTGGGTTTTGATTTAACACTTGAACGGAAAAAGATAAACATTTGAACATAAAAGTTGTACCATACCCAAAGTTCTTTCAGAAAGCCTTAATGCGGCATGTAACTACAAGGTATAATTTAAGCGCTACTCTTCAATCATACAGTCTGTTCCAAAGATGACATGAATATCGCGAATTATACTTTACTATACCTACTACATTCTTTTTTTTCAGAGAAAATGATGTATTTTGTATGTATATATATATATATATATATATATATATATATATATATATACTACATTCTTTTTTTTCAGAGAAAATGATGTATTTTGTATATATATATATATATATATATATATAAATACATATATATATATATATATGTATTTATATATATACATACAAAATACATCATTTTCTCTGAAAAAAAAGAATGTAGTAGGTATAGTAAAGTATAATTCGCGATATTCATGTGATATTCATATATATATATAGTTCAATTCGCTCTTTGTAGCCGGTTTTAGTACAATTTTAATCGAAATAATAATTACACCAATTATACCATGGGATCAGATATAACTATCTTTAATGTAAGCGTAAATAAATAGAATCAAACAGATACATTGTGGTTATTTGTTATCATAAATGTTGATAATTTCACATTCCATTGTGTCTTCGGACTGAACCTAGTTCTTTGCCCTGTGTCCTAATTGCACCTGTCGGGGGTTTAATAAAACAATATTTAGAATATCTCTATTTGGTAACACATGATACATATGTATGTAGATGAATATAGATGAAACTAGACTAGAGTAAACTGATACTAGACTAAAGTAAAATGGAGTCTTGGGTCCCTTGGGAATCTTAAGTTTCCTGAAACGTACTCGTGAGTACTTCTGAAACAAAATTTATTAGTAATAAATTGTCGAATTATGGAAAATACACAGTGTTTTGTAAGAAGTTTTGTGGTGAGTAATGTCGTCATATTGATGTGTCATTAGTGTTATGTTCATATGTGGGTGTTTATGTGGCCCTGAGAATACTTATAGGTTTATGTCGGAAATGAGGGGATTGTCGTGGTTCGGAATTTCTGAGAAGTATTTTCTTAATAGCTCAAGAATAAAATCAGGAATTGTAGGGATTTGTAGGTCGTTGTGTAGAGTGGAGTTTCTAGTGTACCAGGGTACACCTGTCATAATTCTGAGTGTTTTATTTTGGGTAACCTGAATCCTCTTGATGTGTGACTTCGCAGCATATCCCCAGGCGGGAGCTGCATACGTCATGGTTGGTCTGATGGCGGCCTTGTATACCATCGTCTTCGATTTCAAGTTTAACTTGCTTGCGCGGTGCAGAAGTGGATACACCTGTATCATGATTGACGTTCCTCTGTTGGCCATGCTTGCCGTGTGGTGTTTCCAGGTCAATTTCTTGTCCATAGTAACCCCCAGGTATGTTATCTTCTCTTCCCATGGGATGTATCGTATAGTAAAGGTATTATATTAATGTTTAAAATTACGTGAATTTCCTGCGTTTTCATTATTTATTATAAGTTTTGTTTATTGGCAAGCTATAGGCAAATAAACATATTTACCGATTTTTTGATACCTATATTCAATGTATTCTCTGAGTGATTGTGATGTGTGAGCGATATCGACATTATCTGAGGGTATAAATATAAAATTTCATATGATTGTGTTGATTAATTCACTAGTAATTCTTACCCAACGACTATCAGAATGACTGATGCGACAGTGTTGAAGAAAATCGCACCATGCTTTGATTAAATTCTTTACAAAACAAGGAAAAAGTTAGAAAAACGTTCACGAAAAAATGGTGGCCGTTTGCAAAGATTCTACATTTTCGTTATCTACGTAAATTTAAATAGGGCAGAGGGAACATTGAAAACGATCCTCGATCGGGCGGCCCGGTTACTACCGCTACGGTAGTAAATGTGGAAAATGTTGAGAAACTTATACTTAAGGATCCCGAATAAAGGCTAGAATGCTAGTAGAGGTAGCTAAGCTATCCGTTGGTACCATACACACCATTCTTCATGACCGTCTTAAACTTCCAAAAGTCAATACAACATGGGTGTTGCGGTGTGTCAGAAATTCAGTCACTCACTTATGCAATGACTTTGCGTAATTTAAGGGAAGCAGTTAAAGAAAAAAGACAGAGTAAACTGACCCCTGATGTGTTGTTTCTTCACGGCAACGCTTGGATTCACAAGGCGCGTGCTTTCACGGCAGCTGTGCAAAATTGTGGTTTCGAAGAAATCAACCACCCACTCTAGAGCCCGAACCTAACCCCTTGTGATCGCCATCTATTTCCTAATTTGGAAAAAGAGCTTCCTGGGAAATGGTTTTCCAAAAATAAATAGTTCAAAGCAGCTATAAATGTGCATTTTTTAGACAAGGAGAAGTTATTTTTCAGGTTATTGAAAAGTTAATTTCGAGATATAATAAATGCATTAGGGGAGGGACTATATTGTGAAATAAAAAAAAATTACTTGTTTTTTACGTTTTCCTTCGTACTGATACTGATAAAACATTGAACGTATACTTTGAAAACGAAGAAATCGTATTTAAAAGTTGTATGCCAAATATATGCAGCAATATACAGCGGTACAAGTAAGCTAACGTTGTAAAATGTCATTAATAAACGAGATCAATGTAATTAACTTATTAATGGAATCGTTTAGCAATGTTGAAGGCAAGTCAATACCCACAAATCGTCACCAAATAGAATTGTAATGTCAAAAAGATATCCTCTGTATTTACCAATCTGTTTGCATAGAATCGACCTGGACGCTTTGAACATCCATGCATTGATGTATAAGTGTCAGTGAATGATTTCAAATCCATCTTTTAATACATTCTTCTGGCGCACAATTTGCAGTACCCAGAACGAACGATGATTTAAAAATATAGATTTTGTTAGGTGATACAAGAAAATTTAAATTATCTTATTAGTTTTTTTGCAATTACACTGAACAAACTCCTTAAAAAATTAACGAATTTTCGAAAAAATTGTGGTACATTTATAGTTATCACCACAATTGGGTAATACTGATATTGATTTCTAAGAAAAATTTTTTACGGCAATAATGTATACTTATGTAAAATTCTGTTGCTCTGAATTGCTTGTACATTTGATGAAATGTACGCAATTTTTGCGAAAGTTGAAAAACGACGTTTTTCGAATTCGTAATATTTTCGTATAATTTTTACATTTTTAGTAACAAGCGCTTGTTAAAATAAATAATTTTCAATGTTAACTAATATTTATTTAAATGGCTTCTAAAAACTCTAAAATTATCTCTTGTTAATAAATTGCTTTCACAAAAAGGCCTGCAAATGTTAATTTACAATTGCCCTAGACTTGTACAACAGTACAAGTCAATTAAGTAAGAATAATGTAAGGTAACTACAAAGGGTACTACGAAAGTTTTGCAATATGACTCAACAATGAATCGTAGGAAGCTGCTTGTTGCTGCATGGTCATACGTGCATAGTAGCCGCCGCGCCATGTCGATGGGCTCTGTTATTCATTAGCAGTGAGAGAGTAAAGCGCCGGCGATGGCATCGTGGTCACGAAATGAGATAAGGGCAGTTTTGCGGTATTTTTTCGTGCGTGGTTTAAACATTGACCAGTGCTTCGAAGAAATGACTTGCACTAGGTGATGTTTGTCCATATCGCACAACGATATTCATGTGGTATAGAGAATTCCAAAGAGGAAATTCAACTGTGGAGGATGCTGAGAGGTCGGGAAGACCACGACCGTCAGTTACGGAGGAAAACGTTACTACTGTGAGGAAAATGCTTGGCGAGGACAGGCGTGTGACCCACCAACAGATAGAAGGTACTTCAGGTCTAAATGCACCAGCAATTCGTTCGATTCTGCATGATCATTTACACGTGAAGAAACTTTGTTCTCTCTAAGTGCCGCATCGACTGACTGAAGAGCAGATGACACGATGCGTGACTTGGTGCCGGAAGATGCAAAAAAAGTTTAATAAGGGACAATCTCGGTATATGAACAACATCGTGACAGGTGACGAGACTTAGCTGTATTATTACGATGTGCCGACCAAAGCTCAAAACAATGTTTGGGTCTGTGATGATGAGGACACACCCGTAGTTATCAGAAAATCCCGATCTGTAAAGAAGGAAACGATTGCTGTATTTTTCAAATCGAGTGGAATTGTGGAACGCGTCGTTTTGGACACACAGAAGACAGTCACAGCTACGTGATACTGAACGGTCTTTATTTAGAAAAAAAGAAACTTAGATAATTAACAATAATTATCCTAGAATCCGGTGCTCCGCCTGTGGCACTATACCGGATGTAACCTAACCTTAATTTTTAGATACTACAAAGCTAACTATCTAAATCTAAACTGCTTAAATATTATTCACAATTCCGTTCCTACCCTGCGGAAGTAGTCCGCTACTTATAAATCTCATTGATTAAAATGTCCAATATTCTATCATACAGATCCCTTCAGGTCGAGAGGCCGACGAATCGTTCTTCACCGCCGTCTTGTCTCCATTCTACAGTCTTGGCCTTCCTCTTCCCGGTGGAATATCTTCGCCACCTCTCCTCCTTTTGGGATTTTGGGCCCCTGTAACAACAGAGAACCCGGTAACTTCTCCACTCAATACGTTCATTCGGACATTCATTCCGTATATCTACAAATGCTCACCTTGTATACGTCGCGCAAGTGTTTGAGCGTGTTAGTGTGTCGCTCGTACTCGTGTGTATCCGTATTGTTGATGTGTGTGCGTACTCGTGTGTGTGTGTGTGGGCATCTCTCTCATTCATTCGTGCTCGCCTAAAAAATAGAAAAGAATTGTACTTAACTCATCCCACTTTGCCCATGGTTGGTCATTGTGGTCGTCCTCCTGACTTGCGTGCCTATTAGTGTTGGTGTGATTTCAAGCACGCATTTCTGTGTATAGTGTGTGCTGGCGTGCTCGTGCTGTGGGATCTCGCCGCCATCGCACTTCCTGTTAGAATGCCGAATCCTCTATGCAACATCTATGCAACTTCCTCCTTGGTCGTCGTTCTAATCCTTCCAGCAATTGTGGCTATGTATCCGTGCGGGCAAGCGTATTGTTTGCATGCCCGTGTTTTAGTGTAAGTGCGAGCGCGCCTCTGTGTGTATTCATGTGTTGGCGCGCTCGTGATGTGTATTCCTGTTCTAACGTTTCGATCCTTACTTTCGGAGAACCAAGAGTGACGCCTTATGCGTCCGCGAACTCACTATCACTTTGTTTTCTTCTAACGCTGGTCATGCTTAAGCCGCTGAAGTTTTTCAGCCGCAATGGTGAAAAATCGCCACCATCTTTCATGTTCCTCGTCCTTTATATCTTCGGCATGAAGCGGCCACCTGTGACCGGCCACAGTAGCGGCCCTCACTGTGACTTCGCGCCAGTCTTCGTTACCTGGGCACTCGAAGAGGACGTGTTTCGCCATATTGATCGCACCACAATGACAATTTGGGTTGTCTCTCTTTTCGATCTTGTGCAGGTACGCTTTGAAATTCCCATGCCCGATTATCAGCTGCATTGCTTGGTACGACAAAGCGACCTTAATTTCTTTAAGCTTCTCAACGCTGATTATAAATCTCTTGGTCCAGCGTCCGTCCTCTGCGTCTTCCCATCTTCGTTGCCATTCGTTTGCGCGCTTCCGCGTTATCGCGTTCTTTACCATCTTTTCCGATGCGAGCCTGTATGAAATGTCCGCATTCTTCATGGCAGCTGCCTCTTTAGCGATTTCGTCTGCCCTTCCGTTCCCTGCGATTCCTACGCGCGCGCGTGTCCATTTGAGCTGCACGTTCCCATCTCGTATCATATTCCATGTTTCTAACAACAATTCCGTGGGTTTCCGCATACTTTTTAACGCCTGCAGAGCAGACAGGCTGTCCGTAAACAATGTTGCCTGCCCTATTTTCATTTCCTTGCAATATTTAATTGCTGCGTTTATGGCTACCAGTTCCGCCTGGTAATTGTCGCAAATTTCGGCTAGCTTGATTTTCTTATTCTGAATCTCTTCATCGCCCGCATACGCAACGAACGTCGCACCCGTGCCTTCTTCGCTCCTTGATCCATCGGTATAGATACTTATTCTCGTTTTCTCCCGCACATCCTCGTCCCGCGAGAAATCGACCGTACCCATTTCCATAGGATGTATCTCCATTGTTATTCGTTTGCTGCTCTCAACATCCTCTGGGTCAATGTCCAATCCTGTACATTGTTCGAATTTCTGCCTGTCCAGTCTAACCGCGTCTCTTCTTCTGGCGAGTTCTCTTGCTCGTATATTCGCGGACAACAATCCCGCGATTGTTGCCGCGGCCTCCGCCGACGTGGTCGCGTACGCTCTTGTAGCCCTGACTGCAGAAATCCTTTGCGCTCCTATTATTTTCTTCGTCTCCTTGACTTTTAAAGATTCAGCCCATATCGGCGCTGCATATAGCATTGCTGGCTCTATCGCGCCCTTTTAAATTGTCCCTGCCACAATTCCGCTGAGGCCCCAGGTCATTTTTGCGGCCGCGCCTATCTTGTTAGTCATTTCTCTCGCTTTATTTGTTGCATACTAGACGTGCTCCTTGAAGTTTAATTTTTCATCCACTATTACACCTAGATATTTAACGTTTTCTTTACAATAAATTGTCGCGCTCCCCAATTTAAATGTTAGCCGCTCTTGGCCCGGTTTTCCGAAAAATAAACCCTCCGATTTGGTCGCGTTAAACGTTAGTTTATTGATCCCGCTCCATTCTAAAATTCGCGCTAGTGCCTCATTTGCGTTGCTTATAAGTTTTAAGTACTGTTGCGCCCCAACTAACAAAGTCGTGTCATCAGCGAAAGTTATGGTCTGACATCCCTCTGGTAACGCTAGCCCGAATATACTATCATAAAGAATGTTCCAGTATCCCGGGTCGGATCACGATCCTTAAGGACAACCTCGCGTAACCTCACTTGTTGCTCTTAATCCCAGTTCTTCAATAAAAGCTTCTCTATTCGAGAAATACGCCTCCGTCATCCACATTAAATTTCGCGGATAGTTCTTAGATTTCAACTGACTCGCGATTTGAGGCCACCACGCGTGGTCGAAAGACCGTCGACATGCCCTTTTTAAATCCGAACTGATTTTCGTTCATCAGTCCGTTCGCGTAAATGTGGTATTGAATTCGATTTATCCAGCACTCCGGAAAAACTCCTACGAGACATTTGTTGAACAGAATTTGAAAAACCTCCGGGTTCGCCTCATACGCCTTGCTCGCGATGTCCGCCGTGATTCCGTCCGCCCCAGGCGCTCTTTTTGCGCTCATTGAATTGAATGCCGTGTATATTTCGCGCCTCGTGAAGGGCACATTCTGATTTCGTGCAAAACTCCCGCTAATTAATTCTTTATAATCCGCGCACTTCGTCCTATATACGATTTCGCGATCGCGACGTTCGTTCGCGTCCCTACATCTCTGGAATCGGCACCGCAGATGATTAACTTCTTTCCTTGCAGTCATAAGCTGCGGCGTCCACCAAGGCACCGAACCCCTAAATTCGCGTTGTCGCAGCATGGACCCCGCGCTCGCACTAATTATCGCTTCGTTAACTTTACTCGCGATCTCCTCTACCTCTTCGCGGTTCGCGCTGTTTACTAAATCCGGTATAACGTTTCCCTATTAAACGCGTCTTTGAAAACATCCCAGTCAGCTTTTTTAGCTGCCAGACACTCACGATCCTGTACGCGCTATCGTATGCCGTGGTGAAATCAATGAAATTGGACCCGCTATGTCCCGCAAATGTACGCTCATCGTTATTATTCAAAACCGTAAGCAAATTACTGTTCAAAAACTGTTCAAATTCGCGCCCGCGTTGGTCCTCGATCGGACTATTCCACAATCGGCTTTTACTATTCCTGTCCAGTCCGATGATTACTTTACTCTCATTTAAATTAAGTCGCGAAATAAATTCGCGGAATTTTCTAAAGTTTATTCTAAACGCACCTCGGTTCCCATCCTCTGGCGGTAAGTAAGCTCAAACGACAATGACGTTTAACCCCTTACCGTTTGAAATATCGACACTAACAACGTCCGGACTACAATTATCGCTAAGCGTAATGCCTTTAAGGTCATTATTCGCGATTACTACGGCCGCCTTGGGCCCCTCTAAATTGCCGTCGTCACTTGTGTTGTTTACGTAGTGTAGTTTAAACCGCGCAGGAAATTCACATACTTTGCCCTTAATTACATACGGTTCCGATAATATCGCGATGCTAATTTTATCTCGAATTATTTTTTCAACTCTAAATTAATTTGGACGCACGAATTAAAACCAACATTGTTATTGACCGCTTGAATTTGCGCGGTACCCGGCGTATTATCCACTGAAGTTCGGGCGTTTCTTTTCCTCCTCCAGGAGACGCTTCAAACACACACGGGCCCTGGAATAGGCCTCGTGCTTAGTGTCGAGACGCGGAATTCGCGTGCGTTCGCACACCGCGCATTTGATAATTTCCGAAGCGCACTTAGACCTATCATGGTCCCCGCCGCATTTCTTATACGTCAACTGTCCTCTGCAGTCCTTCGCTTTGTGCCTCGACTTTAGGCACTTGTAGCAATAGTATACACTGCTATAATCTCGCACGTTACAAACCCGCCACATGATTTTTATTTTCCTGTCAACGACAAGCTGCCTAAATTTGCCGCTCACAACACAAACCGCGTTCTTAACAAAGAAAAGAATCTCACCAACTTTACTTCACTGGATAATTCTCCCGCGCTACCGTAGTTTGCTTCTATCGCCTCGTTTGGCTGGCGCAAACAGTCCAGTACCTCGGCGTCCTTTAAGCCCTTGTCGATTCCAAAGATACAAATTGCGGGGTCGTTTTTTTTCAGCTCTTGGGCTTTCGTCGACTTCATTTTTTCCGCCACCGAAACTTTCAGCTTTTCCGCGTCCTTTTTCGTGCTGCATTCCACGAAAACCGCGCCCTCTTTTCCCTTACGTACGCCGCGAACCCCTATTTTGTTACTGACGACGTCCACCTTCTGCACCAGCTCCTTCTTCGTCTGTTCTACAGTCTGTCTTGTTTTCTGGCTGAATTTTCACCGTCACCGATTCAGCCCTTAGTTTGTCAGCGTATGACATGCACTCCGGTTTCCCGGCTGCACACATCACTACGATGTTCTTCCGCTTCCCTTTTTCCGCGACGCTATCGCGGATTTCCTTCAACATCCTTTGCTGCTCCACAACTATTTGTAACATTTCTGCTACCATGTCGCGCACTTTTTTCCGATCCTCGACTCTCAGTGTTTCCGCTATGGTCGGCACTATTTCACAAATAGATACCGTTAAGTGCCGCGCCCTTTTAATCAGCCTGTCCTCCACGGACACTTTATCGTCGTCGACGACGGCGCTCTGAAGACTCTCCCTTCACGAATCTACTGTTCCCCTCTGATTGGTCGACGCTTTCGACGCACCGACGTCGGTCATATTTATTCGTGAAATTAACTTGTTGCCCGTCTCTTAATTGCGGTCGCTATGCTGTTACGGGGTGGGCCACATAACTGTCGTTGCTGTGCCGTTGCTGTACACGTCACGCTTCTAATTTAGAAAATTTAACTTTATAAATTGAACTTCAACGCGATTTAAATATTTTGATCAAATTAAAAACTCACTCCCAATACTTATTTATCACTTGAAATAGATATTAAATCTATTTCAGTGAATTACATTCACTATTTCAACAGAATTAACTGTTGAAACAGTTTCACGGAAACGTTTTTAAACGCCAAACTTTCACTTTATTTAACACAAAATTAACGTTTATTTTAATTGAAACGCACGTTTTCACTAGTAAAATCACTAAAAGCGATTCGACCAACACGAGTTCGCCTATTACTCGCAATATTTCGCACACTAAACTCAGGGCGTAATGTTCGCAGTCAATAGCACGTCCACTCGCTTCAACGTCTCGGGCAAGACTTCATACTGGACAGTGCCGGCCTAAAGTCATTGGATCTATGAAGAACCTGCCGCCAAAGTCAAGAATGGACACCCGGTTCTTCCATCACGATAATGCTCCAACTCACCGCGCCAAAGCCTGTACCGAATTTTTAACCACGACAGGATTAAAACTTCTCGAGCACCCTCCCTACAGTCCAGATCTCGCTCCTTGCGACTTTGCACTGTTCCCGCATGTGAAAATGAAGCCAAAAGGGAGGCGGTTTTCCAGTGATGAGGACCTTCTGCGGGCTTGGGACAACGAGTGTCATTTACTCCCTAGTGAAACTTGGCAGAACTGCTATAAAGATTGGGGTTTCTGAGGATGGAGAGGTGTATTGACTGTAGAGGAAATTACTTTGAAAAAATTAAATAAACAAAGCTGTATTGAAAAATTTCCTAGTACCTTTTGTATGTACTATGTACGTCAACTCAAATTATATATTTTCCTGTTTGACAATTCGTTTTGAATGTTTGTGTTGTGCTATCTTTCTCCTTTATTTGTCTTTTTTTATTTAATTTATTTAATTAAAATTTAATCGAAATAAATGCATAAGAAAGAAAAAATTGTTTTCATTGTTGACGAAAATTATAATACTACAAACAATTCTCGCAGTCAACTGTTTTGAAGAAATTTAAAAGTTAACTAAGGTTCCTCGTAATTCTTGGGTTCATGTTGAAGAATGCTAACTTCAAGTAATACAGATCATTGTGAAACTTCTCGAGTTGTTTTTAAGGAAGTCACAAAACTAAAGGAATATCCATCACAACAGTTAGAAGAATTATGAAAATCAGTAAATTTAGATCTTACTAGCAAAAGTCTATATACACATTACAAGACTGATACTTAGAAAGTCGTTTCTATTTTATCTTTTGGATTCAGGTACAGTAAAAGGGAATCGATAATTTATTAAACATATGCTTTTCAGTGATAAATATATTATACAATTTTGTTAAATGGAACAAAAGAACTAAAAAGTTCTCAAAATTGTGAAATCACGTGAACAATACATTTTTAAAACTAATATCTGATATGGAATTTTTAATAATCGAATCATCATTTCAGTTCATTATTCTTTTCAAATCTAGCCCTCTGGGATTACTTCTTATGATAATAGTCTAACAAAGAGACTTTTCAGAGATATTGGCCATCTGTAAATATAATTAGAGAATGTACTGCTCGAATATCGCCTGTTCAGATGTATTATGTTTCAGGAGAGAAGTGTGATTATCTATAACATATACTTAAAGAGAAGACGACATGTTAAAATTTTACTTTTGTTTTGTCTTGAATATTTCAAAAAAATCTTTGAATGCTTATGTTTCACGACAAAACTTTACTAATTTAACACAATTTAGGATTTATTTTTAAAAATTTTGTATTTTGATAGAAAATCAAATTTTTTGCTACTTTAAGTAATAAATACATTTTTCGCAATTATTTCTAAAAAAGCCACGATAGAGAGAGAGAGAGAGAGAGAGAGAGAGATACACACACACACACAGAGAGAGAGAGAGAAAGGAGGTTTCAGGACAACTTTTTGTCGTCCATTTAAAACCTTTTTTCAGTCACATTTTATTGTCAGCGTTTGATCATTAAAATGATAACGTTTTGACGACCCCCATATATTATATTAGGATCCTCAACACAAGAGAACAATGATTTCGTAAACCGTTAAATGGCATAATAATAATATTATTAAACTATTATATATTCATCATGGTAATATTCTTAATGTTTAAATAAAAACAAAATTATATCAGGAACATATACTCGTACATACATATCCATGACGGAAGATTAGTAAGAGAGAATTCGGATATGCTGAAAAGGTGGGCTAATTAAAATTATTAAGGACTTATTAAACGAAAAACGAACTCAAGAAATATCCAAATATGAGGAGGAGGAGCACGATAAATTAGAAATTAATGTAACTGAATCTAGAAAAAAATAGATAAAAATACATAAATAGGGATAGTGTTTGAATTTACCTGTCTGGGAAGTTTATTGAACAAAAGAGGAAATTAATAAAAAGGCAATAAACTATGATATATGAAGAACAAACAACGCGCAATATGCTACATATGCTATGACGTTAAATGATAAAAATATTCAACATCAACGTTTTGAATGAATGCGAAAGTGGGTAAAAAACAAAAATGACACAAATAAAATACAAGTTTTTTGATTTAAACATCTTCAAAGAATTTTAAAGATTTTTGGCTAGATACCACTACTAATAAAAACGCACGAACAAATAGAAAAAAAACAATCAAGCACAGGAAAGAGACAAGGATTTTATACAAAATGAAGAAAACTCGACACTTATCAAGAATTTCATTTTAAAAGAGACATGTATTATTTACCAAATAAAATATTAGTAGCAATATTGCAAAATCATATAGCTACTTTTTATAGTAATTGTTTAGGTGCCTAAATAATATTGATAAAATTCTTGAATAACAGTTTCACTGTTTGAGTCTGTGTTTGACTTGTGTTCAATATCGTATTCATTGAATTTACTGGATTCTTTTTATAGCATGAGAAAGAATCTCCCTCTGCTACATTCAATACATGTTGTTGATGGAACTTTGGAATACATTTAGTTTCATAACATTTTTTGCAGGCTTCGTAGGAGACATTAATCTTTTGCTTGTTGCAAATGACACAAATCATTCCCATTTTTGATCTTTTACTTGATGCTTTTTTTCTGTTTTTTGACGTCCCGTTCGTATCTCTTTCTTTTCTGTTCTTTTGCAATATTTAAATTTTCTGTTTGATTTAAAAGCATATCTTGATCATATTTAGATGTTATAGTATAAGGCAATCTTTCAGTTTTCTGCTTGCCTTTACGCTTCGGAAATTCTAGCCACATTAGATAATTTTGCAGAAGCGCTTCGTTAGAGATATTATTTACTTCTACATTTGAACATTCTGCATCTCGATGGTCAACCGCAGTTGTTAATTTGATATTATTTATTTTGCTTTCATCTACTATGCTCATTTTTCTACACGTATGCCACCACTCTCCATTAGTGTGTCCCCACTAATATCATCTACTAGAGCAACATCTTCAGAAATAAATTATTCGAACCCATTTCCATTGAACTTGCTAAATGTATATTATTCTCAGTAGACTTAAAATATTTCCATATTTTACGAGGGAGCGTTTTTATATTCGCGGAATGAGCGGGTTGTAGAGGGGTGAGTAGGTGCATTGGGGGCGTGACCTGTGCAGCGACTCATGATTAGTATAAATACGAAGTTTCATTGTTATTAGACAGTTAGTCTTTGAGCTATCGTCAACCAAGTAACATAATCAGGAGTGAAAAGTGAAATATGGAAAAAATCGAATATCGTGCCGTTATAAAGTTCCTTACCAGGCAAGGAAAATCAGTCGCGACCATAATGAATGAGATGTCATTGGTTTACGGCGACTCTTGCCCAGGAGAAACCATGGTGTACAAGTGCCATAGTTTATTTAAACAAGGAAGGGAATCCCTTGAAGACGACCCGAGGCCGGGCAGGAGCATTGAGGTGACCACGCCAGCACTTATCCAAAAAGTTGAACAAATTGTACTCGAAGATGCTCGACTAAAGAAGAAACAACTCGCAGAAATGGTTGGAGTATCCGACACAACAATTTTGAAAATCCTACACGATCATCTCGGCATGTCTAAGGTCAGCGCAAGATGGGTGCCGAGAATGCTCACGCCGCCGCAAAAACAACAGCGCGTAGAGTGTTCGCGTGCATTTTTTGACCTCTGTAATGAAGACAAGGATGGTGTATTGAATGGAATTGTTACTGGAGACGAAACTTGGGTTCATCATTATGAACCTTAGTCCAAACAAGACTCCATGCAGTGGCATAAAAAGGGCACAGCACCTCTCAAGAAATTTAAAGTGTCACAATCAGCTGGGAAACTCATGGCAACGGTATTTTGGGACTCGGAAGGAATATTGTTGATTGATTATAAAGATAAAGGTGTTTCTATAACCGGAGCATATTACGCTTCAATATTAGAGCGACTAAAGGAAGCCATTAAAGAGAAAAGATGGGGAAAATTGACGAAAGGTGTTCTGCTTTTGCACGACAACGCGCCCGTCCACAAGAGCCGCGTTGCGTTAGCTGCCCTGCATAAGGTGGGCTTCGAAATTGTGAATCACCCACCCTACAGCCCAGACCTGGCCCCGAGTGATTATTACCTGTTTCCGAAAATGAAAAAAGAGCTGCGGGTAAAAAATTTACTGCCGATGATGAAGTCAAGGAGGCAGTTTCGGCGTATTTTGCAGATAAAGAGAAATCATTTTTTTATGAGGGTATAAATAAATTAATTGAAAGATGTGAAAAATGTATCCGTCTTGCAGGTGAATATATTGAAAAAGAAAAATAATTTGGTTTTTTATTTCCACCCCTTGTCCCCCATTCCGCGAATATAAAAACGCTCCCTCGTATATGAAGTTTTATCTTCATTCTGTTCAATATCGTGTATTTTTCTAAATAATAGTAAATGTGCAATATTCCAATGTTGTGTTTATTTTATTACATGTAGCAACTGCATCTTCGTGGTTTAAGCCACCGTATGCCATGCTCAAATAACCTTTCTTCATGCAATTTTAATTGATCGAAAAACTCGTACGCCTGCTGATTGTAATATGCGAGTAGCATTTTGATATAATGCTATTAACTCTGTCTGTAACTTACAACAAGGTATGCTTTACTGGTAGCTAAGGTACGACTTATGTCCAACTACGAATAGAATAACAGGCAGTTTAATTTATCCTTTCAATAAATATATGTATATGAAATACGTTCGCGATATATTCACCACTATCACTTCTATAAATGCCCCACTCCTTTGGAATATTAATAGCTACTTTCTCTGGTATACGTTTATACGGCAAGACTATAGGGCTACATGTTTTCCAGCAGAAAACGAAAACATAAGAGTTATTCTTAGAAGACCTAGATTCAACAAAATAAACATTTTTACAACTTTTCGGTGCGAAAAACTCATTCAGTTTGAGGCCAAGTTTCAAACACGGTTTCGTCCTCATTCAATATGCGAAACTAACAGCTTCTGCAGCTCTTGAACTGACTTCAGGGTGAAGTTTATGGAAAGCCTAGTATTTACCAAAAATGCAATTAAGAATATGAATTTATATTTAACATTGTACTTTCATCCAATCATCTTCAGGTTTGTTTACTCTAAATAGATTTTTTCGAGGATATTTATTTAAAAATTGTTGCACACTTAATATTACATCCCTTTTTCTTGCAAATCCCTTCCTAGCAAGTTTAGCAATCTATTTATATGAAAATATTCTTATACATATATATATATTATATATACGTATATATCAGTACATATTTCACATTTTTTTACCTTACTATAAGATTTTCTTCTTCATAAGTTAAATAAGTTACATTTTCGCAATACTCCGTGCTGAAGCTTCGTTATTTTGGAGAGCTTTGATAGTTTTTTTCTAAATTATAAGAGCTGTATGTCGGATTTTGTGGCCATGGTAGCCAAGAACTAAAACGTAACCTACATTAACAACTAGTTATTAGTCATACTTGTTAAAACATCAAATATCTCAAACATTAAACCTATACTTTAGAAAAATATAATACCTTACTTACCTATACTAGACAAAAACAGGCCTTGACTTAAAATAAGAGAATTATAACTGCAATTAAGAAATCAACAGTTTTCTTCAGAAACTGTTAACAAAACCAAACACAACCATACTTTCTATGTTATATACCTTGTAAAAGAACAGTAGCGGCATTTCTCTACAAAAAACGTAATTTACTGACTCCACAGGAATCATTCTTATCTATAGCCGAAAACTAGTGTAATAAAACATAAAAAGTCTCTTAAGATTCTGAGTTTTGTTTAATATAACCAATTACTATCTAGTGGTCAATAACTAAATAATTTATCCTAGTTAAATAAAAAAAAATGGAACGATTTTGTAAAATCGACATATAACAGAACCAAATTGGAAGGCAATACAGACAGAAAAAATCTGAACAATAGCGTTTCCTGAAATAGGAAACGAAAGACTAAAACAATATTTTGTGGAAAATATAAACCTTTTTATAAACCATTTAAGAATTCACGCTTTGTATCTTTGTTTTTAGTGAAAACAATGGATGGCGTTTCTTCACAAAAAATATTTCGACATATAGTTTTCATATTTTAACAATTTTGAAAATATTTTTGCGATAATAAGGAAACACGATCAAAAAGATATTATAATTATCACAAATATGTAAAATCAAATTAAATTAAAGATATAAAGGGTGTTTCAAATTTGCGGTTCTCTTAAAAAATAAATAAAACACATAATTTGTATTTACTTTCAAGAGCTTTTTATTGGTAATTGAAGTATCAGCATATGAACGTTATAATTCATATGCGAAAAATGATATCTGCCAAATGGCCTCCTCTTGCAGCTCCACAGACGTCCACTCTTTTGATAAAATTTTCATTTACATATTGACATAATTGAGGCTCTAATCTCACCAATGACACGAATAATTTCGTCTTTCAAAGCAGGAATTGATTGTGGATTGTTTCTATAAACCTGACTTTTCACATAACACCAAAGAAAATAGCCTAACGGTGTCAAATCACATGATCTTGGTGGCCAATTAATATCACCGTTTCTTGAGATTACACGTTCAGGAAATTTTTCTCTCAATAAATCAATTGATTCGTGTCAAAGTGAGGTGTAGCGCCATCCTGTTGAAACCACATATCTTCTAGATCAATATTCATTAATTTAGGCCACAAAAATTATCCGACGATATTGATCACCATTGACAGTTACAGCTTCACCAGCAGTATTTTCAAAGAAGAAAGGTCCAATGACACCGCCTGACCATAATGCACACCAAACAATAACTCGTTTAGGATGCATAGGTTTCTCATGAACAAAACGTGGATTTTCCTCACCCCAGATACGGCAATTTTGTTTATTAACATAGCTACTAAGTTCAAAATGTATCTCATCGGAAAACATTATTTTTTGAGAAAAATCAGCTGGTTGTTCATTGATGAAATTGACAAATAAACGACGTTTTAAATGATCTAATGGCTTTAGTTCCTACGTTATTTGAACCTTATGTGTCTTCAGAGCTAAATCCTTGTGTAAAATACGCCATGTTGTTGATCCACTAAGTCCAAGTTGTTGTAAACATCGTCTAATGGACATTTCAGGGTCTTCAGCAACACTTTCACGAACCAAGCTAATATTTTCTTGTGAGCGACCACTATGACGGCATTTTTCACTTTTTTGATCTTCCACGGAACCGGTCTCTTGAAATTTTTTAATAATTCGACCAATAGTGCTTTCAGATGGACGATTATGGAAACCATAAAATTCACGTAATTTTCTAAAAACTCTTTTCACAGAACACTGATTTTCATAATATAATTCAACAATTTGAACATGTTGTTGTACCGCGTACGAAGCCATTTTTATAAATGTCATACATCACACTTTGTAAATGCCCACATACCCAGACAAACTCAGTGCGCTATCTATATTTTATTTATTCTTAAAAAAACCGCGCAATTTGAAACACGCTTTATAATCTATGTGTACATTAAAATATTTTGCTATATAGAACATTTAGTACAAAATTGAATCAAATAATATACTAAACACAAAATAAAAAAGAATCTATTAAGTAGGTTGCTACAGAAGTGGTCAAAATTTTATTTTTTAGTCACTTAACTATTTGCCATATTTGTCCTCTATTTCGAGAAATATTTATATACACACAATTATGTAAAAAGTTTTTTATAAAAAATAGTCATCGCAAATTATAACGCATAATAACAACAATAACACGTACTAGTGATTTATAACTTACGATTTGCTTATTTTCATTAAATTTTACTTTCATTTAAGAGAAGCCGAGTTCAGCATAGATATTTATATACATATGTATGTACGTATGCGCGAAATATCCTGTCATTAAGTGCGCTCCTTGTTCGGTCATCGTACTATCAATATATTCTTTCACCGCTTGTAATACAATTATTCAATAATAAATAGGCGAAAAAAGAAAGACACTTTCTTAATAGTCGTTCTGAACGATCGAGACAGACGAAGGTATGTAAGTTATGGATATTCGATGTTGTTTAGATGGACTGCTAATGGTCACTTTTATAGCATTATTGTCCTACATTTTGAGAAAATTTTTGTCATTGCGTTTCTAAATTCGACGCTTATAGATAGATATGTTCGTTTCTTATAATATTTTTTTATTTATCGATTTCATTTCAACCTTAATTAATAAATCACGGTTTTCTATTAATAATTGCATTTTATTTTATATTATTAATATATATACTTAAAATGTTTATTGTCTTTATTATAATTTTAACTTATTAAATCATAGTATATTGTACATAAAATGTCGCACAAAAATATTAATTAAATGCATAGATTTAGTGATGCGGCATTTATAAATTCGCTTGTACTATCAAAATGTTAGATATCTATATACTGCTTCAGTGGCTGTGCTGACGCTCAGATTGTATTATTGTCCAAAACATGGTTATCCTCGTATATCTGCAGCTCTGGCTTGATATCTATATTTCTAATTGTAACGGTAAATTTCTTAATCTGGTTCTGAATAATCATAATTTTCTGTACTTGTTGTGCGTGGGCGTAATTCATTTGTAGCCTAAGATGGGTATGACCCGAGCTAAATATTGTGTTTGACACATTTACAATCAACAGATATAAAAATTTTCGCATTAATCAAAGTAGATGTTGTGGAGAGTTAATTTTGAGTTTGCGTATGATGAAATGGCACATATTCGATAGTTGTTTTTGGAAAATACTACTAATGTAAATGTTGCCGTTTTAATTTTAACAATGGGATATACTTTGTTATTGATAAAATACGTATCAAGAATGTCTACTTCTTCATGTAGATTTCTAGTATGGTATAATGAAAGAATAATAAAATTAATAAAGCCAAAAGAATATTACAATTATAAATTGAGGCGTTCAGGGGATTGTTGCTCCAAATGCGAGCACCTATTACATGCTACCATATCGCTGGATAGATTACCATCTCTAGAAAGTCAGAGTTTCAGACCTAAGCGTTTTATTTGATACGAAGTTGAAATTTGTAAAGCATATAGAAACAATTCGCAACTCTGTATCTCAGTCTTTAGACTTTTAAATAAGAACATGCAGAAATTTCTCTAACATAGCAATCCTAGGTACTTAACTGTATTACAGTCTGGTGTGATCTAAATAATTTACTAACAACTTGATTTAGAAAAAGTTCGGAGGAGATTTTTAAAGTATTTAACTTTTAGAGCCTATGAAATACATATATCCGCCGCGTAGTGCAGACTAACATATTATACTCTTTAGAAGAGGCATAGCGTGCAGTTGCTGACTGATCGAAGAAAAATCTTTGGTGTCAACTTCTTCAAAGGGCTTTTAACGAATAGACTTGATGCCTCATTTTTATTTGCAGAGGTAAATTTTTGGTACCAAATTATGGCACTAGATCTTCAGCTAGCTTCTTAGTTCTTCGTGCTAAAACAAATGTACTAGCAATGGCTGCGGTTAGTCATATGACCAAAAACGTAAGCAAGATCAAGAAGGTTGTCTTTTTTTCAGGAAAATAATATTCCTACACATATTAATAATAATAAATAAAATAATAATAATATATGTATATAGGTATTCTTCTTTTCTTTATCATTTTTTCTTGTATATAAGTATAGGCATATATATATATATATATATATATATATATATATATATATATATATATATATATGTGTGTGTGTGTGTGTGTGTGTGTGTGTGTGTATCAGGTCTATCGGAAAGTTATGTCCGTTTTTAAAATAGAACAAAATAACAAATTTTTCATACCTCGAATGAGCTTTATTGCATAATATAATTTCCATAATTATTTATGACTTCTTGCCCTCGTGTTGGCAATTTGCATATTCCATTTTTAAAAAATGCCTTATCCCTAGAGGCGAAAAATCGAACCAGTGCTTGTTTGATATTCTTCTTCGTTTCTGAATGTTTTGCCCTGCAAAAAAGTTTGTAAGGACATAAACAAGTGATAATCGGAGGGTGCTAGGCTCGGGGAGTATACTGGATGCGACAGAATTTCCCAGCCTAGCTCTGCGGGTTTCTGAGGAGTTCCCAAAGCAGTATGTGGCCTGGTATTATTATGAAACAGTATAATATCCTTCCTATTAAACTTCACCGGCCTCTTTTCTTGGAGTGCTGTTTTTAAATTATCTAGTTGCTGACACTACCTCTCCGCATTTAGTTTTTCGTTCAGTTTCAACAGCTCAAAATGAATTGGTCCTCGAATTTCTCACCATATACACAAAAAACCCTTACTCAGCTCAACTTCGGTTTAGAGGTGAAGGGGGCAGGTAGTCCGGATTCACAATATGCCCGTTTCATTACGATGTTTTAGGTAATCCATTCATTCTTATTTATCATCCGGTCCAAGAAGAGTTCGATTTTGTTTCGTACAAGCAGAGACGTGCATATGATGACTCGATCGTTCAAATTCTTCTGACTTAATTCATGTGGCACCCATCTCGAATATTTGCAAACAAATCTTAATTTCCGAATATGGTTCGAAATGGTTGATTGAGCTGAATCAAGCCTTTCCTCAATCTCCGATTTTGTCACAAAGGATTTTGCTCTAACATGATCTTGACTTATCAGAAAGGTCAAAATCACCTATTTGAAATTTTTCGAACCATCTCATCAGAAACTGTACCTTCACCTAACACTTTCAATAAATTTCTACACTCTTCTGTAGCATTTCTTCCTTGCTGGAATTCGTAAATGAACTTTATCAGTAGCCATGGGTACACGATCGCGTCTCACTTAATACTAACATGAATCGTCTTCGTTTAGTTCATTTGCTAGATCAATATGTCAAATGAATATGCTCACATTTGTTGAAACTTATTGTAACCGAAACGGGCAAAATTTTCTCTCTCGTTGTGTACTTTTTCTTGGCAAATATTTAATATTTGATATTTCTTGTTTAGTTATCTTTTAGATTAATGTGTAAAACTACAGGGTAATAAAGAATATTATTATTATCATTACTATCATTATTATTATATTATTATCTACTGCGATTATGATGTTTTAAGCTTTACGCTTTTAATTACATTTTATAACTTTGACAGAAGTTCTGTCACACAAAGTTCTACATTCAAATTCGAAATGTATTTTTACTAGACTCTAGTAACATTTGCATGTCTTTCGATAGCTAAAGTGAGTTGATTTTTGGAATTTCAGAAAGCCAATCCCTAACGCCTCACTGGCAGTCAACTATGCATACAACTGTAAAAAGAACATAGTGAATGAATATAGATTTCCTTGCTATTTGACAAAATTAACTCAACTTTACCCATTTTTGCTTTAACATATTCTTCACATTTGTTGGCAATTTATTTTTAAGTAGTCGAATTAATACACATTTAAGCAGTGCAATTGAAGACATTCGGTAGGTTGGCAGGGATCACATCCACCAAGCTAATGTCAAGATATACCACAAACAAGTTCTTAGTACACCTACGGTAATCTTTCAGCAGAGACCAGAACTGTATTCATTATGATCCTGTACAATGCGTTACAAAACACTAGAAGCAGAAAATGTTACTTAGATAGACTTCTTTCATTATCCAAAATGATAAATCTAGTAACAATTATTTATTTGCGTTTGAGGGAGCTCAAAAGTTGTGAGATGTCATTTATGGGATTTTTTATGATCGAGACGGCTTTTTGGGAATCATCTGTGGAAATATCCGCTCTGTATTATTGTATTATTTAAAATTGTCCTGATCCGTAACAAAGGTAGAAAACTTTAGAGATGATATTGTATACTTTTACGTATAAGATGTTCGCATTTATATAATTTTTTCAGTTTAACCTATTATATAGTTTTACAGAAATGCAATTATTTATTATATATTCAAAAAGATGTAATTAGAAATCGTGTTTTCATTCAAAATTTCAACTTTCACCCAAATACATTATCAAATGCAATTTCTAACGAAATATTAAAAGAGGTAATAAAATATGTCTACTCATATTTTTATAAATGTTTAATTATAAGTTTTATAAATCAAACAAATCTTTAAGTAACATCCTAGATAAAATATTTATACAAAGGTGATTATGAAGCAATATTTCATCTAAATTGATTTTAAAGGACAGACAAGAAATTTCATCAGAACAATTATTGAAAAGTAACAGATGATTAATTATTACAATTTAAACGAATTTACTTTAACAATAACAGAAATTAACAGATGTCTTAACGTAAAGAAAATTTAAAATATTTCAATTACTATTATTAAATAGTAGTTAATTGTCACGTGCATAAAGAATAATTGATAGATTGTTTTCTAGGTTCAGATAAGGTAATTTTGATCTTTCTGACTCGCTCAGGAATACTAACATTTCTTGATAATGTTTTATGGGCAGAAATAGAAGTAAATCATTATGAAACGATTGAATCTTATCAAATAAGCTTTCATAATATAATAGTCTAAAAGCCGTATGGAAATTAGAATTATATAAATTTTGTTAACTTTGACTTTCTGCAGTCGCAAATTTATTTATAAATTAAAATAATAAAAAGTCATATACACTAATCTTATTATTACATGTGCGAATAATTTTATTATTGATATCAGTTTTCTTAATTTTAATCATGCTAGTAATTGAATTATATGAAAATATCTAAAGCAATTGCAGTAAGCGCCAACTAAAATACAATAATATTACAAATATTTCCATAAATCGAAATATGTTTAAAGGGTACTAGGAAAGTTTTGCAATACAGCTTTGCTTATTTAATTTTTTCAAAGTAACACTCAATACACTTCTCCATCCTCCGAAGCCAATCTTTAAAACCAGTTCTGCTAAGTTTCACTAGGGAGTGAAGCACACTCGTTGTCCCAAGCCCGCAGAAGGTCCTCATCACTGGAAAACCGCCTCCTTTTTAGCTCCATTTTCACATGGGGGAACAGTACAAAGTCGCAGGGAGAAATATCTGGACTGTAGGGAGGGCGCTCGAGAAATTTCAATCCTGTCGTGGTCAAATATACGGTGCAGGGTTTGGTGCGGTGAGCTGGAGCTCTATCGTGATGGAGGTATCAGATGTCCATTCTTGAATTTGACCGCAGGTTCTTCATAGATCCAAAGACTTTAGGCAGGCACTGTTCAGTATACCACTTAGCTGTGACTGTCTTCTGTGTGTCCAAAACGACGCGTTCCACAATTCCATTCGATTCGAAAAATACAGCTATCATTTTCTTCTTTACAGATCGGGATTTTCTGACAGTTACGGGTGCGTCCTCATCATCAAAGACCCAGGCTTTGTTTTGAGCTTTGGTCGGCATATCGTAATAGTACAGCCAAGTCTCGTCACCTGTCACGATGTTATTCACACACCGAAATTGTCCCTTATTAAACTTTTTTAGCATCTCCCGGCACCAAGTCACACGTTGTGGCATCTACTCGAAAACAAACTCCGTACGCGATCTACACCGCCGAGAACCAAGATGTACACTCAGCGGAGTAGATCGCGTACGGAGTTTGTTTTCGTACAGGTGTTTTTCGCCGTGTTTTACCAGGTGCGACACTTTGCAATTGTCTGCTGAAGATGACAACTTAGTTGTCGAAATGAATTACAAAATTACAAATGTTAATGTAGAAAGGGTTATATATCAACCAACCTTAGTGATTAAGTTAATCAACCACAGGCTCCATCAAATTCAAAAATGCAACAGCTGACGAGAAATTTTAATTTATGCAACTCGAATATTTCGCATAAATAGAATTGTCAATTTTTGTTTTTTATCATTGATATTATTTTCAACACAGTTAGTATATATTTATAATTATTTTTATTATCGATATTTTGACTTTTTTTATACCATAATTATTATACGATTTGTATTATTGATATCTCTCGAAAGACCTAGACAAAGAAATTCATGCGTTTATAAAGTTTCTACCATGAATATAATATTAAGTTATCAACAATCAATTGTATATATTCTAGTCAACTTAAGCTTAATGATACTGAATATAATAACCGCTAAGAAGTTAAAGTTCATCTGTTATCCCATTCAAAAAAGGCAATTGAATTACTCTCATTTTAAGTGAAAAATATTTAAAAAGAAATTCCAAAGTTCACTTTAATTAAGGAAATATACTAATATTCAGAATATTACACCGGTTGGTTGGTAAAAACAGACAAAGAGGAAAGAAGCATCTAATATATCTGTAATGGGATGAACTCACGGTGAAAGTACCTTGACATTGTTCGGTATATAAACCGTACGTGTTCCCCAAAGCGACAGCAGTAAATACGGACGGTGCGTCTAGCCATCGTTTAAGTTTTTGTATTTTTCTTCTTGAAATTGTGTACAATGAAAAGCTTAGTAAGTGCCGTTAATTTAAATTAGAATTAAATGTTTTGTATATTTCAAATAAAATATGGAAGTCCATGCTTGAAAAGTAAATTTATTTGCAATTCATTCATTAAAATGATGAGTACATTAAATTTTTAACATCTGTGTCGCAAATGATTGTAAAAAAACTATGGAATGTGATTGTAAATAATCTTTCTTTTACAAATAAGTACATATGTAATGCTCTGTCTATCATTTAAAATAATGAATAAATTGTAATCAATCGGCTAATATTATCTTGCTACCTACCTAGTTAAATAACTTATGTTAAAGAAGCTATTGTTTAAATTATATATTTGTAAATGACAAAAATGATTTTTATTTTATTATAAATATAGTAGATATGCATTTAAGTATGTTTTGTAGGAAGCATCCAAAATATTAATTGTTTTTAAAGTAAGATATATTTTTATTTTTTCTAAAATGGCTAAAATTTCAATTTTCATTAATTTTACTTAAACATTTCAATATTATTTGAATTTTTGCCCTTAGGACTTTTGTTACTTACTATGATTTCTTATCTATGTAAATATTCGTTTAATTTATTTCTATTAGTTTTATATATATATATATATATATATATATATATATATATATATGTATTTCAAATACATGTTTTGAAATTATAATTAAATATTAAGGTAAAAGTTTCACTAAATAATTCTACATTATCATTTAACACTTACACTTGAAACTCGTAAGTTTCGTTAATTTCATTCTTTAACTATCCGCACTCTCAGTTCTTTCCACTATATTCTTGTTAATATTTTTTTGTATAGTTGTTCCGTTTTTACTATTGTTACAAAATGCTTTTCTGTTCCATTGTGAATCCGCGGAATATATATTAATTTATAAACTATCTTCAGTTCTCTAGCTATTTTACCGTTAATATTTTTTACACAAAATATTCACTATAGTCTTCATAGTCTTAATTTTTGTTGCTATTTCAATGGTTTGTTCCGCTTAAAAATTTAATATAAGAGCTGCTTAAATATTACTCTTGCTTATAGAAGATTTTGGTACTCTCATACTATTTCATATTCAAAACTAATACACGTCATAGATATTAATCAATTTACATAATCAGTATTTCACACATATTATAAAGTAAAATATTCTGAATTTAATAATATATTAATGGATGTTAAATTGAAAATATCCTCAAATATTACACTTACCTATAAAAATGTTTAATATTCTCGTATTTGTACTATAAACCATAAAGTGAAAGATACTAAATTTAAAAAATGTTACTTTGTTTACATATTTTCTATTTTATTTTCAGATTTGTGTAGCTATCGCCTGCGCTTTTTCATCAGTAAATGCCGGTTACGCTGGTAGTCTTGATGGCGGCGTTGGTGTAGCCACTGGCATAGGCGGTGGTGTCGGTAGTTATGGCGGTGGAGTAGGTGCTTTCGGTGGTGGTGATGTCAATCACGCAGTAGAACAAACAGTAGAAATCCAAAGACCGGTACCAATACCAATCTATAAACACATCCCTGTTCCAGTGCCTCACTCTTTGCCAATACCAATACCAAAACCAGTAGCAATTCCTATCGCACATCCATATCCTGTGCATGTAAAAGTGCCTCAACCCGTAGCAGTGCCAGTAATCAAAACCATAACAGTTCCTGTAGAAAAACCAATACCTTTCCCAGTTGTAAAACCTGTACCGTATCCGATAGAGAAACCAATACCTGTTCCAGTTGAAAGACACGTACCAATACCAGTAATTAAGCCCGTTCCTGTTCAGGTACCTGTCTACAAAGTAATCTACCACCACAGTAAACACTAAATTTAGCGTCTCAATTAGATAGAAACGCGAAAGGCTGTTACCCATTTCACGGTCATCGTTCGTCATTTCTCATTTTTTCAACACCTACTTTGTTGATATATTGTTAATTTTGTTTTTAATGTAATTATTTGTTTTGTTTGTTTCTGCTTTGTTGATTAGTAAATAATAAATTCTTATGTCTATACGAAAGATATTTTTTTTATTTCTAAATGAAAATATTAGTGCTGTTAAAAACAAACTTATATTTATTTACATCTAAAATAGTTCGACTCCATATTTATTTTAATTAACATATTTTCAGAGTGAAATATTGAAAGAGAAGTTACATTATTATGAACTATTTTGAATAGTTTTCCCAACTTTTAATACTTTTCCGAATAGTGTTTTGAAAACAGAAATTAATTTTTCAAAGTAAATTCGAAAAATATTCATAATAAATACTATAGTGTTATTTTAATATGTTTTTAAGTAGTAGTTGAAATTGTATCTAGTTCTGCCATAAGCTATAAGAATTTTAACATAATAGAAAGACAATGACTATATTTAAAACTACCTCGTTAATGGTCTAAATTATTTAGCTTGTGTTAGTTAGCGTGCGAAAAAATGTAAGTGAAATTGTCAAATTGTGAAAACCACAAAAAATATGCAAAAGAGGTAAAATAATATGAATAAACAGGACCACGAACTATGACTTCAACACGTATAGAAAACAACGTTAGCAGTTACAAGAACGTAATAGAACCATCAAAAGCTTCTTCTTCTTCTTCTCTGTAGTTTCCTCGAGCTAGGGCTCTGCCCTTTTGCTCTCAATCGTCGTTGTGATAAATCTTCACATCGATAGTCTTGGTTCCTTCGATATTCAATCGTTTTCTTTATTATCTGCTTCCATTGCTGGCCTTCTGTATTTTTGGTGTGTTTTAGAGTAATATGTTACGTGTGTAAGTGTCCCGTGTGTGTGTGTTTTTATCGCTTTGTAGAAGCTGTTTGCTCGGTTCTTTATGTGATCCAGCTTCTCTGTGTATTTGTGTGTTTCTCATGTACCACGGCGCCCTGAGTGCCATCCGTAGTGATTTGTTTTGAAACGCGTTTAGTTTGTTTTTAAGTGTCTTATTTACGTGTAGCCATATGGGTGATGCGTATGTTGTGATTGGTAGTATTATTTGTTTGTAAATGAGAATTTTTGTTTTCGGGGTTAGTGTTGATTGTTTTCCGGTTAGCATCATCAGCGCACCGCGGGCTTGTTTGGCTTTTTTAATAGTATTGTTTACGTATTGTGTGTACTAATGTCAGTCTTTCATCTAGGGTGACTCCTAGATATTTTATTTCTTCTGTCCATTTTATGTGTGTGTTGTTAATTGTCAGATTTGTTGCGGGTGGTTTTTTCTCGCGTTTATACACAATTGCTTGTGTTTTGTCTATGTTGATAGCGATGAGCCAGGTGTGGAACCAATCAATGAGTTTGTTTGTGTTCTCTTGTAATTTGTGTATCGCGATGTGTTACTTGCGAGTGAGTATCGCGGTGTCGTCTGCATATGTGTCGATTATTCCTCGTTGCGCTTTGGGAATATCCGCGGTGTATATCGCGTACAAGTGTGGTGACAGTATTTATCCCTGTGGGACTCCTGCCATCAGCACATGTGTTGTCGATTGTGTATCTTGCATTGTGATTTGGAATGTTCGTCTGTATAGGTATGATTGTATGATTCGTGTTATGTGTTTTGGATAATTGTACGTATGTACTTTATATATTAATCCCTGGTGCCACACGCGGTCAAATGCCTTCGATATATCGGGGAATACGGCCGCGGTTTTTTGATTCTTGTTATATCCGTTGTTAATGTATTCGGTCACCCTGGATAATTGTGTCGTGGTTGAGTGATTGGGTCTGAACCCGTGTTGCTCGTCGGGTATTATGTTTTGTGTTTCTGAATGTTCCGTTAATCTGGTTAGTAATAGTCGGTCTATTACTTTACTGATTGTGGGGAGTAGGCTTATTGAGCCGTAGTTCGCGAGGTTTTTGTAATCCTTACTCAGCTTCGGGAACACGATGATTTTCGCGTGTTTCCATTGTTCTGGATACGTTTTCGTTTTTAAAATTGCTTTTGCTATGGCAAGAATGAACATTAGTGTTTTGTGTGGTAGCGCTTTCATCATTGTGTTATTGATGCCGTCGAATCCGGGTGCTTTGCTGTTTTTCGAGCGCTTTATTTCGTTCGGTGTGAAAAAGTCGTTGTGTTATGTATTTTGTGTCTTTGTTTCTCTATTTCCTTGTCTGTGTGTGTTCGCGATGTGTCGTATGTCGGTGTTTTCCCAATTCGGCGTGCATTTCTGCTTTTTATTTGTCCGTGATCGCGATCCCGTTTTCCGTGTTAAGTGGTGGGATTGTGATTTGCTCTTTTTTGAGCGTTTTACACAATCGCCACAGATTGTTGTGTTGTTTGTCCGCGTCGATCTTTTGGAGTTTGTTCTGCCATTCGGAGTTTTTAAATTCGCGAATGGCGTCTTTCACCTGTCGTTGTAGGGCGTTTAGTGCCGTTTTGTCTCGCGGGTCTAGTGTATTGTGGAATTTTCTTCGCGCTTTGTTTTTGCTTCTAATTAGGTGTTTTATGTCCTATAGTAGTTTGTCTGTGTGATGTTTGTGTGCTACTTGGAACGTGCTTGCCCTCGCGGCTGTTTTAATAGTGTTTTGTATTTGTGTGACCGCGTTTTCTAGTTCGCGCTTGTCGTTTATATGTGTTATTGTCGGTGTGTTGTGTGTTAGCCATGTTGTGAATGTTTTCCAGTTCGTGTGTGTTGTGTTGTATGTGTGTTCTTTTGTCCCCATTTCCCAGTCAATGATCATTGGGTTGTGATCTGAGCTCAGAGCCTCCTCTGTTTCAATTGTCCATGTGTTGTGTACGTTATTGATGATCGCGATGTCTAGTATGTCCGGTCTGCGTCTTTGTTGAAAGAATGTTGGTTTGTTGAGTGCTATGACGTTCACCCCGCGTTTTTCGTGGTATTTTTGTAACTTTTTCCCGTGTTGGTTGTCGGTTTGGCAGCTCTATATTTTGTTTTTCGCATTTAGATCCCCCGCTATTATGGTGTGTTTGTTGTTGTCGAGTATTTCGTCGAACTCTTATTCTTTGTATTTCGCCTGCGGGGGCAGGTATGTCGCGTATTCGTGGATATCACCCTTTTTCGTATGTATTATCGCACTGTTTGTCTCAAGTTCTGTCGTGTTTGGTATCGGTAATTGCATGTGCTTTATGTTCCTCTTTATGTATATCGCTGTTCCGCCTCCTGGCGCTTAAGTTTAATCTTTGGGCCGGCTGGAGGTGCGTCTCCGATACCAGTATTACGTCTGCTTGCTTGTCTTCGGCATATATTTGTAGCTCTTGTTTTTCAATCTTAGCCCGTTCGCGTTTGGGTGTGCGCAAGGAAGTGTTTAGTATCGTTCGCGGATGGGTTTGTTTTGCTGAAGGCCAGCAACATTTCCCCGAGTGAATCCGCGGCTATCGCGGTTTTGTTCGCGCTATTTCGTGTGTGTTGCGTGTTTTCTTTAGGGGGTTGTGTTGCGTTCGTCTGTGTTTTCGTGTCAGTTATTATGTTGGCGTATGTGTTATTTTGTATTGTGTATGTGTTTCGTTGTTGTTGAACCTTGGGCCTTGGTTGGGGTGCTTTGATGCACCCTCTGTATTCGCGGTGTGTGCTTCACCGCAGTTCGCGCATATAGCCGGTGCCTCTCTACTTTTGGCGCATTCTCCGCTTTTATGCTCTTCGCAGCATTTTACACACCTGAGGATTGCTTTGTAGGTGTACTGAGAGTGTCCATAAAGCTGACAACGATGGCATTGCCCGTTTCCTGCTTTACGGATCAGCGCCTCTACGCGGATCACCAGTCTGCATATATCTCGGTTAGGCCGTAAAGTTCTTCGGCCTTGTCGCGCGACGATTCTACTAATACCATTGGGTATGGCGCTTTTTTTATCGGGTGCCGCATTCTGGACACCGCGATTGTCTTAATATTTTTGCTTTGGAGATCCTCTTTGATCTCCTCGATCGTGAAGTCCGTGGGTATGCCACTTATCACTACCTTCAACGTGCGCTCTTCTTCGAGCCTGAAGGTGTGATATGGCATTTTTATGGCGTCTAGATAGCGCGTTGTCGCGCGGAAATCGTCTGTCGTTGCCGGCTGTAGTTTTATGCCCTCCTCGGTGAGTCGGGCTTTCGTAATTTGTATCCTTTTGGCTCTCATATCTTTGTTAATTCGGCCCCACGCATTTTTGTCCCGGATGATGATCGGTGGCACTTTCTCCCTTTTCGTATTGTTGTTGTCGGTGTTTGTTTGTTTCTTTGTGTTGGTGGTGGTGCTGGTCTTTGTGTTATTTGTTGTAGTGTGTTTCGCTTGTGTGTGTGTGTCTTTGTTAGTCGTTTTTGGTGTTTGTGTTGTTACCTTTTTATCTTTCTTTATTTTGTGTTCTTCTTTGTTTTCTTCGTCTGATTAACGAATCAGAAGAAGTATCGTAACGACGATACTTCTTCTGCATCCTCATCGGAGGATGACGGGTACGCGACTTGCATCGCTTCTTCCTTTTCTGTTTTGTTTTCATTTGTGAGTGTATCTTTTTTGTCATTGTGTGTGTTGTGTTGTGTTATCTGTATTTTCTGTGGTAGTTGTGCTTTTGTTTGTGTTTGTCTCATTGTCGTCGTCTTGTTCGTCGAGTCTGAAGATGAGTGATTTGACATACAGAAGTATGTCCATCAATTGTTGTCTCTTTAGGTTTTCGGCTGATTTTTTGTCGTGTAACGCGCCTACTTTCGCGTCGATTACGATTTCTACCGGTTTTTTGCCAGTGTCCGTGTTAGTGTTTATTGTCGTATTTGTCGTATTAGTGGTTGTTGTGTTAGTTGTTGTCTTACGTTTATTGTTGTTGTCCTCCATTTGTTTCGTCTTCTTTTTGTTTTCCTTTACGCTAGTCTCCATGTCGGTAGTTCGGACGTTCATCGGTTTGATCGGTCGGTCCACCCACCACGTGGCCACGGCCGATCCCTATCGCCCGCAAAAACGACGATCTTATTGAAGAGAGGAGCCTGGGAATTTTCGCGTTGTAAAATATATCTGAAGTTGATTTAACTGAGTCACAATCACAATTGTATAACACAAATAAAATCGAGTCACAAACTGGCCAAAAATCTCTTTGACATCTCTGTTTGGTTAATATGTACCAAAGTACGTGTTTACTGCACGAGAATGTCGACCATAAAAAGCACTACCAGCATCGAGTGTAGTCACGTCAGTATTGGTTTCCCGCCACCAAGCGACCAGTTACCATTTTCGCAATAGAAGAGCATTTACGCCGTAACGATGAGACTAAGAAGACTTAGAAAATGACAAATGCGATTTTCTCGAAACATCGGCCAAGAAGATGTGCTTTCTAGAACCAACCATGACGCGATCAGTTGTAGGTGAAATATGATAAATGATGATAATGATAATAAATAAATGAAAATTTAATACTATCTAATTGAAATTTACGACCTCATTTCAAAGATTAAAATTAAACTTGAGGTACATTGATGCGCATCTTTACTTGTCTGAAATAAACAATTTCTGAGAAGGTTTGATTGATATAATTTTAGGTTGAGGCACTATTTACTACAATATGTTATTATACACTTTGTAACGCCCAGTCTCTGCTCTTAGTAGTACAATAAAAGAACGTCCGAAGTATCACTTTAAACGATTCCTTTGCTTGATGTCCAGAGTGCTACAATTAGCTCAAAAAGCTCAGAGAGTGGGGAGTCTACTGTGAATAGGATCTACTAGGTGCCACGGTATTGCTACCTTGAAAGCCTTTAGCAAATACTGGGGCAAAAGGAGAATCCATAAAATATGTTCGATATTTAGTTAACATTACATAACATTAAACAATATTACAAGTTTATTGTAATCGTTACAAATATCTTGCTATATATTGTATTTAGAAAAATAAATTGACTAGATAAGTATTCAAAGAAAAAGAAACGTGTCAGTTACAGTTTCGAATTGAGTTACTTATCCCCATATATACGTCTAGTTAGTTTACACTAGTCATTCAAAGAATTTTCTTTTATATAAGTACCATTTAATAAGCAAAAAAAACAATAAATTCACATAAGAATATAATGTTCAATTTACCGAATCGATAATTATATTAAATCATTGAATGTGTGGAGTATAGTTGACAGTGGTTTATGAAACAAGCGATTATTAAAAGAAAAAATATTGTAAATAGCGAACGGTTTGCCAATTAATAGTCAACTAGCAAAAATAACTAAATAAGGGTAGCCGTTTAACAAACCCTTAATTCGGTTAGACCTATCAAGTATATGAAAGTAATATTTGAATAATAAACAGTTTACTAACAAGTCGTTAATTAATGAAATTGGAGTTATTAAATTTATGAAGGTAACATTTAAATAAAGAACAATTTACTAACAACTAAATTAGAGTTATCGAATTTTTATAAGTAATATTTAAATGGTGAACAGTCTATTAACAAGTCCTTAATCAAATTAGAGCTATCCAATGTATGTAGTAATATATAAAGGACGAACGATTTATTAGCAAGCTCTTAATTAATTAAATTAAAGCTGTAAATTAAGTGTGCAAATTTAATATTAGACGACTGGCTAACACGTCTATAATTAGTTAAAGCGATTAAATATGTATAATGTTTGAATAAATGTTTGTTATAATTATCTTCTGTTTAATCAGCTAACCATCAAATTAAAACTGTAGCGTAAAGGTAACATTCTAGGATCTAACAGATCTCAAACTAAGCTTTGAACCAAATATAAAAAACGACTAAAACTATTTCAATGACATAAATGCGAAAAGTCCTGGATCCTTGGCTAAATGACAATCTCCTGGTACCTTCGAACGGGAAACAGGTTCCGGACGACTTCGCTTAAATCTTAAGAGAGCAAAGTGGCTGTATTCAAATAGATTAAGCTTCATTTTCTTTATCAGAATACAACCAAGGATAGAGAAGGAATCCTAAAGTCAAAAAATTCAGTTACTATGTAATACGATAGTTTACAAATTACGTACTTTACGGTTGGATTACAAGGTTAATTAATAAGATAAATCGTCCTTCCAGTAAGACACCAGTCAGCAAAATCAAAATGAAACTTTGTCCACATGTTCGCGGTTTACCAACTTACTTGACGCAATCCAACTATAAGTCGATAAATTAATCGATCGGCATAGTATTTTCCAACACAATCGTTGCTAAGTAATATCTTTACGTAAATAATTATGCACAATCTGCATCCAAAATAAACTTTTACTGCGTAACAGGCGACTCACTTCAACAGTACGTAGTTAGTACTCGATAGAAGATGTAAGTACTGAGGCTTACCGTTTATACTTCTATTGGCATGATGTCACAAGAGGAAAAAAAACGAAGGTCAAAGGCAAAGTACCGACTCATTATTACGGTAATTAATTAAAAAATGCTGAGGATAACCTCAAATAAATATTAGGACAATAACAGTGCAAATCTAATAATTAAAATTAAAATAAAAACATCAAAAGATGTATAACTCCCGAATAGTATAGATTACAGCCTTAGACTGATAAATACGAGAGAGCGAAAAAAGTAACAAAGAATAATAATTACTACCGTTTGTAAATAATGACGAGAAGCAAAACGAACATATAAGTAAATTAAGAAAGCAGAATCATAACCAAGGTTAATTCTGAAAGGATGCGAAATATGAAATACAAAATATAAGTGAATTTGTTAAAAATACGAAAATTGTTCAAATAATTATTCCTAAAATATAAGAATTTTACGATGTACTGTGGTTTGTATACTTTGGAATTCATTATAACTCGATTTTAACAAAAGAGTTAACGAAGCACTCGTTAATTTACTGAGAACTTGATGATATAATATGATATCTGCCAACCTTTTAGAGCTAAAATTTAAATTGATATATACAAATACGTTTTGTACATTTACGTCTGTTCTTTCCAAATATATATATTTTTTGCTTCAGTAGATGGTACGGTGTTGACCAGTTTTCCAGGATTAATTATGTATTCTATTTAAATATTTTCCAACTCGAAGCTATGAGACACCATTCTATTGTCACCACATTGTCAGCGTTGTGCTAATAAAATATTTTCCAATGACTCGTGGTCATTATGTAAAAAAGGGTTAAATCGTATTATGTCGCCTTACTAGACAAATTGAAGAAAAGTATATCTTGAAATAAATGTGCAATGATTTTTAAAAATATTCTTTCGTCACTACAACGCACTTTTTCACATCACTCAAAAATGTTTGCAAAAAATTTGATGAATTGGGATCTCACATTGTGTAACCCACCTTATTTGCTATATCTAGCCACCAGCGATCCACTTATTCTCTAAAGTAAATTTATAGCTGAAAAGATGATTATAAAAATGTCATAATTATACTTCAACATTATTAGTCCAAGTGCGTTGAAATGGACGGGGAATATAATAAAAATAATAAAAACTTAATTCCGTGACTCTCAATTTTTATTTAACTTCGAGGCTCACTTCCTGCCAAATCATCTTCGTATACCATACATTCATTTAATGTAATATGTATGCATATACTTGTGTGCGTGTAGCTAATTAACTGATGCGTAACAATAATTAATTACAGAAGGTAACTCTATATTTTCTAATTATTTCATTTGAATTTCATTTACGTGTAGTACTTTCTATGATATACAAAATAATAACAATCTTTCAAATAAAAAACAATTTGAACATTACATAATAATAAAGTCCAGGTAAACTTGAAAATTGTCGATATCGTTCCGCAAACTCTCTCTTGCTCCTATTAAGTCTACTTTCCATAATTATCACTGTAACAGACATGAGGCTTGTGATCTGTTTCTATTGCCTCCGGGATTTTATTATTAAAAACGGCGCATTTGAATATACCTGTTTACGTATATGTACATATCCTTATAAACAATACATTCTTTAATGAGGAAGGTGATACGTAGGTAATTTATGGAGAAATCTTCAAGTAATTTATTTAAAAAATACAAAATCTTTCGTCTAAAATATAATTTAAAAACATTCTTAATGGTAACACTTATTTTCAAAATGTAACTAGAAAATTTTACGGCAAAATAATATTTTTTATTTATTGTTAATAAGGATATTTTACATAATTGATAATAAAAAGTAATGCAGTTAATTAACTCCTACCAATATTGGTGTAAACTAGTCTCAATCTTTTTAAACAAGAAAATTAATACACAGATGTGTCTTAACATATTTGCATACGCGTTAAAGCATTAGTCGCTACAGTGTATAAAAGTGTTGTTTGATGTGTTCACCTATGTGATTAGTAGTGAAGGTTTACTATTTTTTATATTGTCCGTAATGGAAAAACATCACAATCTGTCAGATATTAAGGCTTGAAGAGTCATAAGTTAATGAGAAAGTGTAAGAATACAACAAAGTGTTGCTAAAATGTGAATAAACAAAAACATAATTTGTAGACTCCAAGCAAATTAAAATGCAGCAATGTGCTCAGATACTTGATTACAAATAAAGATGTTTCAAGTTTCGCGGTTTTTTTAAAGAATACATAAAACACATAATTTGCATTCACTTTCAAAAACTTTTTATTGAAGTATCAGTTATGACATTTATATGCGAAAAATAATATCTGCCAAATGGGCAATCAATAAATTAATTAATTAGTGAGCAAAGTGGGGTTTAGCGCCATCCTGTTGAAATCACATATCCTCTAGATCAATATTCATTAATTCAGGCCACAAAAATTCGGTTATCATCCAACGATATCGATCACCACTGAGAGTTACAGCTTCGCCAGCAGCAAGAAATAAGGTCCAATTACACCACCTGACAATAATGCGCACCAAACAGTAACTCCTTTAGAATGCATAGGTTTCTCATGAATAATTCGTGGAGTCTCCTCACCCCAGACACGGCAATTTTGTTTATTAACATAGCAACCAAGTTCAAAATGTGCCTCATCGGAAAACATTATTTTTTGAGAAAAATCAGCTGGTTGTTCATTGACGAAATTGACAAATGAACGACGTTTTAAATGATCTAATGCCTTCAGCTCGTGTGTTATTTGAACCTGGTATGACTTCAGAACTAAATCCTTGTGTAAAATACGCCATGTTGTTGATTCACTAAGTCCAAGTTGTTGTGAACGTCGTCTAACGGACATTTCAGGGTCTTCAGCAACACTTTCACAAACCAAGCTAATATTTTCTTGTGAGCGACCAGTATGATTGCATTTTTCACTTTTTTGATCTTCCACGGAACCGGTCTCTTGAAATATTTTAATAATTCGACCAATAGTGCTTTCAGATGGACGATTATGTAAACCATAAAATTCACGTAATTTTCTAAAAACTCTTTCCACAGAACGCTGGTCTTCATAAAATAATTCAACAATTTAAACGCGTAGTTGTACCGTCTACGAGGCCATTTTTATAAATGTCATAGATCACACTTTTTAAATAACCACATACCCAGACAAATTCAGTGCGCCATCTATATTTTATTTATTCTTAAAAAAAAACGCCTAATTTCAAACACCTCTATATTAAGCAAAAGATGTTAAATTTTTTATTTTTATAAAATGTCCGTATATTGTTTTGAGCGGTGCGATAAACAATATCCATTCTAATTTGAATACGAAAAAAACAAAATTATGAATGTAAAAATATACATACAATTCACCCTATATTTTTTCATCTATAGAAAACCATTATATAATAGTAATAATACGCTAACTAATCATTTGTAATTAATAATAAACAAAACACAGATATATTTATACGTGAAAAAATTGGACATAATTCGCCTTTATACATATACAAATAGGAGTAGAGAGACTTCAATATAAAAATATTTAATTCATCCTGATTCAAACCGGAACATTGTGTCTCTTCTCGTTCCGAAGTTATTCGCGACTTTAGAAAGCAATCAGACAAGGGTCACTTTTGGTCCGCAGCTCGGAAACTGACTTCTAAAAGTGATTGTATCTTTTGGTGTATACTTATAGAAAATGACATGATTA
>JAVIWB010003788.1:0-107795 GCA_031893035.1 Dermolepida albohirtum | reverse complement strand
TTGGAAAAGGGTGGAAGTCGGAAGGGGCTAGATCCGGCGAATAAGGCGCATGCGGTACTAATTGGAAATGCAACTCGTGGATTTTGGACATCGCAACTGTGCTGGTATGCGAGGGAGCGTTGTCTTGGTGAAACAGAATCTTTTTCTTTGCCATTCCTGACCGTTTAGCACGAATCTCAACATTTAATTTTTGTACAAGTTCTGTATAATATTGTCCGTTTATTGTGGCACCTTTCTGAAGGTAATCAATGAGAAAAGTGCCCTTTGAATCTCAAAAAATTGATGCCATCACCTTGTTTGCCGATAAAGTGGTTTTCGCTTTCTTTGGAGGTGCAGAACCACGTTCTAACCATTGTTTCGACTGTTGTTTAATTTCGGGTGTACTGTAGTGTATCCAAGTTTCATCGCAAGTAACAAATCGCCTACAAAAATCAACCGGATTCCGCTTATAAAGGAACTCTCATTGGAAATGCGCAAACGAGTGAACTTTTGATCAGTCGTAAGCAATCGCGGCACCCATCTTGCCGAAAGCTCGGAAAGGCCCAATTTTTTCGTTAAAATGTGGTGTACGCGTTCTGTTGAAATGTTTACCATGGCTGCTATCTCTCACTTTGAATCGTCGATCTTGCGTAATAATATTGGGTCTGGGAAAAAGTTCGTGGCGTTTTTCCCGATAGATGGCATTGGTTGCCGATAACTAAAGAACAACAAGTCACAGCGACACCACCGACGGCTCGTTTTTTAGATGACCTTCCGAACGTTAGTTTGAGCGTAGAAACATTGTAATCGGTGCAGTGGTTGGAAAGTTATTCGCACTTGAAAATGGAGAAGAATAATGAGAAATTTCGCTATATTCTGCAATATTATTATGATAAGGGGAAGAACGCTGCGCAGGCTTGTGATAAAATTTGTGCTGTGTACGGTGAAGGTACTTTATCGAAATCTGTTGCGCGGAAATGGTTCGCTCGCTTTCGTTCTGGAAATTTCAATGTGAAAGATGAGTCACGCTCCGGTCGTCCAATCACTGAAAAATCTGATGAAATTCTTGAAAAAGTCCAACAAGATAAGCATATCAGCAGTGTCGATATTGGCATGGAGCTAGGCATTGACCACAAAACTGTTTTGAACCATTTACACAAAGCTGGTTACAAAAAAAAGCTTGACGTATGGGTTCCTCATGAGTTGAGCGTGAAAAACATGATGGACCGAATTAACATCTGCGATGCGCTGCTGAAACGGAATGAAATCGAGCCGTTTCTGAAACGTTTAATAACCGGAGATGAAAAATGGATTACGTACGATAATCGGAAGCGTAAAAGATCGTGGATAAAGGATGGTGAGCCGTCACAAGCGTTCGCTAAGCCAACATTGACGCCAAAAAAAGTGATGCTGTGTGTATGGTGGGACTGGAGGGGAATCGTCCACTACGAGCTACTTCCAACTGGTCAGACGATTGATTCTCAACTCTACTGTGCACAACTAGAGAGATTACGCCAGGCGATTGAAAGAAAACGGCCCGAATTGATTAATAGGAAAGGTGTTGTCTTCCATCATGACAACGCCCGACCACACACTTCTTTGATGACCCGTCAAAAATTGAGAGAGTTTGGTTGGGAAGTTTTGATGCACCCACCTTACAGTCCGGATATAGCACCCTCTGACTATCATCTGTTTCGATCTCTGCAGAACTCTCTCAATGGAATTAAGTTGGTTTCAAAAGAAGCCTGTGAAAACTACTTGATTCAGTTTTTCGACCAGAAACCACAGAAGTTTTTCACCGATGGGATCATGGATCTACCAAAAAAATGGCGAAACATTGTCGATAATAATGGAGCATATTCGGTTTAAATGAATTCGTCCACGCGCCATGCGGGGACCAGTTGAATTTTACTGAAAAAACGCCACGAACTTTTTCCCAGACCCAATATTATGGATTTTTATAATCATTTCCTTAGAAGTCACGATTTTGGGTGCTCCAGAGCGCGCTTCATCAACACAGCTTGTTCTATCATGTTTAAATTCATTTACCCATATACTTATTGTGGCGGATGATGGAGCAGATTCACCTAATGTTTCCCGTAACTCATCTTTTATTTCGGTAGCTTTCATACCTTTAATTACGAAGTATTTAATCACCGCAGAAGACTCTGCTTTTTCGATTTTAACAAACCGACGTGTTGCTTCTAAACTAATCAACCGATTTATCTAAATATCGGAATGTAAACATATAAATAGGCAACCTAAATTACAGTGCATTTGTTTTACCAATTAGAGCGCCACTTATGTGTCATTCTCACTACTTGTCATACTATTCTCGTATAATGCTATAGATAATTGGTTCTCAAGATGTGCACTGCGGTGTCCTCAGGTATCGCATTTTTCGTATTGATATCGCTAAATATTATCAGTTGAATGTAGTGTATTATGCACTTGGTCCAAAAAATAACTCAGTAATAACATAATAACTGTTTACAAAAAGTTCTACAACTGATTACTAGATGGCACTCTACTATAATTAAGTATCTTAATTCTTTTAGTAGTGTTTTGAACAGTTTCGGTACTTTTTACTCATTTATAAATAGCTGCTGGTTTCGCTCAGTCTTTGTATTAAATTAGTATTAATATATCAACCGAATATTGTTATCATTAAGCCAAGTGAAGTTTTTAAAGCTTTCCTTCTCGTATATATTTTTTAAAGTGAGTCAATTCTTACTAAACGCTAATCAGTGTTGTAAAAGTAAAAGCAGCGGTAGAAAGAAAGGTTTACAATGTACATTTGCCAAAATTATCGCCAAGATGAACGTAAAAAAAGTTTTCCCTCGTAATAGTTTTGACTTCCAATTGAGTTGGTGCCTTTCGAGATATGAAATCCATATTTAGAAAACACTATCACAGCTCATTTGGTTTCAGAAACATTTTAAGATGAAAATATTGGTAAATTTATGAATTCAAGATTCATTTAATGCGAGAGCTCCAAATAAATTTAACACTGCAGAAGAAAAAAATATTAGCAACACGGAATTCTCATAATTGTAGATATCAGTAAGAGATAAACATTTTTTTAACTTCGCATGCAACTTCTTCATTATGCAAAGCTGGGATTCAGCACTCGCTATAATAAAAACTAAGTATCGTGGGAAAATCAATGTAGGGACGGAAATTAGGGTCACTGTACACAGTTTGATTCCAAAGAAAATGTATAAATTAAATATAAAACAGTATATTGCGAATAGGGTGATTAGTATGAATTCAAACGGTTACAAAGCAGCAATTTAGCTATTGTTATTTATGAATAAACATTTAGGAAGAACAAAGATTCAATTTCAATCACGAATAAAGCTATCATAAAGATTGCCCAAATTGCAGAAATAGTTGTTGTGCAAGTTCCTGGAGCCATTTAATATTTATAGAATTTATCACACAGGCATTGCATCTGTTATATTCTGTAGAAAGTTGCAGTCAATATTTGTAATAAAATTTTAATGTATTTTTAATAATGACCAACACGTTAGACAGAAACCTTGTGCTCATGATTTAACCACCTTGAAGACAGTCTCATACATTTTGCTCGCGAATTTTCTCACTATGTTTATAAAATTATATATATTAATGGAACATCCCTCATACGTCTTATAGGTGTTTCAATAGAAAATGATTGATTTTATTATTTCAATAAAATGGAAATGATTATGACTGTTTTGTATTTTTTTATTTACTATGATATAAGCACATGGGAATTATGTACGGAAAATAACATCATTTAAATGCTCACATTGCCTATTAGAAGTCATTCACTTAGCCATTTTTTTCCATAACTTTCACACATAAATCTGACTGGATTTTGCTGATGACGCATTATGTATTATGTTTTAGTTACAATCTTATCAGCATAGACTTTGCCCCTAACATAACACCAAAGAAAGTGCATCTTGGGGGCCAGCGTATACTACCAAAACAGAAAATTACACGAGCATAAAATGTTTGCAATAAATCATGTGTTTCTTGTGCAGTATAGCAGATGGCGTTATTCTGATGAAACTACATATTGCCAATATTAATTTCGTTTAATTCAGGTCGAATTACATCCACAATTAATACAATTTCATTTGCATTTTCGAAAAAGTACGGTCCTATAACACAACCTCCCCAAAAGACACATGGTGTCACCTTCACACTTTTTTTTTAACCTTTCAGCTCCCCAAAATCGACAGATATGCGTAGTATCAAAATCAACTAAGTGAAAATGAGCTTCGTCAGTTACGATAATTTCATTAAGAAAATAGATACTGTCACTGTTCTAGTATCCAGTCAGCAAGAGTACAGCGCTGTCCATAGTGTCTAGGTTTCAGTTCCTGCGTCAACTCCATTTTGTATGTCTAGTGCAAGTCTTTTTTTAATATTCGTTGTAAAGAAGACGCTGAGGTGTTGAGCTGCTGGGCATGATGTTGAAATTAAGTTCTCAGATTTTCACTCACACATTTGTTTGTCCACAGTCGAACCACTCTCTTTAAATTTTTTAACTTATCGATGTTGATTTCTGGCTAATTTTACGTATACTTTACCCTCTCTATTACATTTGAAATATGATTTTCATGTTTTCACGATTATTACTCGTTTTTGTACTATATCATTCTATGATTACCTTACTGTATTTTTCCAATAACTATGTTCGACCTTAAACGTTAATGTCTACTGTATGCAAAACGGCGATTAATTTAGAAGTCAATGCTTTATTTGTATACACATTTAGTTACCATTACTATGTTTAATCGGTAATCTTATTTTTTCTTTTCTTCTCGTGTATTTTTTTTTTAGATCTTTGCCCATTGCACTACTTTTCTAGTAACTTAATTAAAATCATTACAGAACACACTGTGAATTCCATTAATACGTTCTTCTGAATTTTCAAGAGACCTGGAGGAGTGATCTTATAAACAGTATACAATAGTCTATCGAACATCATAGACCTTTTTTATTCTTGTAACAAATTTAAATTAACTCAAGATCGTTGTTCTCCCATAAAAATTGTATATAATACAAATGCTTCGTACCTGTCACTAACAAACTAAACAGAAATGATCATCGTAAATAAAAGAAGTTTTATTACTTCTCAACAACTTGATTGCGTCGGAGCAAAATAATGGAATGTTTTTCGTTTTAGGTATTTCCCATTCGCCTCCCCTATTGTCCTTCGTTGATTAGTTCTGAATATTGTGATTTTGTGTTTTTGAACAAGCGGCGTGTATATAGTACGACGCTCGAATGCTTGTGCTGAATGCGTCGGTGACAAAGGGGACTATATTGAGAATGCTTGTGATATAATCTCGAGCCCTCTTGATGTCCGGATTTTCCTTTGGTGACATCTTTACACTTAGAAATAATAAATTTTTATGAATTAATGAGCGGTGTGCTTGGATATTAAGACTTTGAACGAACAATGTTTTTTCTTGATTTTTGCCTATCGATTCAATATATTCAATAAATAAAATATAGAATTATCTATACTTTTTGTAGAAATAAAATAGCATCAACATAAGAATTCTGCATGTAATTTTAGTGCTTTCGTAAAATAAATTTCTTGTTCTGCTATATTTATATACAGTGCCATTTATGATAGTGTGTTTACTTGATATGATAATTTAAAATAACTTAAACACACACACGTGTGTGTATGTGTATATAATTCCGTTCAGATATTAAAAATTCCAAATCCGTTTAAACTTTCTATTCGTCAAAAAACCTGCATTAATAACAGCATTTTATTTCTCTCTGTTAGTTTCTTTTTGTAGTTCAACCTAGAACTAGTCTTCCAATGTTGGATGTTTATGTTTTTTATCCATTTTGTCTATCGTATTAGTACCCGGACTTTGAAGTAATTATATATGCCATTATTTTCAATGCTCGTCCTTTTTACACAACTTGAAAGTTGGTATTTTGGATTATTATAGTGCATAACACACATAAACACAGAATTATTAACAATTTATATACAGTTCTGGAAGTACAAAATTTCCTTTTAATACGACCCTACAATTTACTTTTTGTCATTATTCCTATTTTCCCATTTAGAGAAAAGCAGCTTCACAACTGAATCTCCATGATAATTGCGAAATAAATTTTTCATTCTGTGAATGTCTGATACACGCCTTTGAACAGATGCATTAAATTTCGAAGTATTAGTTCATTGTTCTATTATCCATTGTTAGCGCTTATTGAAGACGTTTTTGCTTATATCGGTGACGTAGCATCGAATCTTCTGTCACAATATGACCATGCAAATTTACCCGTTTGAAATCACACGTTTTATTGTACTGGCAGATAAATTTTTAATACGATCTAAAATAAATTCTGGTGTCATCTTGAAGCTTATGATTATCAATTTCTCTTGTTTATTATTGTAATTTTTTCTGTGTCGCTTTTGCTGTTACGAGTCATCTTTGAGTGATATTAAAAAATTGTAATTTTTACAGCCTTTTACATCGAGTATATATACATTGCGCTTTCAAAAAATTTCTGCAACGTATATGCGATGTAAAAGCTAGTAAAGGTTAGAATTTTTCAGTTTTACATTGTAAACGCGCATAATTATATTCTATATATTTTTTATATTTAATCTTAATGAAATATTCATTAAAGAAAGGTCTTGTTAGTGAAGCGTTATTATATAATACTACTGATCACGTTTCCACACTTGGTGGCTTTCTTTCTGCGAGACGTTTTCACACAATTTTTTTACTAGCATCACACTGTATATCCAATAACGATTAAACTAACTAAATTATTATCAGGTAAATAAACATCATCATTGTATTATTCTGGTCGTTTCGCAGGTTGGTTTGTACCCCAAAAATTACTGTTGTATTTCCACGCGTTTGAAATATACAGCCTCTGCTTGTCAGTAAACTACAGTTGTATATTTAATTCAAATTTTGGATGAAATAAATTTAAATCTTGGATTTCACAAATAAAATTTATATAACTAAATAATCATTCAGCCAAACCGGCTTCCGTAATCCCCGAACTTGCTTCCTATAGTTTATTTAGGTATTAACTTTAGCAGTTACGATAACGATGAGTACACTGTATACAAAATTATTTAGTTAAACAAGTTTTATTTGTGGAAACAAAAGTTTTATTTTATTTCACTCAACATTTGAATTAATTATACAGCTGGAATTTATTCACGAGCACAGCCTGTATATTTCAAACGCGTGGAGATACAACAGCAATTTTTGGTGTACAATAACTTTACCGGAATATGACGAGTTAGCGAGTTTCACATTTGTCTGTTGCCGGAGGAAGGTTTCGTAAGACACTTGTCCTCATCGATAAGGTGGAAGCAGCATTTGTTTGAATCGGCAGATGTATCACAAGTCAGAGTGCGACATTCTACGTGTCCAATGAAAGATCGCCAGCGCTGCCTGAGCAAATTCTAGAAACGTCAAGTCGTTGGAATGTATTTAGCGAATTTGACCTCTCGAGATATCGAGGCGCGTGTAAAACGAGCGCTGGGTAGCGTACAGCGGGCATAGCAAAAGTGAAATGTTAAGCTTTTTGCTACAAAGTATGTTTTATACTTTGTAGCAAAACACGATCTTCTCTTTGGTTTAGATAACTTCTACGTACGTTGGCTGAGTGTTTGAGACTATTTTCACGTAGACCAAATTCATATATAATTATTCATGCGATATTTCAAAATATTTTTCTCTCTATCAAATCATCAATTTAATTGATTTCTAAAGTACTTCATATCATCACTTGCAGGTAGTACACTCTCACTTAATATTTTTGCAGTTAGGCACTAGCACGTCTAGTTACTTGAAACTTAAATTTTGTTAGCTTACAGAACGCGCTTCCAGTCGTCGACAAAAATTGCATAAATTAATAATAAAAATCCCACTATAGTACAATCTATTACAGAACTTCATTCAAACAAATAATAGAATTCCAAATAAGAAAAAATTAGCAATAAAAAAATTTTGTGGTACTCCAAAATGAGTATAGAATTTAGGTAGCAATCGAAGAAAGATAATTTGTAATACTCCGAAAAACAGGAAAATATGAATAAAATTTCGTCAATTCACAGAAGAGAAGAAAATATAATATTTTCAATTCCAATAAGATTAAATTAAATACGTTGTTAGTATGAAAGCAGATATAGGATTTTAGAGTAGAAGTACAGAAAACAGGGAGTAGTGAGAGTAATCCTTTCTCGAATCAAATGCAGTGTAGGACAAGCCACAGAAGATATCATGATCATTAATATAAATTTTCATATTTCGTAAATATTTAATAAAATTAATTATCATATTGAAAAGGAATATACAAAAGATACACATACGCTGTACGTATACTAAGCGCGCTGCATTATTTCTATTGCGATTAAGGCAGTTATCTTACAGTTTAAAGCTTCTTTAAACTCGTCTTTATATTTTTCTAGAAACACATTAAAATAAATATAAATAAAAATTAATCGGAAATAAACTTGAATAGACGTGATAGTAAAAGAAAAACCAAATTATATAAAAGATTAGTATTTCAACACTGAAGTAAATATCTCTCCGTGAAAAATAAATCTTTAAACAAATAATAAACAATCATAAAAAAACTAAAAATATCTATCTTCATTAAAACTATTTAAATCAAGTAATAAAATAATAAAAACCGAGAAAATCAATTTAAAAATTCCAAAATTATGCATTGGTCTCAATGAAATCAAATGTGCATCAACACCAATCAGCTGATAATAACTGGATGTTGCAAGCGTATAGCACATGTGAATTTAACATAATGATAAAGCTAGAAGATACATTCACAATAGAAATACGATGTTAATAAGGTGACCTCAATTTTTGTCTCTGATGAATAAGTAAATGGACATATTCAACCTTCTCCTTATCCTCAAAAATAACTTTGTATTAGTATGACAAAATTAATTCTTTCGTGTAGTTTTATATTTTACCATAGCAGCGAGACGAAAGACTCTTGACATTTCAAGAAAACGGTTACTCTATTGTTCCAAATATACGAAAACTCCCACAATCGCTGTAGTTAAGAACATTTTCGCGGAATAATTTTTTGTAATTTTTCGAAGACAATTATTTCAACAAAAATGCATCGCCAAGTTGATTTCTGTTTTCGGCAATGAAGCACCATATCAGTCAACAATTTTTCATTGGTGGACGGATTAATTTTAGCGACAATCCAAGAGCAGGTTCGCCTAAAACGGCAATCACTCAGGAAAACGTCGATGCTGTGTGCAAGATTATCATTGAATATTGATGTGACATATCGGCAGATTGAAGCATTACTGGAAATTTCAAAGACCTCAATTCAAAAAATTTTGCATAAAGAATTGTGTGTGAAAAAATTAGTTTCATCTTGAATACCGCATCTGTTGACCGAAAAACAGAAAACACCTAGGACGAATTGGTATCAAAAAACTCTAGATCGCTTCAACGCCGGAAACTCTAAAAACGTGAACAACATTGTCAGTGGTGATGAATCTTGGATTTACTCATACGAGACAGAAAATAAACGCCAGTCATCTGAATGTTCCAAGATGAAGAAAAGCCGACAAAAGTCATCCGTTCTCCAAGTGTCTCCAAAAAGATGGTGACGACATTTATCTCAAAAGCAGGTCATATAGCAACAATTCCTCTACGAAATTAAGGAACTGTTACTGCCGATTGATATATAATCATTTGTTTGCCACAAGCCATCGCTGAGCTTCGAAGAACCAACCCCTAATGACGAATCATCCTCCACTAAGACAATGCAAATTCGCACATACACGCAAGACAATTGAATTTTTAACGCAAGAAAGCGTTGAATTGTTGAACCATCCTCCGTACAGTCCGGACCTAAGTCCCAACGATTTCTTTAACTTTCCGAAAATCAAGAACGGACTGCGTTGTCAAAGGTTCCAATCTTCAGAAGAAGCAGTCGATGCCTCCAAAAATGCGATTTTGACAGTACCAACAAACGAGTGGAACAACTGCTTCCAGAATTGGTTCAAGCGCATGCAAAAGTGCATTAATCTTTGTGGAGAATACTTCGAAAAACAATTGAAGTCTGTAAAAGGTATCTACTGTTTTATTCCAGTTTTATATGCAAAACTTAAAAGATAACCCACGTATTTTCAATAATATCGACATAAGCGCAGTTATAGTAAAGTGGTCCAAAACTGATTATACAGATAAATTAATTAATTATATGCTTGATTAGTTTGAATAGTTTTTAAAATAACAAAAGATGCTCCCCACAATTATCTTAATTATAACAATATTCAACAACATAACAAGTTCCTACATGATTTTTCATTATGACTCACTGTATATAATACAAAATTATTCGATTTTACCGAGTTGATGACATCATTTACTATAATAATTGTAATCGAATTAGAAGTAATTGAATAATGTATTCTTACTATGTTTCCGAATGCTCTTTTTATTAGAATACATACATATATCGTGAGTTACATATTACAGATTGATTGACGTACAATTGGACGCTTAATGGGTTTTAGTCAAAGCATTGTTCAATGTCAGTGACATCAATTTCATATTAAATATGTAGAGAAAAGTATAGATAAAAATGGAAGATTCGAAATATTAAGCTAAAAATAAACATATTTGCGTGTACCTTTGCGTTTACATAATTCTTTTATTAATAAACATATGTACAATATTTAATTACATTTATGAATCAGGGTAATTAACATATATTTTCTTTGAGAAAGTTTTTTGGAAATTTAATTACACATTATATCCGTACAAAATTTATCTAATAATTCATAAAATAATTTACATAAGGACAGATTCAACGTCTAACTGCCTTGATCATCATTTTTCAATATTATAAATCAATAACCGCACTAAATGTATATATTGTAAATATACTTCATTTGCATAAATATAAATTAATATTTGTGAAACAAAAGTTACAAGGATTATATCTTTTTGTTGTAAAAAGCAGAAGTTAATATTTGTTGTAGAAAGCATACGGACTATAAACTAAATTTTATCCTCAAATTCCTTTTTTAATTTATATCGATAAGAAAGGCTTTATAGCTGGAGACATAAATCTTTAATTTTAATTATTACCTGCTTTGACAAGTTCGACAGCAAAAGATAAATTGAGATAATTTATTCTGACATGTCTAAAGCATTTGAATTAATTGATCATAATTATTTATTTGGTAATTTCAAAATTATAGACTTCTCCCCTCATAGATAATTTTCCCATTCAAATCTTACCTTGTCAACGGAAGGCATTATGTAACATATATAAAAATGCAGAACTTCTGTATTAACATCAAGATCTTTGACATTCAAAAGCCTATTCATTTCATTTAAATGAATGCATGTGAACTAGTTTAAAATTAAAGTATCTGATTGCTTGACCACTAATTTTTTCTTATATGACTACTCTTATTACATATATGTATAACGTGAATTAAGAAAGGGAGAAAATGTAACCGAGTATAGTCGGTAGCACTTCATAATAGTGACGGAAATATAACCTTGCCATCTAGTAATTATGGATCAATGTATCGGTTCAAAACGCATATTTGCGTAAAGATGTTCTACAAAAAATGTTAACAGTTCGACTGCTATTCAGAGGGAATTTTATGCGTTACTGCAATTTACGACATCATAATGTGTTACATCTTGTCATGCAAAACATGGGTTGATTTTGTGAACAGATGGATTCAATTTTTAAAAAGAAATTGTCAGAGGTTTTACAGACTCCAGAGAATATTGAAGCTGTTCTGGTTTCATTCACAAGGAGTCCTTGACGTTCTCTTCGAAATCATGCTTTAGATTTGCACCTCAGTCGAACTATTCTTCGAAAACTCCATCAAGATTGAAGATTTTACCCATACACAATCTAAATTGTGCAGTAATTGACATTAACCTGACTTTTCGATGGGCGACTTTTCCTGGTGGAGCAACTTTAAGGGCAAGGTGTACAATATTTAACCAGTCAAGGAGTTGAAAACCAGAACGCGAGAAAAAATTCATAGGATTTCTAAAATGCCATGCAAAATCTCGGCCATGAATTCGAGAAGTGCATACAAAGAAACGAACATCTCTTCGTTTTTGTTTTCAAGGCTTAATATTTTTCGTGTTCATTCCTTTATTGTTGAAAACAAAAACTTGTGAAAGCATTTTTAATGACAGTTACTTTTTGTAGTTCACCTTGTTAGTCTTTTGACCTAATTTAATTTTTGTAATTTTTTGCATACATGCGCTAAGAATTTTTGTAATGCGTACGATAATATGTTCTTATTCTAGAACCCTATACATATAAGTGGACATATTACGACAACGGATCAGTAATTAGTGATCTTACATAAGGAAAACACAAACTTTTTGGAAAAGAAATATTTTATTTTTCAACGTACTCCTTGTAATTCATTCACTACATTTAGTTTGCCGATATTCAAGCCTTCATTCACAAAAGTAGGCTAAATCAAACTCTTCGAAATATGTGTTAATTTCAGTGATTATCTCCTTGTTCGACCCCAATCTCTTGCCATTGAACTGGATGTGAAAGCAATTTGAAATGTGGTTCGTGAATATTTATTTTTGAAACACGCGTATATCGCATAAAAATAATGTATATTGTATGTCTATTCTAGTTTTACCTTTTTGAGGATAATCGGTGAGAAGAATCTCACTGCAGTCTCAAAAACAGTACCATAACTTTTCCGATTGAGTGTATAGTCTTTACCATCTTCGGAGCACTTGCGCCATCCCGAACTTAAGGTTTCGATTGTTATTTTATTTAGAGTGTATAATAGTGTTCACAAGTTTTAACCATTATTATTCGACGCTAAAAAATCTTTGGGATTATGTCTTAACTTCGCTAAATTACACATAACTTTTTCATAGCCAATTCAGTACGCAAAGTTGAAACCAGTAATCAATATCGAAACTGTGAAGTCTTTATTACTTTGCAATTTTATTCGACAGTGATCTAGCATCATATAGTTTTTAATAATTTCTGAAGTAAACGCGTCTTTTGGGCGTCCACTGCGTTGTTCATCAAGTATACTAATTTGGTCCCGTTTAAATTCATATCCATCATTTCTATGTTTCAAAATAAGCTAAAAACAGTTCACTTTCTATTCAAATAAAAGCGTTCTTACGATCAGAATAAACGCAAACTTCAACAGTTATGTTTAGGATTGCCAAATCGAAAAACATATGATTATTATTAATGCTGTCCTCTTGCGTCAGACCCACTAATTACTAATGCGCCCTCGTAGTTTCTCGCATAGGAAAAAGAAGTTTTCTGTGCTAGAAATAGGTACAATTTGCTTATATAAATATATACATATAATATATATATATATATATATATATATATATATATATATATGTGTATATATATATATATATATGTATATATATAAATTATAAACTATCAATGTATTCAGGTACATCACAACTTAGCCAATTTGATTTTCTTCCTTCAGAGTTTCTTTCTATTATTGTTATGCTATTCTGTCTTTCTACATATGTCTAATTTAGTTTTATTTTGTGATACGGAGTTTTTTTAAATTTTAATCGCTCTATATCTCTATTGGCCATATTTTGGAACCACATGTTATTATGATATGCTTTTATATAATTTTTATTATAATTCTTCCAGGTATTGTTTTTATGAATATATAATATAAAGTCTTGTTTAGTCCAGTATGCACATCAACGCGCTTCTTAATTTATTTTTTCTTTAATAATTGTAATGAAGGTAATTCGCGAAAGTATTCATGTACTTACTGTTTCATTGTATTTATTTACAAGTTGAGGTATTGTATTACGATATGCATTTAAACTTTAAAATAATTCAGCAGACGCAACTAACATAAAGTACTTATAATGCTTATGTACTAGAACGAATTGTACATTCTATTTATCTATTCGTGAATCAGTTGAAATCATTGAATCACTTAAAAGTTAGCTTCCGCGTAAAAGCTAACAATGAAGCTTTTAAGACTTTAGCGAAAAAATCAAAACTCAACGTAAATATTAACCATAGTACAATACAATATCTTCATACTCTAGACAAGGTTAAAAAGTGTAGCAATTAAATAACGAGACTGGTGTGAGAAAAGTTATTTTATGCAAATAAACTTATATTTAACTTTTAACCTCTTCAACATACTCCTCCCCTATCTATACACCGCTATATACGAGGGAGCGTTTTTATATTCGCGGAATGAGCGGGTTGTAGAGGGGTGAGTAGGCGCATTGGGGGCGTGGCCTGTGCAGCGACTCATGATTAGTATAAATACGAAGTTTCATTGTTATTAGACAGTTAGTCTTTGAGCTATCGTCAACCAAGTAACATAATCTGGAGTGAAAAGTGAAATATGGAAAAAATCGAATATCGTGCCGTTATAAAGTTCCTTACCAGGCAAGGAAAATCAGTCGCGACCATAATGAATGAGATGTCATTGGTTTACGGCGACTCTTGTCCAGGAAAAACCATGGTGTACAAGTGGCATAGTTTATTTAAACAAGAAAGGGAATCCCTTGAAGACGACCCGAGGCCGGGCAGGAGCATTGAGGTGACCACGCCAGCACTTATCCAAAAAGTTGAACAAATTGTACTCGAAGATGCTCGACTAAAGAAGAAACAACTCGCAGAAATCGTTGGAGTATCCGATACAACAATTTTTAAAATCCTACACGATCATCTCGGCATGTCTAAGGTCAGCGCAAGATGGGTGCCGAGAATGCTCACGCCGCCGCAAAACAACAGCGCATAGAGTGTTCGCGTGCATTTTTGGACCTCTGTAATGAAGACAAGGATGGTGTATTGAGTGGAATTGTTACTGGAGACGAAACTTGGGTTCATCATTATGAACCTGAGTCCAAACAAGACTCCATGCAGTGGCATAAAAAGGGCACAGCACCTCCCAAGAAATTTAAAGTGTCACAATCAGCTGGGAAACTCATGGCAACGGTATTTTGGGACTCGGAAGGAATATTGTTGATTGATTATAAAGATAAAGGTGTTTCTATAACCGGAGAATATTACGTTTCAATATTAGAGCGACTAAAAGAAGCCATTAAAGAGAAAAGACGGGGAAAATTGACAAAAGGTGTTCTGCTTTTGCACGACAACGCGCCCGTCCACAAGAGCCGCGTTGCGTTAGCTGCCCTGCATAAGGTGGGCTTCGAAATTGTGAATCACCCACCCTACAGCCCATACCTGGCCCCGAGTGATTATTACCTGTTTCCGAAAATGAAAAAAGAGCTGCGGGGTAAAAAATTTACTGCCGATGATGAAGTCAAGGAGGCAGTTTCGGCGTATTTTGCAGATAAAGAGAAATCATTTTTTTATGAGGGTATAAATAAATTAATTGAAAGATGTGAAAAATGTATCCGTCTTGCAGGTGAATATATTGAAAAAGAAAAATAATTTGGTTTTTTTATTTCCACCCCTTGTCCCCCATTCCGCGAATATAAAAACGCTCCCTCGTACGTGCCTTCCATTATCCGAAACAATGCTATAATTCATTAGTTGTCAGCCTCTTCAATAACTCTGCCGTTTTTGCTTTTACATATTCAGCAGACTGAAAATGAAGAGTAAGGAAGAATCCTTACTCTTTCCCTCAGCTTGATTAGGACTTTTTTTGTAGTATTTCTGATGATAGCACCCATGATAACGAAAAGAACGGTCAGCATTGCCTTTAATTTCTGCTTGCTCGTTTGTGCCTTTTTCTGTGTTGTCTTTCGCGCACGTGACATAATATTATCACCAAAAATCTTCTTTAACATTTATAAGCATTCTGTTGGCGATTTTTTTAATTTGACAAGGAATTTCAGCTTAATTCGGTGATCAATTTTTATTATTCAATTAAAGTTCGAAAGTAAACTAAAGCAGACAGAGAGACGAAACTACAGGTTGTTACTTGGGAAGTATCAAAGTCATTGGCATTCCAATTGCAGCCTCGCCATATGCGGCGGCGCGATGGAAGGAGCGTAATCTCGTTATTTAATTGCCATATCTCGTATACTGGATGTATATTTTTCATATATGATAAGTTTTCTAAAGTGATTAGTGATATGTGATTAAAAATAAGTATTCTATAATCAGATGACATGTTTGTGGTTAGATATGTAAATGTAGATTGAAGCCATACTGCAAAATCTATACTTAATCCACAGAAGATTCTGATGGCAGTTGAGTGGAATTACACGGTATAACTGATTATTTCATCGTATCAATGATGAAAACAAAATAGCGAATTGGTACTGCCAATAAATTCAACAAATGCTCGATAAATTTTATAAACACACAAGGATTATTTTTAAAAGAGTTCAAAGACGTCGTTGGAACCTTCGGTGATTGGAATTTCTTTATACTGGAATTTATTTCCTTGTTAGTCGCTTTCATAACTACGTTCAAGTATATGAAAATTACTTTAATTGCTTTCTGGAAACTAAATAATTTAAAATTTTACTCATCAATCCAACATTTTATATGCATTAGCTAATAAGAGTCAATCAAAAATGTAGTGTATTTAGTAACTGATTTTTTAATGCAAAAAAATCTTAAATCTTAATATGCTAGTAAATTTTCAGCATATAAAAATGAAATATTCCAACATATTCATATTTTCAATGAGATTCTCTTGCATTTCGCGGCTGTCTCTAATTGAGTTCGGTATCGATTTTTATGTACTCATAGTTCATGCATAAATTTATTCGCTTTTCCATGAATAATTAATTCTGTGCTTGTTGTTCAGTCCGGATTTAAGCATATGACGTTAACTTCTTGTTTACTACCTTGTCGTTTGAACATATTATGTACGTATATCATCAATATTTGTTAATGTTGCTTTCATAAGGGCGAAAATAATTGTCTCTCTGCTTTATGTAAAGCTGATTGACAAATATTGTACTGAAACCTGTTACATATAATATTGTTAATAAAAAAGTATTCAAATTAAAAGTTCGTATTTTATTGCAAGCTTATGTAAATTTTCCGTACTTGATGTTCCCATAATTACCATTGCTAGGGGTTCTTTGGCTTACCAAAATTGTTTTAATACGAATAAAAAGAGATTTATTATGTTTTTAATTTGTAGAATAGGAAGTATTTATTTTAAAACAAGTTTGTAAAACAAGTAAATATTTTTTATAAAATTATATTGTGTAAGAAATGTTTAACATTGAAGACTGGTATGTATTTAAGAGTAGATTTTATATATGGTATTTAATTAGTAAAATAATTTAGAAAAAACCTTATAATTCAATGAAATATTTTTATATAGCTTTGGCTGTGTATAATGTATAACATTAACCATCTTGCAATTTTATGTAAAGTTATATAATTTTTAAAAATGCAAAAAATTCATTTTCTGTTAATTTCTATTAATGGAATGTCGGATGGTATGATCAGAACTTAAAGAAGCTTTTTATTTCCTTCAGACAAGTTTTTCTTAATCAAACCAATTTCTGCTTAAACATACTTTTGTCAGTAACTAATAGAGAGGGAACTGCGAAAGTTTTGCAGTAGAACTTTACAATTTTTCAAAATAATTTCCACCACCTTCTGTGTACTTATATTCCTCTAAATCAGTCATCAACGAACTCTTCCATGCTTCTGCTGAAAGTTGGATACACCCGGCATCCCATGCTATAAGAGGATCCTTATCGTTAGAAAGTGTCATCTCTTTAAACCTGTTTCTTTCATGAGAATAGTACAAAGCCGTATGAAGGTGGGCCGTATATACTAGCATCTTCAGCTCGGTTTCTATTGAACACTCAGTACAGACATTAGAACGATGGACCCGGGCATTATGGTAAGCTATGGTAGGCCTTTTTATGTGTTAAGGCATCAGACACCCCTTTCATTTCAAAATAGTTTTTATTACACTCTGCGTACTTGTCTAATCTTTGAAAACACATCAACCGCGTCGTGTTATCTGCTCGTCAATTAAAGCATAAGGTACACAAAGAAAACAAATCTTCTCCATTCGAATTACCAATTCATGAATGTGCATAGGTTCAATGGCGCGATAATTTACATACATGCCTATCGGACCCAAGTGTCCTGACATGTTCTCCGCGATAACAGATAATGTATGACGTCTTAACATGGAAACACGTTTCAAGCCGAAACTTCTTCTCTAGAACTACTCATACCCCCTAAGTACGGTTGTATGATGTGGACAATTATCTTTTAGTACAGCAGAGATTTTCTCTAAATATTGCTCAATATTTAACCCACGTGCAAAGATGCAAAATTGCTCAGTACTCCGTTTTTAATCAAAACAAGATAGCGATCTGTTAACCGTGTAGTTTTAAGGAAGTGATAACCTTCACTGGACCCGATGATCGAATGCCGTAGTGCAAAATTTTTGCAGTGACCTTCGTAAAAGCAAAAACGACATTAATAAAATCTTAATCTCTATCTAATGATTTCGACAGCTTCTTTAACACTTTCTTGATTAGGAACTCCTTTTCCCATAGGCGTTGTGTTATTTAAGGAAATACATGGGAGAAAAATATATGCTACAGAATTTCATGTCTCAAATCGATGTCGTTGACCTGCTGAGGCATTATTTCATGTCATAGGTTCCCGCTGCTTATAAAAATTGTGTGTTCAGTTGAAAGTTCATCTAGGTTATTTCAACATTTTGTTAAAAGAAAGTCTAGCTAAAAAGTGTGCTTTCTTTTTTCAAATGCATAAATTTAAGTAACATTTGTCGTAGTTGTCACTTCTGTTGATATTTATAAGAAGCTACGAAAGCATAAATAATTTTGAAGATTAAGTAGTTAAGTCTAAAATATATTTCAAAATATTTAGGGTATATCAAAGACAATTATGAACAATTGATCAATTTATACATGTGTTCATTCGGAATTCAGGGTTAATTCCAACATCAAGATCCCATTTCTAATTTTTTTTGACTCCATCTCCCTCTTTACATACCATTTCTTTAATATACATGCAACTTCTCATTGCTGTAGTCAGATTTTTGGGAAGAAATTTGCATTATTTTGTGAAATCGAACACAATATCGCATAATTTAAATAAATTTAACGCATTTTTGTTCATTTGAAATTTATTATTTCAATATACTCAAAAATGAAATACAAGAAAGATTCACCCACTTACAACGAAAATTATGAGCACGTTTTATCTAAAGAGTTTAGTGATATTGAGAGGAATCCAATATCTAAAAGTTTCATAAATATTGATTCATAAATAAAAAAGTTGATGACTTTAGTGAATTTTGGGAAAACGTGCATTATGTACTTCTCTATATCTCATAAAATTTATTTGGAATCCGGTGTTACAAATTCCCTTTCTAATGCAGTTTTGGTCTGCTTCAATCTACTTCGACGCTACAAAACTATCAAGTTAATCAATATTTTAACAAGTAATAGTGACTTTATTGAATTATTTTACATCTTGAAATATCACAAAGTATTTTTTAAACTTGCCCAACACTAAAAAAATTTATTTCTGGCCATTATAATATTGATAATAAAAGTAATTCATTTTATTCATATTTAAGTCTGGAAACAAATGAGAAGAAATTCCTAAAAATATTTAATTATGTTTTCTTAATTCATGCTTTTAGCTATTCTTTTCAGTATTAAATTTTAGTTTTTCTACAATCACAATCCTCTAGGTGATTGTTATATGTAATTATTCACAAATAATCAAGATAAATTGTGTTTAGAACTTAGGTGATGTAGTAATCTGAAAATAGAATAAATTTAACATGTTGACCCGTTTTTTTTTCTTTTGCAGTATCAAGTGGCCCAATTATTTAGTGTAGCCGAAGCTTCAAAAGATAACACAGGCGGAGGTGAAGGCATCGAAGTCTTGAAAAATGAACCTTTTAACAATCACAGTCTACTCGGTGGAAAATACAATGCGGGCCAATATACTTACAAAATATACCACTTGGCTAGTAAAGTCCCCGCCTTCATAAGGCTGCTGGCACCAAAGGGAAGTTTAGAAATACATGAAGAGGCATGGAATGCTTATCCATATTGTAAAACTGTAATATCTGTGAGTAATATAACCTGCTATAGTTATTTTCTTTTTATATACACAAATACTCTTCGCTCGTAATTTATTTTTATTATTAAGAATTTAATGATGGTACATTGAAAATATCAAAGTATAACACCTACCCAAGCAATTTCATTGTTTCGTGCTTTAGATTTAGTACCAATAAAATCCTCCAAATTTGTTTTCAGTAATCCGTAAATGTCAAGAGATTGTATCAAAGGATTTTGTTGCTGTTAACTATACAGTTTTGTAAGTTAGTACTTTTCAGTATTTGATGTTCAACTGCTTACATATGTTAGATAAAATTCAATATTATTTTGGTGATGATATAGTGCATACAATTTTCTAAAATTATATTTACTTCATTTTTATATCTGTAAGAAAATATATGTACATAACCCATATTAAGTTTAATTAATATTTACCCAAGTGCCATATAAAAGTTTCACACACGACCTAATATAAAGAGTGTTTCAAATTGTGCGGGTTTTTTTAAGAATAAATAAAATACCGATGGCGCACTGAGTTTGCCTGGGTATGCGGGCATTTAAAAAGTGTGATGTATGACATTCATAAAAATGGCTTCGTACACGGTACAACAACACGTTCAAATTGTTGAATTATTTTATGAAAATCAGCGTTCTGTGAAGAGTTTTTAGAAAATTACGTGAATTTTATGGTTTACATAATCGTCCATCTGAAAGCACTATTGGTCGAATTATTAAAAAATTTCAAGAGACCGGTTCCGTAATTGCCATATCTTGGGTGAGGAAAATCCATGAATTCTTGAGAAACCTATGCATCCTAAACGAGTTTCTGTTCGGTCTGCATTATGGTCAGATGGTGTAATTGGATCTTACTTCTTTGAAAATGCTGCTGATGAAGCTGTAACTGTCAATGTTGATAGATATCGTCGGATGATAACCGAATTTTTGTGGCCTGAATAAATAAATATTGATCTAGAGAATATGTGGTTTCAACAGGACAGCGCTACACCCCACTTTGCACACGAATCAATGATTTATTGAGATAAAAATTTGGACGTGTAATCTCAAGAAACGGTGATGTTAATTGGCCACTAAGATCATGTGATTCGACACCGTTAGACTATTGGGGTTATGTGAAAAGTCAGGTTTATAAAAACAATCCACAATCAATTCCTGCTTTGAAAGATGAAATTATTCGTGTCATTGGTGAGATAGAGCCTCAATTATGCTAAAATGTCACTGAAAATTTTAACAAAAGAGTGGACGTCTGTGGAGCTGCAAGAGGAGGTCATTTGGCAGATATTATTTTTCACATATAAATGTCATAACTGATACTTCAATTACCAATAAAAAGTTTTTGAAAGTGAATGCAAATTATGTGTTTTATTAATTCTTAAAAAAACCCGAAATTTGGAACAGCCTTTATTCATTTTTATTCTATTGTTGTCATTATTTCCATGTTTTCTACGAAGTTTTTATTTAATATTATATTTTAATTTTATTTATTAATTTTAGTTACCAAAAGAAAACTACGGGATTTTTAAAACAAAATAGTTTTATTATTTTTGAAAATAATCCCTTTTAGCTAAAACACATTTGTTCGTTCTTTGAAACCACTTCCCGAAACAAGCATAGAATTCTTCTTTTGACAAGTCATCAAAATATTGTTGAAATTCAACAAGAGATGTCTTACCACACATAAATCTTTTTATCAGCGATAACATATGGAAATCGTTGAGGGAAGATCTGAAATTTATCAATTATCGGTTGGATTTCAGTCTATTTATGCTTGTTTTTATTTTTCAGTTAACTAAAGTGAAATTCACTAACTTTCTAGCTTTCTTACACGGAGATGTTTGTGTAAAATGCTATTTATTGCAGACGATTAAATGTCTGTATGAATGTATGAATAATATTCCGATTTTCCTTACTTAGCTTTTCTGGGTAAATAATGTTTTCACCACAAACAGCTATTGCAGGTCGTTCAGATATTGATTCGTCTTCTAATAAGGTGTACATTAGATACACCTTTTACATATAAATTCATGAAACTAGTAACTAACTGTAGTAATGAAGAATTTTTGTCACCAAGTTTTAATAACATTGGTTCCATTATAAACCAACAAAGTTGCAGTCCGAAAAGCATTTCGCGAAATTTGCATTTGGCTTATTAAAAAACATCTTACTTACTTATATCAAATTAAAAACTATCTCTATGTGCTTTAAATTTAATCAAACAAAGTTGCAACTGGAAACTGTCAGAAGAGGAGTCATTAATGTAAACATTTTTGTTTGGTTGTTTCATACTCTTTGTTGTACTAAAGAATTTTATAATTTTCTTTAAATACATTTCCTATATGTGAGGCTACTAATTAAATATTCTTTAGACAGGTTGTGTGAATTAATTAAATATTCTTTAGACAGCTTCTGTACTGATAAACAAAAAAACAAACGTGTAAACTTGTTGAAATTGACAAAAATAAATGTTCTCAAAAACTTCATTACCAAAATTTTATCGCTGTAATATATTAAATACACATATGAACTGATTGAAAATAAGATTTGATTATAACCGAAACAGAAACAATATTTGAATTAGATAATATTCATAAATATAATTAAACAGTACGTTTAGTAAAATCTAATACGTTTTATTAGTTTCTCAGAGCTTTGAGTACCACATCGTTCATTTTTAACTTAATGTTAAATTAAAAATAATACTTATATTTAATTTGGTACATAGACTTCCGCGGTCGTGGTCCATGCTATCTGCTTCTGGATTTCATGGGTCAATGGAACTCCATTGACCCATGACCCATTATCCATATATAAACGCGTCCCCCATCGACTTACACCAGTTTCAGTGCAGTAGTTCAGCCCTGAAGATGTCCCATACAAATGGGTACGAAACGTCGGCAGATATACTAGTGACGCGGTTCCAGCCCGGAAACCCAGAAGCAGATAATACTTATATTTGCTTTGAAATTCATAATTTTCGATAGAATTAATTCATTTATAATTGCAAAACTTAAATAAACACAGCTGCAACATTTCGTTGAAGTGTAAATATAAAACGTATTGTTTGATAAGAAATAAAATATGTTAACTGCGTTTATTATCCTAAATATAAAGTTTGAATCAAACGCGTATTTATGTTCAAATAAAAGTAACGAAGTTTCAATAATTAACTGTTAATTGTTGTATATAATTCATCTATAGCAGTTTTGAATAGTTACATATTCGAAGACAAATTGCTGTGATTTTGAACTCGAAGGTTTCCTTAAACTACATATATTTAATGCATGCAGGTATGCATCTTCGCTATCGGAACAATTACAAGAGATTAAAAGTCCTTTCATATATCTGAAATTCAAAGAAATTTTAATGGAAAAATGTTAAAAAACAAGATTATGTTTTCACAGAAGATATCTGATCTGCGAGATTTCTCATATAACAGTCGATACAATTACTAAATTTTTCAGAAAAATATTTTATTGATTTCAAGTGGATAGAATCAATATTCAGAAACGCTAAAAATTGTATAACTCCGTCAAATAAATTAAAAACGTATAAAACAAATATGTAAGTCAAGTAAGACGAGGGAGTTAGAAGCAAAATTCTTAAAAATGCAGAATCCAGGGATGTACCCATGAAGCATGTTTCTTAATAATAACGTACATAAATCGATTAGATGCTGTTTTTCCAAAAATGCCAGAAGGTGTCATAAGAAGAAAATTGTGAGAACAAACAACTTTGCAATTTTTGCTAAAACTCTAGGACTAACATTACGGCAAGAACAAATGAAATTAAAGCAGAAACGTAATTCATCATGCGAAAGCATACATCTGTATATGCGCTCGAAATATAAAATAGAAGTGTGCAAAATATTGCAAAAATATACGAAATATAATAATAAAAATAATTTTAACCAAATACTTAACAATGTATTCCTCATATAATAATGATTCAAATCGTCGAAGTCGATTGATTATGCAAGCAGTGAAAAACTGAAGATTCTATCGATCTGTTGTTTTCGTATGACAATCTCCACGAATCCTATAGAGTAAGTTTGAGCGTATGTGAAGAAGATGACCGTTAAGTAATTAATTGTCTCGACAAATTCGTTCAATGTGGCGATCATTACCAGATGAATACACCATAAATTTAGTGGAGAGTATTAGGTCTACCGGAAAGTTCCGTTTATTTTTAGAATAAAACGAAATAGTAAATTGTTCATACCTGGAATAAACTTTATTGAATAATATAATTTCCATCATTATTTATGACTTCTTGCCAACGTGGTGGCAATTTGTATATTCCATTTTTAAAAAAGACTGATATCTTCTTCGTTTTTGAATTTTTTTCCCTGTAAAAAAACTTTGTTACGGCAGAAACAAGTGATAATCGGAGGGTACTAGGTCCGAGGAGTATGGTGGCTCCAAAGCAATATGTGGTCTGACATTATCATGAAGCATTATGATGTCCTTCCTGTTGAACATCGTCGGCCTCTTTTCTTGGAGCGCTGTTCTTAAATTGGCCAATTGCTGACAGTACCTTTCCGAATTTAACTTTTCGTTCGGTTTCAACAGCTGGAAAAGTAATGGGCCTCGAATGTCCCACCATATACACAACATTCTCTTACTCAGGCTCAACTTCGGTTTAGAGGTGAAAGGGGCTGGTTTTCCGGATTCCCGATACACCCTTTTCCTTGCGATGTTTTCATAGGTAATCCACTTTTCATCACCAGTTATCATCCGGGGTTCGATTTTGAACCGTGCAAGCAGAGATGTGCATATAAGGACTCGATTCATTCAAAGTCTTCTTACTTAACTCATGCGGCACTCTCTCGAATATGGTCCACAACAATCCTAGTTTCCGAATATGGTCCGAAATTGTTTGTTGGACTGCCTTTTCGCAATTTCCGATGTTGTCGAAAAAGGATTTTTGCTCTAACATGTGCTTGGTAGTATCGGTCAAAGACGATCACCCAGAGTGTGGGTTATTAGAAAGGGCGAAATCACCTATTTGAAATTTTTCGAACGATCTTCTGCATATTCTATCAGAAACTGTACCTTCACCAAACACTTTCAATAAATTTCTACATGCTTCTGTAGCATTTCTTTCTTGTTGCAATTCGTAAAAAATACAATGGCGTAAATGAACTTTTTCAGTAGCCATGGGTGCACGATCGCGTCTCATTTAATACTAACATGAATCATCTTCGTTTTAGTCCATTTGCTAGGTTAGTATATATACTTTCAATGATAAAAAGAGAGAGCAAATATGCGTTAAATGGATATGGGCATACCTGTTGAAACTTGTTGTAACCGGAACGGGCAGAACCTTCCGTTATACCTAATGTCCCGAAAATATGACGCGTTAATTAACTACAATTTCGTCTAGAACGTTTATTCATACAAAACGATATAAAACTAATGTGTTAGAACATATTTTTGTTTTGTCTTAATTTTTTTTTGTAATAAATGGTTACGCGTCTTTTCTTTGTTTGGCAGATTATATAACAGAGCAAACATTGCATTCCAATAATATTTTACAGAAATTAAATGTCTCTAGAATAAAATAAAAAGTCCTCAAATTGTGAAGAAAAGCTGGTAAAGAAAAATTTGTATTATATTCTGAAATGAAAATAAGTAAATACATTTTTAGCAATGTGCATTCTGTATCTCCATGCAAACGTATCAATTTAGTTAGTCAATAAACAATTTGTTGTTGCCCAGGACTGAAATTTAACTTTAATAAAAGAAATGTAGAAGAGATTCCTCTAATCAAGTGTTTCTCAAAATAACTAAATTAATCAGAATACGAGGATAGTTTGACAAGTAGTGAGAATGACACATAGGTGGCGCTCTAATTGGTAAAACAAATGCACTATAATTTAGGTTGCCTATTTATATGTTTACATTCCGATATTTAGATAAATCGGTTGATTAGTTTATTTTTGACAGCTGATTGAAAAAAAGCAACACGTCGTTTTGTTAAAATGGAAAAAGCAGAGTATCGTGCGGTGATTAAATACTTCGTAATTAAGTAGCTACAGAAATAAAAGATGAGTTACGGGAAACATTAGGTGAATCTGCTCCATCATCCGCCACAATAAGTAGATGGGTAAATGAATTTAAACGTGGTAGAACAAGCTGTGTTAATGAAGCGCGCTCTGGAGCACACAAAATCGTGACTTCTAAGGAAATGATTATAAAAACCCATAATATTATTACGCAAGATCGACGACTCAAAGTGAGAGAGACAGCAGACATGGTAAACATTTCAACAGAACGCGTACACCACATTTTAACGAAAGAATTGGGCCTTTCCAAGCTTTCGGCAAGATGGCTGCCGCGATTGCTTACGACTGATCAAAAGTTCACTCGTTTGCGCATTTCCTATGAGTGTTTAGACCTTTATAAGCGAAATCCGGTTGATTTTTTTAGGCGATTTGTTACTTGCGATGAAACTTGGATACACTACAGTACACCCGCATCTAAACAACAGTCGAAACAATGGTTAGAACGTGGTTCTGCACCTCCAAAGAAAGCGAAAACCACTGTATCGACAAACAAGGTGATGGCATCAATTTTTTGGGTTTCAAAGGGCATTTTGCTCATTGATTACCTTCAGAAATGTGCCACAATAAACGGACAATATTATGCAGAACTTCTACAAAAATTAAATGTTGAGATTCGTGCTAAACGGCCAGAAATGGCAAAGAAAAAGATTCTGTTTCACCAAGACAACGCTCCCTCGCATACCAGCACAGTTACGATGTCCAAAATCCACGAGTTGCATTTCCAATTAGTACCGCATGCGCCTTGTTCGCCGAATCTAGCCCCTTCCGACTACCACCTTTTTCCAAAATTGAAAACGGCACTAGGTGGAAAGAAATTTTCGTCTAACGACGAGCTTATCATCTTCGTAAATGAGTATTTTGCAAGACTTCTGGAATCGCATTTTAGAGATGGCATAAGGGCATTGGAGAACTGTTGGAATAAATGTATTTCTCTTTTAGGAGAATATATTGAAAAATAAAAATTATTTTGTATTTAAAAAATTCGTTTTTCTTTTCCATTCTCACTACTTGTCAAACTACCCTCGTATAATTACCGTACAGTGAATTAAATACATTACAAATCTTATTTTTTGTTTTCAATATCCACAGTACATAAGAAAGACTCAGATTGGTAGTTGAGAATTTAATTTTTCTGGCCTTGCAACATAAGATAATTTGTATTAATTACGTTTTTTTCCCTTTTTTTCCCGGTCCATCAACACTCTTCATCGAATTAAACCGAATCGTCTAATATCTACACACTGCTGCTGCCCAATTTACTACATCTGGAAGAATCCGGGTTATATGAAGGAAAACTTCGTCATATGCATCGAGAGTTTACACGTGGGCGATACGGGACATCAAGATAATGTAAGTTAAACACTGCACTAAAATTCATTCATTAATATATGTATTTGCTTCATATTGAACCAAATGCATGTATTAAATATACCCTATAAAAGAAAAAACGTATACAAGCTATAATCACCGTCATTTTTTACAAAGTGAATATTTAATTTTGTAAATTAATTATAAACACAAAATATAAATCGAGCATTTACAATGAACTGTTTATATATTTCGCAAAAGTCTTAAAATTGTATTTACAGCAGACATAATTAAGAGAATATTGTATAAGTGGCGATTCGTGACCTTTTTAAGAGAGGCCTGAGGAAAATACGGTGTAAAAGATTTGCCCTTTACCTCTTTATTTGTATTTAAAATATATTTCTTTTTTTGCATTACTAAACAAGTGAATAACTTTAGGTTTAAAGTCCAGTTGGGTTTAGTTAATTTATTATAGTCATTACAAGACAATCACCAAAAAATATTTATATTAAATCATGCTATACGGCCCTATTAGAAGTATTATTACAAAATTTATTTTTAGTTCTAGAGCAAGCTTACCTTTTTTTCTCAATCAAAAGTTTGTCAAACTGGATAAGGTTGTTCTGTATAAATATAGAGATAGATTCCGATACATATTTAGAAATAAATACACTCGGCAAAAGGTTATACTTTATAATTTACATGTGTGCCTCGCATTCGTAACGAACACAAATCGTCAACCGAATGTATATAAGTATTCAGTTTCGGTAGAATTCAACAATATAATGTATTGGCTTTAAGTAGTTTTCATGCAATATTGATTATGGTCTAACAGATCAAATAATTTGAAAATTAGTTTTGATCAATGTATAATTAAAGTATGCAAGACCTGTAGTGTTATTTACATTATATGGTTAGGTAATGATGCATACCACATGATTTCGAAAAGACACATTTTTTTTTGAAAAATTCGGACACTAATTATGCAAAAGTTGGTTAAGAGTCTAGATAACTTTTTCACTTATACTAAATGTTGCACACACGCTTTCTTGCTATATGTTATACGTACAATATGCAGAGATAGAGATTTGGTTATATGGGACAAAATATTCGTAACGTCAAGATCTTCTGTTTTACAAAAGCTTTAATATTGGACGATACGTGCGTTATTGGGGAAAAACTAAAAATCGATAATCTAAATGTTATCATTTAGCTTGTTTCATATAGAAGAATCCAAATAGCATTTTGACATTACGAAGCCGCATTTAAAATGTGGTATTGAAACCTTTGTAGCTTTTATACGTTTCAAAATTTTTATTCAAACTTTCTTATTTTCAATACAAGTCGTAGATGACTTTAACTGTATCAGAGACATTATAATTTATTGATTTCAATTATATATAATACATTTAGTTTCACAAATAACGTGGTTATGATATTTTGACTGTTCTTATGCATGTTGAAACTGTGTATCAGAAGGTAATTTTGATGGAACCTGTGGTTGATTCACTTGATCACTGAATGTGTGTACATTTTGGTTCTCAACGGTATGGATCGCGTACGGGTATTTTTCGCCGTAGTTTACCAGGTGCGAAACTTTTTAATTATCTGCTGATGATGACAACTTAGTTGTCGAAATACGTATACAGAATACGAAAATTAATGTGGCAAGGGGTTATATATCAACCTTCGGTGATCATGTGTATCTGAGGCAACAATGAACTATTAAAACAATAAACAGTAGTTATCTACTAAATTTCTTTGCAAGCAAGTTACGTTAGTCCGTTTATTTAAAAATAACCTACATCATTTGTTGATTTGGTTCGTTTTATTATTTGCACGTGTCCTCGCTTATTCTTTAGTACATTATGGAGAAATTTAGTAAAGGGAAATATGATATACTCCAATGTTGCAAAATAGTTCAAAGAATGCAACAATCATTATTGGGAATTGTATCCGGATCGATAGCAACTAGATGAAAAATAGTCATTATACGGAACCTATATAATATTAAGAAAGCTTCGATATTATCCTTACAAAGTCTATATTATATATATAAGAGCTCCAGTTAGTCATTAGTTCATTAATTAGAATAACGGCAATCCTATATTTTCATATATATATATATATATATATATATATATATATATATATATATATACCGTGAATATATTTTATAATGATTTTATAATAATCCTATATTTTCATATATATATATATATATATATATACATATATATACCGTGAATATATTTTATAATGCAACATGCACATACGTACATACACTATTGCTAGAGTAACGTAATAATGAAATGACAGCAATGTATTTTAGCGTGTATTTTATTTTGCAACATAGGATGTGAAATACAGTAGTTGAACAAAATTTAAAAACTAATTTAACAAATTTTCAAAAATGTCACCATTGACGGCCAGACAGTATCCTAAGCGATTGTAGAATTCATTTATTGTATTTTGTATCTGCTCTGGATTATTTCTCTTGCAGCAACTATATTTTTTAATTGGTCAATATTTCCATGAAAAACTTTATTTCTGATACATGACCAAAGAAAGAAATCGTTTGGAGACAGGTCTGGTGACGTTGCGGACCATTCTACTTCTCCTCCACGGCCTGTCCAACGGTTTGGAAATCTTTGGTTGAAAAATGTTCTAACCATATGAGAATTATGTGCCGGCGCGCCATCATGCTGGTACCAAATACCATCAATATTTAAAGCGTGGAGGACTGGCATAACTCTGTACTCAAGCAATTCTAAATATTTTTCTCCTGTAAGAGTACCCTCAATAAAAAACGGTCCTACAATATGGTGTCCAAACAACCCAGTCCAAACATTGACTTTCTGTGGCCGCTGAGTCCTTGTGATATGATATCTATGCAAATTTTGTCTACTCCAGTAGCGGCAGTTCTGTGAATTTACTTCACCATTTACATAAAATGTTGCTTCATCTGTAAAGCAAATTCTGCGTAGTAAAGTATCATCATTATGAAGCTTATCCAACATGATTTCACAAAAGTTACTTCTTCTTTCTGCATCATTCGCAATTAGTTCCTGATGGTTCTGAAAATGATACGACTTAAAATGTTCTCGTTTTAGTAGTTTATGCACGGAAGATTTGCTTATATTTGTAGTTTGTGCTAAAGCTCTTGTGGAGAGCATATTATTATTTTCGATTGTTTGTAGAATTTCATCTCTTTTGGCGTCAGTAATAACATATCTTGGCCTATATGATTAGGAACGATGCATCCATTATTTTTATACTTCTGTACTAACCTACTATATTGGTCTTGGAAGGATATGTAATTTGAAACAAATCTGCTACTCTCCTCAAACTCATATTCGAGTTATACCAGTTCACTAATAACAGTTTTTCTTCTACACTATACATACCTCAAAAATAGAGTAACTTATTTTGACATCCTATGTTGCAAAATAAAATACACGCTAAAATACATTGCTGTCATTTCATTATTACGTTACTAGCAACTAGTGTATGTATGTATGTGCATGTTGCATTATAAAATATATTCACGGTATATATATATATATATATATATATATTGAACTATTGATAATAAAAATCGAGGAATAAGATTTCCAAATTAAACTCCGGTCCGCAAAACTTAATCGCGTCAACTCCACTCTGCTACAGAGAAGCGGTAATACTGCTGAATGATATGGGAACAAGCTTTCACACATACGGAAATAAGCAAACCAGGCCAATAAGGTTTATAGCAACAAACTTGCATAGATCTTGCAACCCAGAAAGCATCAGGAATTTTCAATTAAACAAGGATTTTAAAATTGTGACAGTAAATAATAAAAATGTGGAAAGAAAGAGCACTGTTAAATATGTTTATGTTAACATTTGCTAATGATGAAGACATGAGAAAATATACAAGATAGCTAAAATACTGATCAGTATAGTAGAAATTGTCCCGGTAAAAGGTAAAAAAGTCAAAATAAATCCCCAATCAAAAAAATTCCAAGCATTTGGACACACATAAATTCAGTGCAATAGAACCAAAATGTGTTAAATGTGCTAGCAGGCATATCACAGTCAATTATCAAAAATTGGAAAGTCAGAAACCAATATGTGTGAACTGTGGGAAAGAACACCCTATTAATTATCAGGTTTGTGTAGTTGCAGAAGAACTACAAAAACTCAAAAACAAAAACGACAATCAGAAAAAAGTTACACAAAATATACAAAAGAAAAATACTAACATAACCAACCAAAAAAAACCAACTTATACCTCTATGGCTGCGATGAGGACAAACAGTCAAACAAAAGCAAAACACCAGGAAGACAATGTTGATTAAACATTACAACTTATTCTCAATAAAATTACCCAAATGGAGAATTCGTTTTTGAGAATTAAAAAACTCCAAGGAAGAGTAAAGCTTCCTGGAAAATTGAAGAAACTGAAATGAATAGTACACTCAATGTGTCTTATGTGTCTTATAACAGAAACATATTTTACCAAACAATCCTTTATTAAATTCAGAAGCTATAAAGTATGCTGCACAAATCACCCAGAAAATGCAGCAAAGAAGTAAGCGTGATAATAATCAAGGAAAATATTCATCACTATGATGAAATAAAAATTGAAGCAGAGGATATTCAGGCCACGGCTGTCTGTTGCAACTGAGAATTGCAGCCAAATCGTTTTATCCCGAATCATCAATTTCGTTTCCGAAACCAACATACCACGATTGATTAAATCCACAGAATCACCGATGTTATCGAAAAACCATTAGAAGAAAGAAAGTATGTTCGGCAATATTTTTGGATGTTGCAAAAACTTTCGATAAAGTTTGGCATAAAGTCTTGAACCTTAAGCTCAAAATGCTTCTCCCTACCTAATATTCAAAAATCTTAGAATGTTATATATCTAAACGTTACTTCAGAGTCAAACAAGAAATGTCTCTTCTGATCTGAGGAAAATCCAAACAGATGTACTGCAGGGAAATGTATTTGGACCAGTCCTTTATCAACGGTACACTAGAGGCTTGCCTACATTCAACGAAAATGTTGTTACTATATTTGCATATGACACTGCAATTCTAGTCACTGGAAACAACATTTATTCAACTGAAAAGTTACAAACAGATATTGCCTAAATACAACACTCGATAGTACAATTGAGTATTAAAATGAATAAAAAGAAATCAGTGCATATTGTCTTGATTAACAAACGAATCGAGCACAAGCCAGTATACAGTAATCAAGTAGGCCCGAACGAGAATAATGAATGCCTTGGCATAAATTCAGATGGAAACCACATGTTAAGAAAAAATGTGAAGAACTCAAGTGGAAGTACAGAAAATGTACTTCGTATTGACTAGACATTCAGCTCTGTCAATATATAATAAGATTTTGCTTTGTCAACAAGTCTTGAAACCAGTGTGGACGTATGGTATACAACTCTAGGGTTGTGCCAGCCAAAGCAAACGACACATCAAAGAAAGATTCCAAAATAAAGTACTACGAGGTAATACTAATGCACCGTGGTACATTAACAATGACAATCTGCATAAGGACCTGGAGGTGGAAACTGGCGATAACGTAAAGATACGAACAACGCCTCCATCAGCACATCAACATCGAGGCTCCCCAGCTCTTGGATAATAATGGCTTAGACAAGATTAAAAAGAGTGAAAGTATTTGAGGTAATGCAGTGACATTTTTAATAAAAAAATCCAGTGCACATTAAAAACAGTGTGAAATATAAATGTCAAAACCAAAATGACTATCATAAGATAGGTACTTTGTAGTTTATAAAGCAAAAATTTTGTATTTATGTATTTATTTAAAATCAAACGATTTTAAAAATAATATCAGACAAGTAACTTCCTTCATTGTCAATAAACTGAGTTACTCAATTTCTGAAGTGCTAATTAAGTATTTCAAGCGTAGCAAACATTCTCCTTCAAGTGGACTAGATTCCTTCGACATGGTGTTAATAATGGATTTCAGATATCTTCATAAAAATTAATTGCAAGGGAGTAAGATCACTCCATAAGGAGATCAAGCACCATGCATTGCAATCCGCGTGTGTGCCGTGGCTCCATCTTGCTGAATCCACACATCTCCGTTGTCCATTTCTTCAAAAATGAGCAGAAAGAAGTTCACAATCATGTTCGCATATCGTTTAGAATTCATAATTATTGAACGCTCGTTTTCCCCGAAAAGGAAAGGACCAATGGTCCTCTCTCTCGATAATGCATACCAAACAGTTACACGTTTCGAATGAAAGGGCTTCTCATGAAGTTCTCTGGGATTGTTAACACTCCAATAGCGTATGTTTTGTTTATTAAAGTACCCAGACAGATGGAAATGTGCCTCATCACTTAAGAACCCAAGTTAATCGTGAGGCAAGTTTTCATACAACTCTTCACAGGCTTTATTCCGAAAAACAAAATCGTTCAATGAGTTATCGCACCACAGCCAACTTGTATGGATGAGAAAATCATTATGAAGAATTCGCCTCACAGAACGATCAGAAAACCAAAAGGCAACTGTGAGCTGCCGTTGAGAGCACCGAAGAGGTGGCAAGACTGATTATCTTACCGACTCGATGTTTTGTGGTGTTCTCACTGGCTTTGGTAGCACTATTCTTCTTTGCATATTTCCAGTTATCCTAAAGGTGTATTCTCACGATTGCTGGCCATGAACAGGATCTCGAGCGGAAATATTAAAATGTGCACAATATGCACGTTGCATGGCGACGATCGACCGACCATTAGTAAAGTAAGCCTCTACTGAAATTGATTGTAAACAAACTTCCCTCCCCACATCTTCAAATGGGACTATCCCCAAACTTTGCCCTGTCACACTTCCCTCCATAGCGCCACATTCAAATCAGCAAGTTTCGTTGGTGCACCCTGTATAAACAAATGTTAGGTGATTGTGTGATTTCCATATGATTTTTCATTTTAAAGAGAGTCACAAATAATCAGTTAGTATACATGCGTTTAATGACTGTAAAGTAAACGCAATGATCTAGTCTAGTGCAATTGATTATCAAATCCAAACGTAAAAAATGTAAAGTGAAACTGTCAAATGCAAATGCGTCAACTAAATGTCAAATACAAACGGTTTTTTTTTCTGATTCTTTTAATTTTCTTTGTGCAATTCCTTTAATTTCATAAACCGTTTTTCAGAATTGATTTAATTGAACTTAAATTCTTTACTTATGAGACTTGTTCTTTAAGTAGAAGCATTTGAAATAGAGTTGGTTATGCCTTGAACTTTGAGACTAGTGTGTAAATAGATTTAATAATACTTTTTATTGATGTAATTAAAGTTAATGATGCATAAAAAATTGTGCATTTGTGTCACTTAATTAGGCTTGCGTAAATACACATAAAATAAAAAATACACAGTTTTCAATTGAAAATTGTGGAATATACTGTCACAAGATTGTTATTACCTTTGAGATCGACTATAAAATGTATAGACTCGAAAGTCAGTAACACGAAAAAAATGGCCATTACATTAACATTGAAGTAACTTTTAAATTAGCTCCTTGTAGTTTTGATATGTATAAGTACTTTAATTAAGCAGTCAACTATTTCATACAACATATTTTAGAAAACCTGTTGCTGTTGTTAATTTATAACGTAAGATATACATATGTTTGTTCTTTTAAAAAAAATCAATGTTCATTCTATGGAATATTTAGTCTGGCTTCACCTGAAATATTATCTTTTAATACTTCAATACATTTTTGAACTAAACTAGAAAATATTTCTAGTTTATACTTTGTCTCAGAAAAAGGAGTGATTCAAATATCCCGCTGAAACGCGGAACACATTTTAAAAATATAACTTACCATAAAAATGAAACATAAACAGTTGTGAATGTAGTAGTTTGTCAACAATATTGATCTTTTTCTTTATATGTAAAAATAAATGAAAAAAAATTCATTTTAATGGAAGTATGATTGTACAAATGTTACTGATACTTTAATCCAAAAAGTAACAAATGTTACTTTTTGGATTAAAGTATCAGTAACATATAACAATATGTACAACCTATCCAAAATTAAGATTAAATATTATTAAAATAAATATTTCATGAAATTTTCTTTTCAATAGAAAAGTAATAGATATATTTGTAAGTCATAAATTATTGATATTCATACCAAATTTATTTGTGAAATTCAATGTAAAATGTAAACTACTGTTAAAATTTATCATAAAACCCAATCAAAAGTACAACAAAGATTATAAATATAGAAACATTAGCAGTACAACTACTTACTTACTAGTAGTAGTAGTAAGTAAGTAAGTAAGCAGTACAACTAATTGAAGTTGGAAGACTTTCCACTCTGCGTGAATGATATGATGCATTGTCTATTGTGATAATAGCATTATCTGGCAACCTAGGCAATACTTCCTTAAAAATAATACCATTCATCATGGTAATCAGTTGTTTTTCTACCTTCAAAAAGCAACAGTCCATCCTCCACAAATCCAAATTCAGATCCTATGTGGAGTATTACTAATCGCCTTTACCACTAGGGCTTTTTAATCGTGTGCATAATCCTTCAACAAAAATTTTTTGTGCACTTGCTATATTTGCATCAATCCAAATTTTTCCTTTGTGTGTCCATCATTTAACCATGTTTCATCTAGGTAAAATATTGGGCGACCCTCATCTCTGTAATATTTTATCGTCAGATATTTTCTTCTCCATCTGATAACTTCATCCTTTTCTATTAGCATATTCTTCTTATTACGCTTTACATATCTGACATATAAATGAAATATAAATATGTTATAACACGAACAATTTTTGATTAACACTTACTTGAAATTATTGAGTTTCAAGAATCTGTGTAGAGTTGTTCGACTCATTTTTGGTCGGACTCATCTCTAGTTATTTCTCCCAATATTTTATTAAGTTTTAGAAGTTCGTTTTTAAAAAAGAAACCATGCACCATCTTCTGTACAGTCCTTTTGACAGATTCATCAAATTCTAGAAGCCTTGAATGCCTGCCTACTTGTTCTTTAGAAGGGCTGACTTCACATGTCTGTTTATATTCTTGGATAGCTCGATATAGAGGTGATTTGGCCAGCCTTACAATACACTCCTTATAATTTATTGTTATAAAAGTAATACCTACAACTTACTTAACGTTTCAGAGAAGTTCGTTACAATTGCTATCGTTCTCATTGGTGGAGTTTGCGGCGTTAACATTTTATATATATTCAAAACTGTTTGTTTTTCTTTATGCGTCAGGTGTCCCAGTCATTCACGCTTTCTGGGTTGTGATACTAACTGTTTGCTAGAACCTTGGTGATCACTCATTTTATTTTTGTACTTAAAAGTACAAATTTTATTAAATAATACAGCAAAATATAGTAAAACAATGCAAAAATGTAATTAAACGCTTACAGGTTATGAAAAATGACGGATATCTGGCATTCATTTATCTATATTAAACTTACCTGTTCAAGAACCAATGAAATTTCTTAAAAATATGTACTATTTTGGAGTAATATTTGAATCACTCTTCTTATTCTGAGACAAAGTATAGTTAAAAAATGTATTGTATATTTACTCTAAGATAATATTTATAACAACCGTATATCCCATTCAACGTGAGTAAACACATTTCTTTCGGGTTTTTCTGCAAATTCGTTATTAAAATCAACGTTACGCCCTTTCTTACTGCTAGATATTGCGGGAACTGCTTTCAAACTACTCAAATAATTTTTGTAATCAATTGTCCATCAAAATCGACAAAAGAAATAATTGCCTATAAAAATACTTTGTGTAATAGACTGTTTAAGAAGTGACTTGCTGGAAGTAATCGTAAAATACTAGAGCTTGTTTCTTTAGCATCAAACTCTTCTGTAGTCTATCCATTCATTCAACATAATAAGGGTAAACAATTATTTCCTATTGTTCCCGAGTTGTTTTAATTGACATAATAGCTATAAAATAACTTATTCGTAAATTTCATTTCATTGCGCAAATTAAGTGTAGTTTGTACAGTTTATCATATTCTTAAAAATACGCACGTATGTAATCGATTATAATATAGTTGAAAAATAGTGTAGTACCTATTAATTAAAGTTATTCAATCAAATTATTGCTTGCAAGTTTTTTATTTCTACTAATTTCCCCAAATTACAAAGTATTTTTGGGAAATAATCACAGCAATTTGATGTTACGGCGTTTAAAAACTTTCAGCTATAAAGCAGACTGTACAGTTTGCGTGTTCATTTAAGCAAATTTATTGTTATTAAAATATTTACATATATGATTAAAATGTTATGTCTTCTTTGAATTTATTTTCTATTTTTTTAGGTACATGAATTATCGCCGGAAAAACTGAAACACAGAGAAATCGTTCATATCGATATAGCCAACGATCCAATCTCTTCTAGCGATTACAAAGAGGACGAGGATCCAATTAAGTTCAAGTCGGTAAAGACGAATCGAGGGCCTCTGGTTGGTCGAGATTGGAAAGAAAAAGTAAATCCTGTAATGACGTGTTACAAACTGGTCACTGTAGAGTTTAAATGGTTCGGATTACAGGTAAATATTTAAATATTTATCCATATGTGAGAAGTGCAAAAGCAAAACAATTTCTGATTAACTAAAGTTTTCATTACCAATACTTACAGTAGTTAATCACTAAGGTTGATATGTAACCCCTTTCCACATTAACTTTTGTAATTCCGTATACGCATTTCGAACCAAAATATACACTGAATCGCGTATGGAGTTTGTTTTCGTACAGGTATTTTTCGCCGTGGTTTACCAGGTGCGACACTTTGCAATTATCTGCTGATGTTGACAACTTAGTTGTCGAAATGCGTATACAGAATTACAAAAGTTAATGTGGGAAGGGGTTACATATCAACCTTAGTGATTAAGTTGATCAACCACAGGCTCCATCAAATTCAGCTTACAGTAGTACTCATTACGTAAATATGAGTTCACAAAAATAGTTAATCACAGCAAATGTAAGCAATACAATTTTTTTCTCTATTTCTCATTACAACCTTTCGCTTAGAACATTTCTCTTTTCTGTATCAACATTTTTTTTTACACGGTAGATTTATATGTAAATGTAACACTTAGCGGAACGACTAGAATTCTTATAGATTCTTTAAAAATTAACAAAGTATCTAAATTTTACTAACATAGCTATGAAATATTGTCGGTAGGTTATTTACTTATAACCTAAGAACGAATAAAAGCAACGATCAATGAAGTTCATCTTTTTCATGATCATAAATTATCACCAAGATTTAAATCTAGAACAGGTTTCCTAAAACAACAATAGCTGTTAATCGATTATAGAGTGCTATGGAGAGGTATCCAGTGAATAAATGTTCAATTGACCTCGACCAATGAACTAATACCAGGACACAAAAAAGATGGCTCATATGATAGATCTTAAATTATTGCGAACAACTGACTACATTCCTCTGCATTAAGTTTATGTGATTGGAAAAACTAAACAGACCATACAACATACTTATTTATATTATTTGGTTACCAGAGCATGTACGGAATTTGGATGAAACGAAACCTCTATTGATGTTGCTAAATTCTAGATCAACATTATTTAGTTATAAATGTTGTACATGATAGATAACTTTTTTGTCCAATAATTATTCGTGTATAAAGGATTTCTCAATTTATATTGTAATATATGTAATACTATGAAATATAAAATAAACATGATACATGATACAAAACATATTAAAATGGAAACTAACAAAAATATGAATTGTACTGTTTAAGAACGAACAAAAACTTCTTGATATCAAAAAGCGACCATAATGTGAAATTCATTAAAGTTCTCGCTTAAATTTAACAATTTTTCATATCTTCAATCCATCAGTAGGAGATTGAAAACCTCTTATAAAAGTGTATATACGAAAATTATTATTTTCTGCTATTTCAATTAAATTCACAGAAATTAACTAAAAATTTCTGCGCGGGAGAAGGACTCGAACCTCTATCTGTCGTTTTCTAGACGGCTGCCCTACCAATTAGGTCACCGGGCAGTATAACTTCGAGTCCTTTAACACGCTATAAATCACATTATGGAACAGATCTAATATATTTGAATTTTGGAGCTTATTGACAGTTTAAAGTTAAAGTAAAATACATTACTGGAAAGAGATGTTAATCAAAGGTTGATCGCACATAGTTGCCATATAACACAATATATATCACATGTATACCACATGTATTTTTTATTTTACCAATGACGTCATGTATTTCATGTTCAGTCAAAGGAAAAGCTCATATAGACCAGTAAATAAAGTTGGTATTATTCAAGTCAGAGTATTTTCGCATTTTTTAATGCAGTAAGTGCTTTTTAGTACGAAATTTTTAGGGGAAGCGTTTTGCTACTCGTTAATTGGGCTTATTATTATTTTTTTCTTCCTACTTAATAATCAAACTGAAATAATAAATGTAAATATTAAAGCAGGCCGTGTATCATCTATTTGTTAAGATTTCTGTAATTATTTATTTATGGAATTCAGTTCAGTTTTAAAGAAAACTTCTTCAATTATGGCATTGACAGTAGTATATTTATTTATAAGATAATAATGGAAAAGCATGTTAATGATTTTCATACTTATTTACAATAAAGAATATTAATCCTTTAGAAGGCCTTAGTATTTATGGGATCTAAACATAACCGAAATTACCAACCGAAAGCATTCGAGAATAACCATTGCGAATAATTATAAACTCCACTCATTCTATATTTTCTGAGTAAAAAATTAAACACATAATTTAATTCACTCAAATTTTATCTTATAATTCTTAATACTACAACCTCAAAGCCTAAGATTTTAATAGAATTCCTTAATATTTTAAACATCCGAAACGCGATTACGCCGCGAGCTTTTGTAGTTAAATAACTCTACCAAGAAGGTTAACACATGGATCAATAAGTCCCGAGACTAACAATGAAAACAACATTTTTTTTGCAAAATTTTTTTTTATTCATCAACATAATCACCTTTTAGGGTGATACAATGGTTCCAACGCTTTTCCAATTTTTCAATACCATGTTTATAAAAACATTTATCTTTCGCTTCAAAATAAGCTTCAGTTTCAGCGATGACCTCCTCATTTGAGCCAAATCTTTTTCCCTGGAGCATATTTTTTAAGATCAGCAAAGAGCCAGTAATATGGGGGGTGGGGAAGCAATCAAAGTTCAATTTTGCCATTGTTTTCATCGACTTGTGGCAGGGTGCATTGTCTTGGTGAAAAAGGATTTTTTTTCTCTGCATTCAAAAGCACCAGTAAGTCAATATAATAATCACTGTTGATCGATTTACCTTTTTCGAGGTAGTCAATGAAAATCACGCCATGTGTATCCCAAAAAACTGACGCCAGGACTTTGCCAGCTGACTGCTGCGTTTTCGGACGTTTCGGACGGCTTTCGCCAGCTAATCAGATGACTGCCGCTTCGACTCTGGAGTGTAGTGATGTATTGTTTCGTCCATGGTCACGTAACGACGCAAGAAATCTTTTTTGTTGCGAGTAAATAGCGATAAACAGCTTTCTGAATCATCGACTTGTTGCTGTTTTTGTTCCATCGAGAGCAATCGCGGCACCCACTTTTTTCATGCTCAATTTTTCATGAAGGATAGTAAATACACTTCCATATGATATCTGTGTCATCTCAGCAATCTCACGGATCACTTTAATCTTTCATTATAATTTTTGTCACTTCAACATTTTCCGGTGTAACGGCTTCCACAAATGTAACCATTTATTCGTTGCTTTTGATGGACAAGAGTCCGGGTAACATTTTTCAATCCATTGTTTTGCTTGCGTGGTGTTTTTACCCATTAAAAAACAATGTTTTATCAGAACACGAAACTCGGTTTTTTCCATTGTTTAAACAAACTACAAAACGTTTACTCCAACCTCGATAACTCAGCTGTTTCTGGTCCAATCGACTTAAAATTTTGACACGTTTCAAGCAAAGGTTAGTACTCTAGAAAGACGTGGTTACTGGTTTACTACGAGCGCCATCTATGGGTTAGTCTCCATGTGTTACATCGGTAACAATCACAGAAGTCTCCAAGCAAGATCATTTTTAAAAACTTAGTAGACAATTACTGAAACATACTTCTTCAGAAAACTTCAAACCTCCTACTTATTTTCTGTCTGAACATGGAATTATATAGAGAACTACAAAAGTTTTTGAATAGAGATTTTATTTTCACAATTTTTCAAAATAATTTCCATCACACTCGGTGTACTTGTCATCACATTATGTAAATTTGTTCATTCTTCGAAAGCAAAAATCAATCCACATCTTCCATGAACTACATCATGCCATCTGCTCGTCGATTAACACATTTTTTTACCTTGCGATAACTTGCGTCCATCATCCAAACAAAGAATTCCTCTCTGGAAGTAATACTGTCTATGTACGAATCATCTACCATCACAAAATCCGTTTCCGCCAAACACCGATCAATATTTAATCCACGGCCAAATTGTGGCATAAATTTTCTTGGTACTCCGCTTTTTTTACCAGGATGATATAGCAAACTGTTGCCAACTGACACAAAAAGACGGACTCGCCAGCTACAGTGTAGATTTGAACAAATGTTTGCCCACACTGAACTTGTCACAGCGTGCAACAATTGATTGCACCATACTGTAAAACTCTTATAGTATCCTTTGTACTATTGATCAAGACTATTATAAGACATTATTATGTCTAGTGAAGTGCACCCTTTCTATCCATTTCATCACACTATTTAATATTTACGTTTCTGGAGCAAATACAGCAAGTTTTCATAAATATTGTTACATATTTGTCGGGGTAACTCTTTGGTGATGCTAGAAGCAAACGCTGGAATAACTAACAATTTTCTAATAAATTTTTAAACATTAATTGTATAAATACATCTCCAAACATTGATTACAAATATCTTTAATTAACACTGATTACTAATACTAATCTTCATATATGAATATCATCAATCACTAATGATCATCGCCCAATATTCCGACCACCTATAGAGAAGTATATATAATAGTCAGAAATTCGCCGATAATTGTCAAGTAATGCGAATCTGTGATTACTTCTGGATCCATAATCATAATACAGAAATGTCGTATTGTCATTAGTTAAGCCATATGAATTCCTTAAGAGAAGTGTAGATTTGACATTATGGTATAAAACAATTACTAAATCAGTAGAAATGGTATGACAAAATACGAGTTTCATTTAAATCTAATGAAAATAACAATAATATGATATTTAACGTAAATGCTGAATCTGGTAGCCTTTGGTTTGAAGCCACAGTTGTAGCCTTTGTGGACGCGTTTCAGCATATCTGGGGTAATTAATTGTATTGTGGCGTTAATTGTCTTTATTACTTCCTGTTCATCGCCCGGAGGCATCACATTAAACTTTTTCCTTCAAAAAACTCAAAACAGAAGTCAAGAGGATTCATATCTGGTAACCTTGCCAAGCCATGATATTGATCCATTTCGTCCGATCCGCCTATCTGTACCTGTTTTAAATCTTGCATTATGAGCTGATGCATCATCGTGCATATAATATGTACATGTTGACTCTGTCAATTAATGGAAGGTTATCCTATACTTCCTCAAACACATTTACGTATTCAATTGTATTTAGTCTATTCCGAAGAAATATTGGTCCTACAATTTGAAGATTTAAGATACCTAACCAAACATTCATAGAAAACCGTCTGGTCTAACTGCATCACGTTATGTGGGAACAGACGTGCCTGTTTCACCAAGTCTGCGGTCCAATTTTCAAAATGTATTGGTGGATGGGTGCTGCCGGTGTGGATATCGCTTTGCATATTCGTCTTTTACCAAGTACGCATTTCCATTACAAAACCGAACTACCATATACATAGCAGCGTATTCGTTGAAAGTGTACATTATAAATTTCTTGGAATATCACAAACATGAGGTAAGTAAAAAAGCAATTGAAGGAATGGCAAAATATTGGCATAAAACAATTAATGACACCAACATAGTCTTTCATTATTTTGACAGTAAAAACATGGGTTGCGCCAGAAAATGTTGAAAAATTCGAAATATTTTTTGTCACACATTTTCACCATTGATGGTCTCATGTGGCTTAACGACTGGTCACACAACATTTCTATATTGAGATTGTGGACTCAGAATTAATCATAGAATCGATTTACCTGATTGATATTCTTCCGTGAATTTCTGGCCACCGTATATACACATATGCATTGCAGATCGCGAATCTACTTGTGCTAGAACAGGCAGTTTCTCGAACGTCTCAGTTATTTTCTAATTCGCGCGTATATGCACATTGCCTACTATATGCTCAAGAACCTTTGTAATCGTTATGCTCAGTGTTTGGAACGTGATGGTAAAACATTTCAAACATTTAAATTAAGTAGAGAAAATAAATTCAATTTTTACGTTCTTTTAATTTTAAACTTATCTTTCATAATGTGAAAGTGTATTTATTTGTTAATTTATGTTTCTGTTTCTATTTATATATGTCTACACAAAAAGGAAACGCTTCTCGAATATTCTTCTTGTTTATTTTGTAATGGAATTGAAGTGTTTGTATTTTCGTTTTTCTAACAACGCAATTCCTAGACGGTAATTCTTATTTTCACCAAATATGATTTATGGACGAAGATTTACGAATTGATTCTATAAAGTATTTTCAAGTTTCAATAGGCGAACGTTTTTATAAAAAAATACCGAAAGGAAAGAAAACCAGTTCTCCCAATCGCTTTTCTGTATTAAATCTTTCACAATACCAGCTTACACTTAAATCCGATTGACCAGGATCTTCAATACAGTTAATCTCATAAAGTCCTTTTCAGACAGGACGTAATAATACTGGTGTGGGCCAGCAGTCTTAGACCTGTTCTTATTTTTTTTCCTTTATATATGAATGTATGTGCATATAGAAGATATGATTAAGTTACATTTATTGTATTTACAATGGAAATCGAAAAGAACTGAAAAACAACCAAATCTTATAATCGATTTCTACATTACTTAGCAATGGTTAAACTTCCAGTTTATTTTATTCGATGATATTATATATAATGTATGTAAAAGTAATCATTAAAATAAGAACAACTCGTATTTTCAACGGAACATTTAAACATTTAATTAATATAAAATTATCGCAATTATTACATAATGTTATACAGTATTATCTATTTATTATCTGCTCATTTTGTAGTCTTTTTTTACGACTTTAAGGCTCTGTGTAAACTGCTTTGCAATTAAGTTTTATTTTCAAGACTCGTTTAGCTATTACAATTTTAATATTACCTTTAAATGATACTCTTGCAGTATCCAGTTTTTTTAAGTTTTAGTATCTACAATTACTTTTTTATCTCTAAATTAGCCGCATTTTAATTAATATAAAACTTTCAATGCGATACTACATCAAGTATGATTTAGTTCCAATATTCTTCCAAAATACCATCCGATTACATTATGTCTTTCGTTAGTTAATACCATACTTTTCATTTTAATAGAACAGATAATTATTCATTTAACTACTAGATTGATGCTCAAAGTTGCATGCAATGACGCATGTTATATATATATTATAATTACGTTTTACTCAGACGTTCTGTACTTCTTAGAATAAAATGTCATTTTAATCTACTTTTTATTACAATTTTTTTTGTTTTCTTAAAAATAGGTTTTGAGTTTGCACATTCAATTTTTTTATCAAATAATAAAGCATTGTAGGCACCTTTGATGTATCATTTTACAAAGGGTACTAGTAAAGTTTTGCAATATGACGCAACAATGAATCGTAGGAAGCTGCTTGTTGCTGCGTGTTGAGACATGTTCATACGTGCATAGTAGCCGCCGCACTATGTCGATGGGCTCAGTTATTCATTACCAGTGAGAGTGTAAAGTGCTTGTGTCACGAAATGAAATAAGGACAGTTTTGCGTTATAATTTCGTGCGTGGTTTAAACATAGACCAGTGTTTCGAAGAAACGACTCTTGCACTAGGTGATGTTTGTCCACATCGCACAACGATATTCAGGTGGTATAGAGAATTCCAAAGGGGAAATTTAACTGTGGAGGATGCTGAGAGGCCGGGAAGGCCACGAACGTCAGTTACGGAGGAAAACGTTACTACTGTGGGAAAATGCTTGGCGAGGACAGGCGAGTGACCTACCAACAGATAGAGGATACTTCAGGCCTAAATGCACCAGCAATTCGTTCGATTCTGCATGATCATTTGCAGGTGAAGTAACTTTATTTTCTCTGGGCGCCGCATCGACTGACTGAAGAGCAGATGACACGACGTGTGACTTGGTGCCGAGAGATGCTAAAAAAGTTTAATAAGGGACAATCTCGGTATGTGAACAACATCGTGACAGGTGACGAAACTTGGCTGTACTATGTATGGTGTATTGAGTGTATAGGAAATTACTTTGAAAAAATTAATTAAACAAAGCTGTATTGTAAAACTTTCTTAGTACCCTTTGTATTAAATGTATGTACGTACTGTGACCTATTACCACAACAACTTCGTGTTTTCTCAAATAAATTTCAGTCTTATCAAATACTCTGCTTTCTACTTTGTCTGTTTGTCTTATAATACTGTAGCTAGCTAGAATTCCCATAATATAAAATCATAATCTGCAGTCAAAAATGTGGTGATTATTTTTCGCATCAAACAGAACTAAAAATTTGGCGCCCAACATAAAACTTTTGCTAACCATACAGTTCATACAATAATAAAGATGATTTGACGGGAAGCTCTAAATGAAACACTTAATCACAAAATTATGTTTAAGAAAAAAAGGGATACAACAATGGGACTCGAATTATGAATCTGTATATTTAAAATGATGTAATAGTAATATGTAATTCTAATTATACATAAGAGTAGTCAAGAGCAGCAAGGATCACTAAATTGTAGACTACTGCCTAGTCAATGCAGACATATGGTACCTGATAAAGAATATAAAAGTGAAAAGGCGTGAAAAATGATAGTGGCCGATTTCTAGTTAAGGTGAACATTGCACATGTTTTGATTGGTTTCTATTAAAACCATACAATTTATGTGAGAGCTCCAGACAATAGTAAGGTTGTAATAAAGCACTAAATTTCTTGCGAATAATATTTAGCACATGGTGCAGAGCGGAGGCTGATGCTAATTTACTATTTTATAAAGCCTACAAAAGGTCGATTATAGATCAATTCTTTATGGATCGGCAAGCAAATACTGGGTGTTTTAAAAAGAATATACGTATTTCGAATGCATATATTTATTAAACTTTAAGACATATGAATATAAAACTTTGCACGCATACATATTTACGAACCGCTCAAGTTCAGATTACAGATGTTCCATATATCCTCCATCAGGCACGCGAACAATATCACATCGATACTCAAATTCCTCCCATACTCGGGCAAGCAAGTCCTTCGTCACTGATGTTATGGCAGTACGGATCCGGTTCATCATCTCTTCCAGGTTCTATGGAAGTGGTGGTACATAAATGTTGTCTTTAACGAAACCCCACAGGAAGAAGTCACAGGGTGTCAAATCCGGTAACCGTGGAGCCCAGCTGAGACATGCTAAGTCGCCAGCTCCTTGACGACCAATCCAACGGTTCAATAGAGTGTCATTCAGATATTCACGCACTTGGCGACTCCAGTAATGGGGTGTCCCGTCTTGTTAAAAATTCCATCAAAGAAGAATGGGCCGCAAACAGATGATCGCTATATCGCACAAAACACATTGATTTTAGGCGAATCTCGTACATGTTCAATGGCAGCATGTGGGTTCTGTAGACCCCAAAATCGAACATTGTGTTTGTTTACCGGACTACTAACATGGAAAGTCGCACGATGCGTTGTGCGAAAGTGTTATCATTGTCAATAGCATCATGAATCTCGTTCGTCGAAACTTGTACGACTTCATAACCAACCGACGTCTCAAAACACGCCAAATTGTTGTTGTAGGCAGTTGTAACTCCCGACTGGCACGACGAGTTGATTTTGAAGGATTACGTTGGAAAACAATCTGAATTAGTGCAACATTTTCTTCAGAAATACGAGAGCGGACAGGAGTCTTTCCTTTACATACATATTCTGTATCTACAAACTGTCGATACCATCTGCGAATGTTCCACCCATTCGGAAGATCAATTTGGTAGCTCAACCTGAAACGTCTTTGCACTGTAATCACGGAATTGCACTTCGCAAACTCGAGAACACAAAATGATTTCTGCTGCGGAGTAGCCATTTTAAACATATGACGGTTACCAAGAAAAACAGAAGACAACTGACATCTAGCGGCTATTGAATAAACTAGACTATGTATTCGTTTCTCCAATAGCCGAGCCAAGGCGCAGCGATCAATAGTTTGGACAAAATAATACTTTGCAATACTATATTCTTTTTGAAATACGCCGTACTTTAAAGCATTAAGGATATGTCTTAGAGCAATGTGTTCTACAATAATTGAGGAACTGCATGCAGAAACAATAGCATTGATCTCAAGAGGAAAATTGCTTTCAGAAAAATTTGTAGTGAAGTGCAACTATATAAAAACTTATTACGAACATTTCAAAACTCAATTTTTATTACTTGACTCATAAAACTTGGAAGAATAAAAGGTCTCCATCTTTGTGTGTAGCATTTAAAGATACCTCAGATCTTCGCAATCAGATTTGAAAATCAAATCAAACGCCAAAAGTTACCTGGATTTTTTTCTATTACGCTAACATTAATTATCCGATATTTACAGAAGAGGAATTGATCAATAATAACATATTACGAGAATTGTTAAATCGATACCCTCATAGAACACATATTCGGTGTTGTGTCGAAAACACAAAATGATGTCGATTTTGCTTGCATAGAGTCAGACTCCAAATAGAATTTAGCTGCCTATACTATACCTCTGTGCTTTCAGCAGACGCTTATGTTACACTACATGCCTTGAAATATATTTATACTGATAAAGTAAAACGTACTAAAATTCTATCAGACTCTCTATCTGTATTACAAGCACGAATCGACATTTCAATCAGGTCGAAAGATAAAGATAAACCACATTATCTAACAGATAAAATTTAAGTTAACAGCATTGATCAGATGTAGTTACTCCTAAATTTTGTGGGTCCATTTTTCCTCACACATCACTATTCGATGTAGAAATGACTTCCGATCATACCTTTGAAGCAGCATTTCACAAACGATTTTTCATTTGCCCGTCATTCAATTGATATGGCACCCATTTTCCCATCTTTCGAATTTTTCCCATTGCTCGTAATCAGTCGCTAATCGTTTCTTGGACGACATTTAACGCTTCTGCCAATTACTTTTGAGTTTGGGTTGGGTCTTCATCCAATAACTCCTGCAGTTTCGCATTTTCAAACTTCTTCGATCTACGAGAATGTTCTTTGTCTTCCACACCGAAATCACCATTTTTGATTGTCGAAACCACACCCCACATGTTTTTATGGTTGGAACATGCTCACTATAAGTTTCTACCACTAAACGATGACTTTCAGCGGCTTTTTGCTTTTGATTATGTCGGTATTAAATATAATGAAATAGTAGATGATTTAGCCAGAGATAGCTGTAATTTAGAGTATCTATATGAAGAAAATTTAACTGTGAAATGTGCTTTCTATTTGTTAAAAGGAATTTGGAAAAGCCAATAGAATAACTATGTTAAAAACTCTCTAGATATGCCTCGATACATTTCGTGTTACCGAACAGTGTTTAGTTTTCTAAGTATGACATACCAAGAAAATATATCACTATAATTAGCAGACTTAAATTTTGACATAGATTCTGTCTGACTTATTTGGCTAGATTGAAAATTGTGGATGGCAGTAATTGTAGTAAATGCAATATTAGGTAATCTCGATCATATTGTTTTTGAATATAAAAAACATTTACAAGAGTGTCGTAAAGTATATGATAGTGTAACTACGCTGAAAGTAGGAAGACCATTTAATCTCCAACATGTGTTATTCCTGAACAGAAAAGATATCCTGGACTGTTTAATAGTATTTTTTTTAAATTTGGGCGAAAAAATTTAAGGTAAAGTTTATTTTAGAATATTTGATCCTATTGCATAATACCTTTGTGGTAAATTTCTATATTTCCGTAGCCCAGTGTTTGTGTTATACACTCCGCGCAACATGAATAGGACCACCCGACTTGTTGCAAGCTTTCGGTGGTTTGAAAAACAATTCATTTACTAAAAATACAATGCAAGTTTGTAATGGTATGATATGGCAAATAATACGCATTATTGCGCAATAGTGCCTAACGTTATGCATTGGGTGACGTAAGTACCACATACATATAAAATGCACCGCGCCGGTTGGATACGACCAGTATTTAATAGTAAGCTACCGGATGAGTGTCGAGTTACAACGTGTATCCGGATAAACAAACATCTGTAATTAAGGGTATTGTGCAACGATGGGACGACAGAAGTGCTTAAGTATGGAAGAAATTGGAAAAATTAAAGCGTTCCATCAAGAAGGGTATTCCTCAAGGGCTACTGCAAAGAAAATAAGTCGATCACACCAGGTTGTGAACAATTTTATTAGGGATCCCGAGAATTATGGAAAACGTTTTAAAGGGCGAACAACATCCGTTACAACTAAGAGAGAACGTCGAGCCATATTACGCGAAGCATCGAATTCGGCATTAACGGCAAGACAAATCGCGAATAACGTTGGAACGAATGCATCGGTAAGAACTGTACAGAAGTTACTGAAGGCCTGTCCGCATTTAAAACGTTTGAAAATTAAACGACGGCCTCCTTTAAGGGAATTTCAGCTTACTGCACGTCTTCAGTTTGCTCAAGCAAAAATGGGGTGGACAAGAGAATGGCAAACTGTTATTTTCAATGACGAGAAGAAGTTTAATTTAGATGGCCCGGATGGATTTTCTTATTATTATTTCCACGATTTACGTAAAGATGAAGTGATTCAGTCACGAAGGCGAGCCGATGTTGGTTCAGTCATGGTATGGGGAGCTGTTTCCTATAACGGACCTGTTGATTTAGTAATAGTGAAGGGCAGACAGAATTCGGAAAAGTACGTCCAGCTGCTGCAACAGGTGAAAGACAAATTTTCCAACGTTATGGCAGGTGGGCCATTTATTTTCCAACAGGATAATGCCAGTATTCACACCGCGCGCATTGTTCGACGCTGGTTTCAAGAACAAGGCATGGAGGTTCTCGATTGGCCATCGCTCTCCCCCGACCTGAACATCATAGAAAATGTTTGGGAATGGTTGTCGCGTAAATTGTACTCCAATGCTACCCAATTCAGTTGCGCTGACGAACTAGAGCAGGCGCTGAAACGAAGTTGGGCGGAACTTCCCGTTGACTACTTGAGAACCCTGTATAATTCCATTCCATCCCGACTATTTGAGGTTATAAGAAATAATGGCAAAAGTACTCATTATTGAACAATAAAGTATTTTGTTATTGCAAACGAATCTTTTATTTTGTAGATTGCTCGTATTCAAGTGGCGTTTAATTACTCTACTTATTGTCATTAGTAACGTACATTTGCACTGACTTTTACAAAAATTATATTTGGTACCTACATCATCTTTTTATCAACCCTCTTATTTTCGAAAATAACAATTCCAGCGCGCTACCATGTTTATACCAACTACAAATGTCATATATGCAGTTGGTCCTATTCATGTTGCGCGGAGTGTACCATAAATAGTCGCCTTGAAGGGCCCCCTAGACGTAAAAAGTGTATATGTTTATCCTTGTGTTATATCTTGTATATGTATATTCTTCCGCAATGCAAAAAAAGCAATATTGTACAGAAGTGTACGTACTTGTTTTTAAAGAATATGTGATTATTTAATTAATTTTAATTAGCAGAAAATACACTGAATAGGTCAGTTTTTTTAGCATTCATGTCACGGTTATTTGAATTATTTCATTATGTCAACATTTACTACAATTCTTAGTAGAGTGCGTTTAATTTAGTGTACATTAACGTTGACTAATTGTTATTTTTATTATATTTTTTTCAAAAACAGGGTAAGATAAATGTACTAAAAAATTTAACAAGTTTAGAGAAGAGTACAAAAAAGTAATGCTGTAATTCGAAATATTACTTCTCTTTTATAGAATCTACGTGAAGATTCCGACATAACTAAGGTTGAAAATTTTATATAATCGTTTCTCATACAAAATTTTCAACCTTACTTATGTTAGAATATTATACTGCTAGAAACACCGAACGGTCTGTTTAAATTAAATAAATAAATTTGTTGTGCATTATCCGCGCGTTGATATATACTGGCCTGACATGATGTTGTATCGAAACAATCTTCTCATTGCCGAAGCACACTACAAGAAAGTCAAAATGTATAAATAGAATGAACGATTTAGATCTAACCAAATACAGTCTGTATGGTAATTAAAAAAAGATACATGGCCTTTCCTTTGCACTAAACTGAAAGGAAAAAAGTGGATTAAAATGCACATTAGAAATACTAATACACATCTTTATTAGAAAGGAGCTCAGTCTTCGTTCGTAATAAGCGGCAATATGTAGTACCTATGTTGTGTGATATTAGAAAATTAAGAACTAAAAACTAAGGGAACCGTGAAAAATATCTCTGTAGAATTTGTTGGCGTTGAATGCCATATGATAGAGGGGAGGCTTCCACAGGAGATTCGTCCTCGGCGTACCGTAATTTTGGTTCCTAAGTTTTCAAGATTATAAATATTAAATATTAACTTTAAGTAAATATGGTCATAAAACAGCTCAAATATATAATACAAACGTCAGGATTTTCCCATCGATTTCTTAGGTATTTGCATCGTACCGCTTTATATCATAAATTAGGAAACGCTTTAAGTGCCTTAATTATAACCAATTGCAAATGTTTTTAGCTTTTATTATATGCGAAGTTTCTTCCAAGTAAATATTAAAAACAAAGTTCAGTGCTGCATTCACATTCAAGTTATAAGATGTAAGTTCAAGTTCTGTTTTAAACTCCATAAATCGTTTACTGAAACATGATACGTATTCATACGTATGAGTAGTATAAATGATTTAAAGACAGTCGTACGGACATAAATGACGACGAACATCCTGGTGCAAAACAATCTGTGGTTACGGAAAGTAACATCGAACTTGTACGTGAATTTATCAGAAATGAAACGAAATCCTCTTTGCGATACATGGGAATGGAATTAAATATTTCCAAAAATTCAATTCATCGCATTTTGACACAGCATTTCAGCATTGTACAGACTTGATTACAGAACCAAGTCTGTACAATGTTGAATTTAGTTAGCTTGTGTGTTTTCAATATTCTCCAAACTACATTTGCTGATGAAAGGACCGCGTTATACCGACGTCGAAACTATTAAAAAGGCGTCGGCAACGATCTTGGAGGACATCTCTAAAGATGAACTTAAAAATTCACTCGACATATTAATTGACCGTTCCAAACGTTGTATTGAAGCCGAAGGCTACCACTTTGAATAAAATTTAAAAAATGTACCAAAATAGTAAGCTTTTGTTTTTATTTTAAAAGAGTTCGGTTTTCTCTGCGATTGATTGTGTATATTAATGAAATTCAATGTAAGGTTACCAGCGTTGTTTTATTTAATATTCAAGACAAATATAATCTTCCTTCAATCAAGAAGAAGAAACAAAAATCCATCAAATCAGGCAGGTAAACAACCACCATTTTATCTACATTAACGAAACAGCTCACTATAACTATATTAGAAAACGGTTAGTCCAACGGTTGCTAGGGAAATGCGGGTGAGTCCGAAGTATTTGTAAAGTGTGGCAAAATGGATCGTGTAGTATACTCTAGAAAGGCAGGATAGTACTGGGAAAAATATAAGTTCTGCGCGAAATGAAGATAATAACTTTATTCATTATGTTCGACAAAATCCATTTACAACTTGTAAATAAGCAATACAAACGACAGGATTTAGTGGAAGTGTAACTACTACTCATCGTAGATTTAATAGACGCTAACATAAAAACTATGGAGTCACTGTAAAATCAAAGCAGTTCGGACTTACGTCCCATTGAAAGCATTTGGGCAATAAAAAAATGTATATATTGACTTCACTCCGCAAAATAGTGAAGAATTGTGGGAAAAGGTAAAGAACGTGTGGAACGAACTTTCAATGGAATTGTGTGAAAGGCTTATTGACAGCGTGCCATCGAGATTACAGAAGTAATTGAGAGGAATGGGGAATGGACACATTATTAAATGTTATATTAAATATTATTCAAATAAATTCGCACTGCATGGTGCGTTACTACTATATCCTATAGTATATTTAATTTTGTCAATGAAATTAATATGAAAAAAAAATCTGAACAATTACATTATTACATTTACACAAAAGGCATATTTATGCATATGTTACTAATGAAATCGTATTATTAAAATAGTTATAAAATTAATTCCATATTCTATTTTATTGTGGTTATGGAATATACTACTGTGGGCAAAAAATAGTAAGACTTTGTTCATAATTTTTAAATTCTTAATTTATTCTTCCAAATCTATTTCGTCCCCCTCAAAGTAATCCCCCCTGACCCCAATACACTTGTGCCAACGTTTCTTCCAATTCTCGAAACAGTTGTTAAAGTCAATTTCAGGAATAGCCTTTAATGCGCTTAGCGATTCACGTTTAATGTTTTCAATTGACTCAAAACGGTTTCCCCGGAGCGGTCGTTTGAGTTTGCTGAATAGCCAGAAGTCACACGGAGCTAAATCAGGCGAATACGGTGGTTGCGGCACGATATTGGTTGAAAATTTGGCGAAAAACTCACGAAGAATTTACGAATTTTTACGAATAGCATTGCGCAAACGACGCATAACACTCAAATAGTATTCTTTGTTGACAGTTTGGCCGGTCGGAAGGAATTCGGAATGCACCACACCTCGATAATCGAAGAAAACTGTCAACATAAACTTGATTTTTGACTTGCTTTGACGTGTTTTTTTGGGCTTCGGCTCACCTTTGATACGATATTCGGCCGATTGATCGTCTGTTTCCGGGTCATAAGCATAGATCCAAGTCTCATCTCCAGTTATGATGCCTTTCATTTTGTCTTGATAGTCGGAAAGCATTGTTTCACAGACGTCAACGCGACGCTGTTTTTTGAAAAAATTGAGTGATTTTGGAACAAATCGTGCTTTCACTTTTCTTAGGCCCAAATGATCTTTCAAAATGGTTTTCACTGACCCTTACGATATTCCTACGATGCCAGTAAGGTCTCTGACTGTTAATCGTCGATTCTCAAGCACCAATTCCTTGATTCTATTGACGTGTTGAACATCAGTTGATGTTGATGGCCGTCCTGGACGTGGTTCGTCATCAACGCGTTCTCGACCCTCTTTGAATAATTTGTACCAATCAAAAACACTTGCGACAAACAATTACACCGAAGGCCTTTTGCAACATTCTGAACGTTTCGGCACCAGAAATTTGATTCCGTACACAAAATTTAATGGAACTTCTTTGTTGAATAATTTCACTCATTGTAAAAATCGCCGAATGCACTTTTTGTACTTCAGAAAGACAAGCGTATACTAAACACTAATGATTATTTTGATGTGACATTTGGCACAGATGTCACTGACAGTCATACCAACCTAGAAAAAAAATATTTCGACGAATGGGTTTTCGCGCGAAATTTAAATTAAAAAGTCTTACTATTTTTTGCCCACAGTAGTATATATATATATATATACATATGTATATATATATATATATATATATATATATATATATGTATATATATATATATATATACACTATCGTGGCCATATGTATTAGACACTCTTGGCAAAACCACATGTTATCGTAACCGATGTATTTCTGAGAAATGGGGCAGGTAGTAAATGTAGGTAAGACCAGAATAACAGTACTTTTATGATTCAATAATATCTGTTTTTATATTTAATTATTGCACAAGTGGCTGCAGTAGTACGGTTGTAAAGTAAAAGAAAGGGCTATTTTGTGTGTGATTTTTTTCCATTATTCTGATATAGAATATCAAATAATGCCTAAGGCGCGCGAATTAACAGAAGCGCTACGTAGTCAGATAATTCTGCTTACAATGCAAGAAATGTCGCTCTCCGCAATTGCTAAACAAATGAAATGTTCGAGATGCGCCATCCGAACTACGGTCAAACGTCATAGGAAACCAGCTCATACAAGAATAGACCGAAGAGCGGTCGAAAACGCCAGGCAACGGCAAGGAATGATCGAGCCTTGGAAAAAATTTGCCTAGGAAATCACAAGAAAACTTCGCAACAGCCTGCAGGTGACATGTTACAAGGGTGTAATGTAACTGTTTCTCCTCGTAAGGTAAGGAAACGTCTTACAGAATTAGGCCTGAGCAGCTGTAAGCGGGAGCTTACAGCTGCTCAGGCCTAGAGAGGGACGGTTTGTGTGGGAACACAAACCGTCCCTCTCTGGGAAGCACAAAAGGAAGCGTTTAGCATTGACCAAAAGATACGAGCTCCGGACAGTGGATGATTGGGCCAAGGTGATGTGGTCCGACGAATCCTACACACAGGTGCGTTATGAATAATGTTGATGTTTGTATTAGCGACATTGATATTAAAGCCGACGTACTTTAATGCAACAGAATTCAACTGATAGTAAAATAGCTTTGGCATTTTTAAATACAGGCTTTCGGCCGATCTGTTGCAAAGCACGTACGACGCAGGAAAACGGAAGCATATCATCCTGATTGCCTTGTATCAACGACAAAATTTGGTGAAGGCAGCGTGATGATATGGGGATCCATGTTCGCCTCAGGCGTTGGAGAGGTGTTTGTGTGCGACGGCATCATGAATAGTCGGCGATACATCGGCATATTGGAGGAAGTTCTAGAACCGTCTGCATTAAAATTATTTGATGGAGACGATTCAGAATACTACTTTTAACAGGACAACGCATCCTGACACAAATAACACGAAGTAATGCGTTGGTTCACTGAAAATGACGTGCGCGTATTAGAGTGGCCAGTACAATCTGCAGACCTGTCACCCATTGAACATTTGTGGAAAGTATTGAAGGAAAGAGTGTCCAGGTACAAATGTGGATCCAAAATAGAAGGTAAAAATTTTGGAAGAATGGGAGAAAATTCCAGCATGACTATACTACAATCTTGTATCCAGCATTCCACGCAGGATCCGTGATATAATACAGGCAGATGATGGATCCACAAAAAATTATTCTTATTTTGCGCACTATATCTACTCGATTACAAATCTTAAGAACTGCCTTCTAAAGATAATGTAGCTTTTATCTATTAAGTATGAGGATATATTATGAATTATAGACACGCTCCGATCTCCAACTGCAATTTTGTTTACATGCCAAGTATAAAGACCATCCTAGATGAATTCGGCAGACATATTTTCGTGTGCATCGTAAACCTTTTTGTGGTATCTACTGTATGTACATCCTAATTAATTCAATGCAATGGTTCTTAACAAAAATTATTGCGTCTTACATGAAAGTAAGGTGCAAAATGGGTATATTACTATCTCTACATAACAAATTCTAAATTGTAAATAAAACACGTTTTTAAAAATCTATAAACGTGTTAATATATGTACCGTGCTATTGCATTCTAAAAACAGTATTAACAACTCGCTTATTTTCAACTACTTCATCTTATTTGTTATGTGAAATATCGAAATACATATGCGTATATGTACTTAAGCAAGAAGCCTTATACACAAAAGAAATGTTCATAATTCCACACAAATAATTAAATAAAATATGATCGTTATTAAAATAAACTCTACAAATTATCATTTATTTTAATACTTAATTACAACAAAATGCAAATGAATGAAAATTCTGCTACAAAAACTAGCAAATTGAACATAAAATACTTATAATAACGTCAATTGAAATTATTTCGCTAATTTCAATTGACTGTGTATCGACAACAAGATATAAGTAAACAAGATTTTATAATTATGACTTACTGACGTTGTAAACAGTGTACCAAAATGATTAAATGTATACCTTGGTCCAATTTTCAAATAACTTGGTAACACGTCAATCAATCACTTTCAGTGGTGTTTTACATTATTATTTAATATCATAATATTGAACAAAAACTTCATAATATAAAAAGGAATAATATTTATTATTGTATTTTATTTCAAGAACACATTTATCTTAATTTATAATAAATATTGGAAATATCCATCACTATTTTGTAAACATAAATTAATTCTTTATTTCATATTCTCGAAGTTCTGCAGTTTCATTCTTCTACTAAGTGGTTTGGGTCAAATTGTCAAGATTATGAAAGGTTTTTATAAATAAAGGCTGTTTCAAATATCGCGTGTTTTTAAAAGAATAAATAAAACACATAATTTGCATTCACTTTCAAAAACTTTTTATTGGTAATTGAAATATCAGTTAAGTATCTGCCAAATGGCCTCCTCTTGCAGCTCCACAGACGTCCACTCTTTCGTTAAAATTTTCAATGACATTTTGATATAATTGAGGCTTTATCTCACCAACGACACGAATAATTTCATCTTTCAAAACAGGAATTGATTGTGGATTGTTTTTATAAACCTGACTTTTCACATAATCCCGAAGATAATTGTCTAACGGTGACAAATCACATGATCTTGATGACCAATTAACATCACCGTTTCTTGAGATTACACGTCCAGAAAATTTTTCTCTCAATAAATCAATAGATTCGTGTGCAAAGTGAGGTGTAGCGCCATCTTGTTGAAACCACATATCCTCTAGATCAATATTCATTAACTCAGGACACAAAAATTCGGTTATCATCCGACGATATCGATCACCATTTACAGTTACAGCTTCACCAGCAGCATTTTCAAAAAAGTAAGGTTCAATTACACCACCTGACCATAATGCACACCAAACAGTAACTTGTTTAGGATGCATAGGTTTCTCATGAATAATTCGTGGATTTTCCTCACCCCAGATACGGCAATGTTGTGTATTAGTATAGCCACCAAGTTCAAAATATGCTTGCTTCATCGGAAAAAATTATTTTTTGAGAAAAATCAACTGGCTATTCATTGATGAAATTGACAAATGAACGACATTTTAAATGATCTAATGGCTTCAGTTACTGTGTTATTTGAACCTTATATGCCGTCAGAGCTAAATTCTTGTGCAAAATACGCCTTGTTGTTGATTCACTAAGTCCAAGTTGTTGTGACGTCGTCTGATGGACATTTCAGGATATTCAGCAACATTTTCACGAACCAAACCAATATTTTCTTGTGAACGACCACTCCGACTGTATTTTTCACTTTTTTGATGTCCGATCTCTTGAAATTTTTTAATAATTCGACCAATAGTGCTTTCAGATGGACAATTATGTAAATCATAAAATTCACGTAATTTTCTAAAAACTCTTCACAGAACACTGATTTTCATAAAATAATTCAACAATTTAAACGCGTTGTTGTACCGTGTGCGAAGCCACTTTTATAAATGTCATACATCACACTTTTTAAATGCCCACATACCCAGACAAATTCAGTGAGCCATCTATATTTTATTTATTCTTGAAAAAACCACGCAATTTGAAACATCTTTTATTTTTATCCGACCATATAAATAGTTTGGAGGAGTTAAATCTGGTAATCAAGTAGACCACAAACCTTGGTGTAAACGATAACTACAAAATTCCTTAATAGTTTTGACTATTAACCAGAATTAATCAATGAAAAAGGTTGCAATTAATATTTCATGATCGTTTAAATGATTATTGAAATAGAAATGCAGAATATTTTTCCCACGTAAATGTATGCGCTAATCTACTTTTACTAGTAAGTTTATTATAAGTTTTATTATTTAAGAATCCAAATAAATATGTAGAAATATAACGAAGTTAGATCAGGTAATCTAGAGGGCCATCTACCACTTCTTATTAGTCTTTGAGGAAAGAAGTTTTCTAAATATTTCAATGTACCAACAGCTGTATTGTTGAAAGTATCCATGCAACAATTCCCTTTTACTTAATTGATTTAAAAAGGGATTCAAGATTACTTCTCTGCGCCTTACAGCAGTATTTGTGTCACTGGAAAAAATGGGACCAATAGGTCGTCTTCGAGATATTGTCACTCACACACCTTACTTAATAGGATGTCAACTAGCTTCAAGGAAAATATGTGGATTTTCTGTCGACCAAGTACAATACTTTTATCAGTTTATATAGCCAGATCGGAAAACTAAACTTCTCTGGATAGAAAGTATTCTTAAATGCGTCGATATTTTTAATGGTACTAAGAAACCATTGTTAATATTGTGCTTATGCATTAAAATGCCATGGAAAAAAACATCTATTTTATATGGGTGAAAATGTATTTTTTTTTTAAAATCCTGCAATAAAAAAATTCATAGATTATGTTACTCGAAGATTAAATTGACCACCAAACTAAGATAGTCTTTTATTATATTATAATGTAGTCTTATAAAGGGTTTTCCAATAAGGACTTGACAACTTTTTTTCAAAATAAAATGCAGACCATTTGAGATATTTCAAAAACTTTATTATCGGGTTGAAGTACAATCAAAACATTTATGAATGGAACCACACTTCGTTCATATGGCCACCGCGGGCACGTTTGCAGCGGTCGATTCGTTGGACCCAATTTTCGATGACTCGGCCACACAATTCGGCCGAAACGGCTGCTCTTTCGCGTTCAATGTTGGCTCTGAGCTCTTCCAACGTTGTCGGCTTGTTGGCATAGACCAATGACTTGACGTAGCCTCAAAGAAAAAGTCTAGAGGCGTTAAATCACACGAACGAGGCGGCCAATCGACTGGTCCATTTCTTGAGATAACACGCTCATCAAATTTACTCTTCAATAAATCGATTGTAACGTGTGCTGTGTAGCTTGTGGCACCGTCCTGCTGAAACCACATGTTGTCCAAGTCCATATCTTCCAATTCGGGCCAAAAATAATCGTAATCATGGCGCGATAACGATTACCATTCACAGTAACGTGACGATCATTATCGTCGACGAAAAAATATGGACCTATGACGCCGCCGGCATGCAAACCGCACCAAACAGTTATTTTTTGTGGATGAAGTGGTGTTTCATGAAGCACATGTGGATTTTCACCCGACCAATAACGCATATTTTGCTTATTGACGAACACATTGAGCCAAAAATGAGCTTTGTCACTGAAAATGAGCTTCGTCACTGAAAATGATTTTGCGATGAAATTGATCATCTTGGCGCATCTTTTCCAGAGCCCAATCGGAGAACGTACGTCGCTTCAAATGGTCCATCGGCTTCAATTTTTGAGTCAGCTTGATCTTGTATGGGTGTAAACCAAGATCCTTACGCAAAATTCGCCATAAGGTGGTCTGGGCGATGCCCAACTCTTGAGAACGCCGTGGAATTGACTGATTTGGATCATTTGCTACGGACGTTTCAACGGCAGCGATATTTTCGACACTTCGACCAACCCGTTGTCTCACTGGCACGGCAACATCACACAACGAATATGTAGACTCAAATTTTTGCACTAAACTTGTTACTGCCTGTCTACTAGGGCGAGAATTACGACCGAAAATCGGAATTAACGCTCTTAAAGTAGCGGTCACCGACTCCGAATTTCTCTAGTAAATTTTTATAATTTGCAGACGTTGTTCATTCGTGTACTTTACCATGATGAAAATGTTAAGTTTACTGAATAAATTGACAGTGACAGTTCGATGATTAGTGGAAGGGTGCGTTCACAAATTGAATTAAAAGTTGTCAAGTCCGTATTGGACAACCCTTTATTTGAACACTATAACATTCATTGCCGTATATCATTCGCTGCCGGAGCTTTAAATCTACCTGCAGATTTTAGATTCAGATTCATTTATTATCCAAAAAGATTTTTACAGATACAGTTTGTACAATAAATTTGAAATTGTCAATAAAATAAAATTGGAAATATAGTACAATATTAAAGATATAAAATTTTCCTTTACAAACACTTCCCGCCTCAAGAAAGCATTCAACATTGATGATGCTTAAATGTATTAAACGATAAAAATATGTCTGTAAATAAAGCGATATATTTTGCATAATAAAACTTGTAGAATATATCCATGAACCATTTTCATCCTGTATGTCACTACGAAAATACGCCATAACTATGATGTGTGTCTTGTTCCACGGTAAATGCCATTCACGCTGGCCCTAGTGTTAAGAAGCTCTGTTATTTTTAATATGTATGTAGCTATCAGGTTGTTACAAATGTAATGTCCGTTTTTTCCTTCAGTCTGAACTGAATCGCACCTGTGTGAAGACGTGTATGTTTTTGGTGAAAATTATTATTGTATTTGTAGAAAAGGGTATTTATTTTGAAGTGTGTACCTGTTCCATTTCTTGGAAAGATTAATACACCTGTCCTTGTCTCGTGTATGGAAATGCTGTCGGCAAGAGATATTCGGGCAATTTACCTCTTTCAATTTAAAAAGGGATTAAATGCAGCTGCAGCAACGCGAGAGATTAATCAGACGTTCGGTGAAACCACGTGTAATGAACGCACATTACGGCGATGGTTTAAAAAATTCAGCGAGGGAAATTTTGATTTGGAAAATGAGCCTCGCGGATATGCGCGTAGCACCGTTAATGACGACGAGCTGCGTGTAGAAGTTGAAAGTAATCCGTCGACAACAGTACGTAGCCTTGCAGAAACATTTCAAGTGTCCATTGCCACCATTAGTCGTCACCTTTCTTCGATTGGCAAAGTGAAGAAACTCGATCGATGGGTGCCGCACCAATTAACGGAAGCCAATAAACTCCGTCGATTAGAGGTGGCTCCCTCTTTGGCTAATCGACAGAAAGTTGAACCGTTTCTTCATCGAGTGGTAACATGTGACGAAAAGTGGATACTTTATGATAATCGGAGACGGTCAAGAGAATGGTTAGAACGAAGTGAAGCACCAAGACAGCATGCACGAGCATCACTTCACCCGCGAAAGATTATGGTGACTGTATGGTGGACCAGTAAGGGTATTATTAACTATTCATTTTTGCAACCTAGTGAAACCATCACGGCAGCGTCCTATTGTGCCGAACTGGAAACTATGCATGGAAAATTGAGCCGCTTGCAGCCCTCACTAGTCAATAGACATGGACCCATACTTCTTCATGATAATGCAAGACCTCATGTTGCACGACAGACAATCCAAAAACTTTCGGAATTTGGTTACGAAATTCTCCTCCACCCACCTTATTCACCTGACCTTTCGCCAACTGATTTTCATTTTTTCCGAAGTTTAGACAATCACTTAAAAAATAGGGACTTCCCTGACCGGGATTCTGTAATAGCAGTGTTTGAGCAATATGTGAGCCGTCAAAACCTAGATTTCTTTTCAAAGGGAATTTTTCAGCTTCCAGGCCGTTGGCAACAAACTATTGATGTAAATGGAGACTATTTTGCAGAATAAATATTTATATTTTTTTAAATTTAGACTTTTTTTTATTCCTTACAAAATCGGACATTTCATATGTAACAACCTGATGATAATAACATAAAATTAAGAAATATAATTAATTAACATGAATATACTCTTTCAAATATTCGCACGTCAATGCTAATTAAAAAAATGATCAAAATTTTGTTAGTACGTTGATTGTAAACTTAATAACTGGAAATTTTCTGCTTCCAACTTAATCATTTTTAATCTCAATGTATTAAAGAAGACCTATATTTTATTTCTTTAATGTGTTTAATATTTAAGAGGGTTTTATATATATAAATTTAGTGAAAATTAAAAATTCACTGTAATATAATTCGGCTAATTGAAATGTAACGATGACGTGTTGACTGTGTATAATTACCTCTGCATCTATTTGCTGATGCAACTATAATTCGCTGCCATAGAAATTTAAACTTACAGTTATAAAAAAGTATATGTATAAAAAATATAGAAATTTCTTACAAAAAGTGTATAATGATATACTTATGTATGTATGTATATATTTATGTATGGCCGAGTCTCTTTAAAATTTTTTTTAGTAAAACAATGAGGTCTCCTAAAACAAGTGAAATCTCGTTAATATTTGAAAATAACAAAAGGGTCAAACATTAATTTTTCTACAATAAGATATATAATAACGCAATCTTAAGATACAGTAACACAGAAAATAAACGGCGTTCAGAACGTCCAAAGATATTAGCTAAGAGAGCAATGACAAAGTGTGTATGAAACTAAGAAAACACCATTTATAAACGTTAAAATGCCAATTACGAATATTGTTTCAACATCAAACAAACACTTTCCACGCCATGCAATAAATACTACACAGAGCAGATTTATATGGGAGAACAGTAAGGAAAAGAACATTTGTTTGTGAAAAGAAAAACAGATCAAGCCAGTTGAGTTCTAAAAAATATATTTTTAATTCCTGTGATGAAAACCGAATGCGGAACCAAACTTACGGAATTTATAGGCAACAACAAAAAATGTTTACTGTTCATGTTTCGAAATTACCATATTATTATGACTATGATCTTCGCCGGAACAACGACAATAAAGACCATTAACGAACAATTAAAATAGTAATTGCTTAAACTAGAGTTTTGAAAATTACCTTGAATTATGTATGTTGGTTGTTGTTGAATAATAAGTATAAACAGATAGTTTTTTTAGAACATCGAATTAAAACACGGTGGACCTTTTTATTTGAAGGAGCTAATTTTCATAAGTTATTAGTTTTGTACGTCAATAGTAACTAACTCGTGATAACCCCAATCTTTAAATTATTTTGATAATTTTCCCAACATTTTGTTCCGATGATTTATAAATTGATTTAATTTTAACAAATCTATAGGGCGTTTACTAGACATACAGAAAAGTAAATATTTTAAAATGCTTTTATACCCGATAATCTTTGGAAGGACGCTTTCTCAAAAAGAAAACAATACTTTATTACTATCACATGTAGAGATTTCTAATCTACAAAAGCTACTGAAAATTACTACCACCAGCTAGGATACATGCATACAATCTTCTCTTCATTAGCTGCCGAATACTTTTAAAAACACAAGGATTGTTTCTTATCGCATTACACCCATCAATTATCCGATTTCTCGAATCTTCTTGGTTTTCCACTGAAATAGTGTACACTAACGTCTTCAAATGGCGCCACAGGAAAGAAATCCACGGGATTTAAATCTGGGGACCAAGCAGGGCATAAGCGGAGTTCACCTCGACCAATCCGGCGATCATATATTGCGTTTAAAAACTCATGAGCAAACACACTAAAACGTGCAGGTGCACCATCCTGCATAAACAACACCAAATTTTTCGTTGCCAGTTATAAATCCTCTAGAAACCTAGTAGTCACTACTACTGGGTAGGTCACTAAAGTAGGCGCCCCGTGAAAAACAGAGAGTTTCGGTGAAGAAAGCCCGTTATCAGTGGGCACTACTTCACGATGTTTGTATAAAACTAAGAATTTTGAGCGATTGACTAATTTGATTGGTATTTTTAGCAGGAAGACTTATCAGTGAGGTGTATCAAAATTTTTTAGAAGAATCACTGGTGTAAAGAAATTCGATACACCTCACCGGTAAGTCTTCTACCTGCTTTAAACCGAGTTCTTGCATCATTTACGAATTGTACACTCTGATATTTGAGATACTTATTGGGATAGCTTTTTTTTGTAATGCTTTTACCGAACAACATTCGATTTCTGTTGCTATTTTTAGTATTGTCTCAACTATTGGGTTGGCAACTAAGTACTTTCGGTTTTTACTGATAGAGAGCGTTGCTTTATTTTTTGTATAACGTATGTTAGTGCTGTGCTTTACCGTTTGTCGCGTGATACTAGTCACATTGACGTAACTTCGGAAGCAAGTAGTGCGTGATTTTTATCAAAGCTATTAGTTGTGGGTTAATTTTAAATGGAGTGCAGAAACGAAAATTATTTATTTCCGTAAAGGAAAGAAAGCTGCTGCGGCTCACAAAAAGATATGTGAAGTTTATGGTGCTAATTGCTTAACAGAGCGCACGTGTCAGAATTGGATAAAAAATTCCGTTTTGGAGATTTTTCCCTCAAAGATGAGCAACGTTCTGGTCGGCCTACTGAAGTTGATGACCAAATCAAAGTCATAATTGTAGAGGATCGTCATATAACTATTCAAGAGGTTGCGGAGAGGCTACATGTATCGCACACAACAACTGAAAAACATTTAAAATGTCTTGGGCTAGTTGAGAAGCTTGATATTTGGGTACCTCACGAATTGAAAGAAATTCATTTAACACAAAGAATCAACTTTTGCGATATGCACCTTAGACGAAATGAAACCGACCCTTTCTTAAAAAGAATCATCACTGGTGATGAAGAATGGGTCCTGTACAGTAACATAGTTCGAAAACGATCATGGAGCAAACACGATAAACCAGCTCAAACCACATCGAAAGCTGAATTGCATCCAAAAAAGATCATGCTGTCAGTTTGGTGGGATTACAAAGGTGTTGTGTTTTTTGAGCTGCTTCCAAGGAACCAAACGATCAATTCTGATGTTTACTGTCAACAATTAATAAAACTGGATGAAGCAATCAAAGAAAAACGGCCAGAATGGTCAAATCGGAAAGGTGTAGTTTTCCACCAAGATAATGCAAGGCCTCACACATCTTTGGCAACTCGTGGGAAACTATTGGAGCTTGGCTGGGAAGTGATGCCACATCCCCCATACAGCCCTGATTTAGCACCATCTGATTACCATTTATTTCGAAGTTTGCAGAATTCTTTGAATGGTAAAACTTTCACAAATGACGATGACCTTCACTCGCACCTGGTTCAGTTTTTTGCTAATAAGGACCAGAAATTTTATGAGCGCGGAATCATGCAGCTGAAAGAAAGATGGCAAAAGGTCATTGAGCAAAATGGAAAATATATAATTGATTAAAAACTATTCTTTGTTTAAAAAAAAAGTGTTTTATTTTATACTACAAAACCGAAAGTACTTAGTTGCAAACCCAATAGTACTGATTCTCTTTCTACCACAAAACGGTCTTCTGCCACTTGTACAGTCTATTCGGTTAGAGAATGGTACAATACGTCATCAAATCACGTCACGAAACGATATACCACAGCAAGTGGCGTATCATTAGCATACAGTTATAAAAAAACATAAACAATATGGCGGAATCGCTTCGGAGCAATAAAGAAACGCTTACTAAAACTTGTTATAAAACTAATTATACGTAATAGAATCTTTTCTCTTGTTAAAATGGAAATACGTTGCAACATATTTTAAAAAATTTCCTTTCTTTGCAATATGCTACGAATAATTTCATTTAGTATATCTCCCTTTCTCCACATTCACTAAACTAGCGTCGAAGCAAATAAAACCCAAAACTAATAGTAATCTCGACAATATCACACACAAAAGAAAGACAAGAATGCATACATATGAACATGTTAAGAAAATATCCGGTAATCATATGTAGTTCAATCAGGTATTTCCAAATTATAAAGCGTAAACATATAAAATTAGCATTAAATCTTCCAAAGAAGTCGTTGCATCAGTAGACAGCACTAAATTTTAGGCAATAATTGAAGGAAATTTTCAAATTTTCAAATCTATGAATTATGGAGCTGATACATCATATGAAGATTTATTATACTCGTACAATTGTTTTTTGACCGGCTAGTGCTAGCAAACGCTCCTTCGGCTTGGCAGAACAAGCGTTTTATATGTAATAATAACAATCCATGTCCTCGCATCCCACAACAGCTTAATGCCTATTACAGTGAACATTGTCATTGGCTACGATGCAATCACTGCATACATCATTCAATTAAGGATCAATTTAGACGTGATTTCACATAAGTGAACAAAACGACTAACTCTTCTTCGAACATAAATATCATATCCGGGATTTAAAACACTTATGTCGCGAAACAAATTGAAAGCTATGAGCTTTCTATAACCTGGACGATGCTACCATCTGTCTTATACAACAATAACGAATGCATCTTCTAAAAGAATTCTAAAATAGACATAGACAAATTTTTATCTTGACTCCTCTGTATTGGAGCGCCACTTCCGTAATTAGAATTTTTTTTGTTAGGTATTTATAATATTGTTTATTGAATGTCGTAACGCGTACAAAAAAAAATTTGAGTATTTATAACTTTCAATGAATTATGTACTGCCACAATAACGAAATATTTATAAAATCAATTTTTTATTTTTTCAGAATCGCGTAGAGGCATTTATCCAAAAACAGGAGCGCAGACTATTTACGACTTTCCATAGGCAGGTCTTCTGCTGGATAGACAGGTGGTATGGCCTGACAATGGAAGATATTCGAGCAATCGAAGATAAAACCAAAGAAGAACTCGAGACACTCCGGCAGAAGGGCGAAGTTAGAGGCATGCGCGCGGACGCAGACTAAACTTAGGTTACTTAGACTTTAAAATAGCTCCCCTGAACTATCGAAAAACACTTAATTATATATTAGATAGAAAATAATTTTCCAAAAAAGAAACTCGAAGATACAATGGTGTAAAAAAGAAACTGCTGGCATACAGTTTTCATCCCTATTTTATAAACTACTTCTATGTATAATAATTGTGAATAAAATTTTAATCTTCTTTTTTATTAGGAAAATTAAAAGAAGCGATGTTACCAATTTTTAGCATTATTCATACCATTATTTTTTATTGTAATATTAGATAATAAATGGTGATATTTTTATAGTGGTGAAAATATTAATGTTAACAAAAAAGAAGTATTTGTGGTACTTTTATTCTAAAGATGCAGTTAAGGAAATATATTTTGGCTAAGTATGTTTCTAATTTATTTTACTTCATTACGCACATGTAACTTTATTTTCGGTTTAAAACTTAAATATAAAAATTTATTGACTAATTCATCGTTCTATTATTGAAACCTCAATTTATTCATAAAATTTCAAATTATTATTGCAATATTACACTTGTCTATAAAATAAACATTTAAGTTATAAGCGAGATTGTATAATTCTTATGATTTAAATAGCTAAATACAAAATTAGCTTTTTCCAAAGAGAGTCTTTAAATATTGATCACTCAAATGATCACTCAAAACAATAGATTATTCTGCAAACACAATTAACAACAAAATATATTAAAATATACCTCTTCTTATTCCTATTATTTAGGTCAATTAATACAAAGAAATCACATTTTTAACTGAAAAAAAAATTACTTCGACTCTAGCAGATAATATGTTCTTGACATAAGTAGCATAAATTATCATTTGCATATATTGCTTCTGTTCTATTAACAACGCCAAATAATTCTAACAAATTTAGATAAAAGTATTAACTATATACATTGGGCAATAGAACACGCAGCTTAAAAGCATCTTCATCTATAAATTGAGCTTGGGTTATTGATTCATAATGTCATTAATGATTGGAACGGTTAAACAAGCAACACTAACTAATGTGGACGAGAAAAGACTAAAATAATATATAATAAAAAAACAGTAAAATATAAACTTTTGCAAAAAAATTAGTTTAACCATTTCAGTTTAAAAATTAGATGAAGGACTCAGATTATATTGTCTTATCACTTGAAAAACAATTGTGTAGGAAATATTACCTCTCCTGAATTCATATTTCCTAGTTATATATATAGCACTTAACTAAACCGAGATATCAGATTTGTTGGTCTAAATCATTTGAGTCGACACTCTTTCTCGGCAGTATTAAATAAACTACTTGCGACGCTAACTCATTCTATTTTCATATATTACACTATTATTTCAATTTCGAAGTAAGGCACGTACCAAGGTACGTGAATTATAATTCATAAGAATTTATTTTGAAATACCTTGATTATTTCTAAGTCGTAATTGAAAACTGAACGCTAAAGTTATTTCCCACAAGCTCAAATCAATTTTATACAGTCGTAAAGTTCTTTTGTTAAATATCTGTGTCCACCATATCAGGCATTTATTCAGATGTGCACCCAAGTACTTTGTGCTTTTTGCTTACGCTAGTCTATAATTACTTAGATTATATGAAGAACGATGTTCTCACATCATTGTATAGTTACATGTAGTGACTTGCTATTATTTAATCTTCCAGTTCTTCATCCATATTCCTATCTTATCTAAATGAATTTGAAGATTACTTGATGCTATTTCAGGATTCTGGTGAGAGATAGTATTGATGTATCGTCGGCAAGTATAGAGATCGTAATTGATTTTGTCAAATCTGAAGTAAACAGATAGTATTGGTTCCAGCGTACTTTCTTGGGAAACGTTCATATAAATTTGTGTGCTTTTACTAAGAATATATAGAGTGAATAAGATTTTAGTCATAAGAATGGTGCGGCAGTCCTTATGTGTAATACACTAACACGCCAAACTTTATCAAAGGTTTGATTGATATGTATGGAAGCTGCTGAACATAACTAAATTTAATATAACAAACGTATGAAAATATAATCGTGTCGCCGTTATAATAATCGATGTTTTGCTGTTTATACTGTCAGATTTTTCACGAACAACTAAACGCTTATTATAACGACGCCACAGCGGAACCGAAATAAAATGTATAAAATATCACCGATCACGAAAGTCTACGCGATGTTTAATTGGAATAAAAAATAATAAAATCTTTATATAATTAAAAAATAATGACATAGCCAGCTATACAAAAAGTTTTTCGTACTACGACAAATTAAGCGAAAAACTTACTGAAACGTTTTGATTTTAGTGACAAGAGTTCGTTACATTTTCTTTTATTTTATGCCACGAATCGAAACCATACGGAAGTTTGACTAGATACTAAGTCTAATTTTTTAAACCCGATCACCATAATAGTAAAATATGTAGTTTGTTCTAACCCATACGTGCTGAGTGGAAATTTGCATTGTACTACGTATATACACAAGTTTAGAGTCTGCTTTTGTTGAGACGGTGGAACGTGCAAATTATGAGGGATTTTAATAGCATTGTAAAACTAAAAAAAAATATGCTGGTCTCATTATGTTGGTCACAATGTATAAGTATAAAGCTACATTCGCAATTGTAAAAGTTATGCATATCGATTACAACAAATTAATCTCACAGTAATACAAACGTTCCAGCAGCTTAACATCAATTAGTAATAATAATAACGATAATAATTATGGTAAGGTGACACATCTAATGCACTTTTTGTTTGTGAAGCGAAAGATCTTGAATATCTATGTATGTTGTACTATGCTATCATTGTCTGGTTTCTATTTCATTTCTAGCAGTTGCATTATCATCGGTCTTTAGTGGTACAATAATTTTAGTTGTTAAATTGCCGGTAAGGGCTCAAACTAGGTCACACTGACTTCGTAACAGTATTTTAACCACCAGATCACCACTTACTTGGATAATCATATATAAACATGTCTGGTACGACAAATACCTAATTTGTATGGAATGTCAACACCAGTATAAATTTTGAATATATTTTAAGTCAAACATTATGTCAAAGATGCTTAAATTGAAAATCGGTACATTAAATACTTCATAACTACACAATTTTTTAATTTTAAATCGAAAACAGCATTTCCTCTAATTCCAGCATTATTAGTATTATTAACTAGTAAATCCGTTATTAAATGATCTTCATCTATTTACCAAAAAACTTTAACAATGTGTGTAACAAATATAATCTGAAAAAGTATAGAAATGGCAACGATATGTAAGTTTTGTTAATTGTTAACGTTGCTAACGCTTTAGGTCACACTGGACAAGTGGACGTGCCACTTATATACTTGTTATCAGATTTTGTAAACAGAAAAATTCTGTTAAACTCTGAAAAAGGTATACTAATATTAGTTCACGTTGCAAATACATATATATGTATGTTCGTAAAATAGATAGTATGATATTGTACTTTATATTTATGACAAATCCTTTATTTTCTATGATTAGCTCATACTTATTAGAACAACGTTTCTGGTGTAAATACTAAACTATTAATAAAAAGTTGTTCTAGCATTTATGATAAATATGTATAGAAGTAAAGTGCCCACCGTCCCATCATAATACTAGTTGGAAGTAACTGCATTTTTAAAATAAACAAGACTTTTCTTTTTAATTCTGAATATATTAATAAGTGTAGAATTATAGTATTATTCTTTTTTAAATAATATAGTTCAGGGTGGCTGTGTTAATAGCTGAATTATAAACAAATGAAGAATAAAGTATAAAACAAAGTGACAAACACACATATACATTGTAACATCCGTAACTGCAAGGCGCAAAAAAAGTCAAATAATCAATGTGTTTTCGCCGCGCATATTTTCCATAGAATTAAAACTTAGCTTGAATAGTCGTGTTTAATAAAACGGAGATTAGCCGAGATATGCATGGGTTAACTCCTAGTTATCATTAATTACTGTTGTTAAATTCGTAATAACGAATGAAAATCTTATCGCAATAAGTATGCGGCGGGCACACGTTGATTTAGTAAAGGGCCTCGCCTAGAACAAAACATTTTGGATAAATTCCGTATTGTCCTTTGGTGGATTTTATATAACAAAAAAAGCAAAAATTGTTCTAGGTGTTTTCGATGCATTTACTACCGTAACTATACTATTACTGCTACTACTCGGGAAGAATAAACGAAAACTTGTAAGTTTTTGAAATTTAAGTCGTTCAAATCTGTACTTTCTCCATTTAAAGTAACTCATATCTGTATTATTTTCAAATAAAAGCACTAATTTTTCATTATGCAGGGTATAATTGAAATTAATGGAAATACATCGAGGCTGGAAATATAAAAGGTTATAAAGAAAAAAGCGAATACTGATCTGGATTCTCAAACTTTGAGACAGCCGAAAATAACAACGTAAAACCACAAAAATATGTTGTAAAAAATGCGAATTCGTAATAACTGAAATATATAATGATTCTTTCATAAATCAACAAATGTGTTGATAATATGTGGTCCAGAAAATACATTTACTTTCCGAATAATAGATCGGAAATGAATAAATTGGATGCTCATTCAAAGTGGGGTAACAATGCTACAAGCCGCTCTTTATCACTTGACCGTATGTAGCGAAACTTACAGTTTACATTCTTATGTACATATCCCATGCACTTGCATACGAACAGAATTGTAAAATATTTCTTTATAATATAATAATAATATTTTAGTCGGTCCAAATATACAACCACAATTAGCTTTTACAGATCACTTTTATTAAATTAAATAGTAAAACATAAGTTAACTAGTAAAACTAATATTTTGCATAATTGTTCTACTTGTTTTGTAAAAATATACCTCCTTGAAAATGCATCAAATAATTGTCATACAAAATAAAAAGTAAAATTATGATCAAATATCGTAGTTATCACAGTAACTACGAGGAGGAGACATTTTTCCTTTTTCCACAGGCTGTATATATGTATAATTAATGACAATGTTTTATAAATAAAAAAAAAACTTTCACCTATTTATTTATTTCATGGTGAATTGTGATATGTCCCCATATTTTAAAAAGTGCTTAATATCCAAATTATTCATTTCCACTGTGTAAAAGTGTTAATATATCAAATTTGACATGTGTGCATAATTTTTCTGACGTTCTGCATAGCATAAGGACATCACACCAATTATTAATTCTCAGGAAATCTAAGTGAAAAGTGAAAAATACGTTTTTTCTTTGAAACAAAGTAAAGAATAAATCCACTAACTATGCCAGAACAATAACACTAAATATACTTTTTTTACATTTCTTTTTACATTTTTGTATTGATACAAAGCAAAATAAGCATATGTGTATCCTTATTTTATGATTATTCATTTAAATCCTACAAATTGCTTTTACCTAATTAAATTATGAGAAAAATCTGGAATAGTTTGCAAATTTGGTATAACAATCCGTTAAAAATACTACTTCCTCATTGCTTTAATGAGCAAATTCTAAATTATGTCTCGATAAATGTAAGTACATTGTAATGTAATTAATTATCAATTACTAGTTATGAATCTGCAACGTATTATTCAACTACAGACAAAATATACTTGAATATTCTTGAATATTCTACTAGTTTTGGAACACACTTCTATGGTCGTAAGTCACTTTTTACTTCAAAAAGTTAATATTATAAGCCGTTATATTATGCTATTCCATCATAAATAAATGAAAACACGTATTACTTTGATAGATTACTATATTAAAATAAACACGTGACTGGAGTCTTGACCAACTCTGCCATTAACAAATATAGTGTTCGTTAATGACTAAGTATGTTGAAACCGCAGTCACACAGTTACCTTAATATAGTGATATAACAAAATACAACGTGTTTCATTTTATTCACTTTTGATAGTTGTGTATTTCCTAAATTAAATTTCCTATGTTACCCCTCAAATACTAGCGTACTAGGCACATTTCAATTTAAATTTAACCAGCCAATGAAATAATTTTAATTCACTCTTAATGAGCTTTTAATTTAAATATACTTTGGTAAAATCAAATATATTTTAATACGACTGACTAGGTTCTATTTGTATTATTAATAATGAATATAACGGTTTTCTTGACGATTGCATTTATTCTGTTTTCTTGAATGGTATTTTTAATGTAGTTAAATTCGTAAATCTATCTTAACAAAAATTTTACATATAATTTGTACTTACTGTTCAAAAAATGATTTGATTTACAGTAACTCAAAGATACTGTAAATTAATCTAAACTAGTAGAAACATCAATTTTTATATCATATAAGTAAACATTATATACATATACCCAATATCATAATTTTTCTACGATAAATAAAATATAATCAGTTAATATATACTGAGAAATTAATGCAGTAACTACAACGTTTGAAATATTCTCGATCCTTAGTCGAGATAAAAGATAATTGCACAATTTTTGATTATTTTCAAGGCGTCATGTAAATTAAAAATTTTGTATAAATGTTCAAAAATAGATCAAGTACTAATTCATAATCTATAAAATTTTAAGAAATCGTATCATTAATTTGAATAGGAAATCAAGTACTTGCCTTTGAAAGGAAATGGGAAAAACAAATTATATAAAATTTGCATTTAACCTTTTAAACTAAGACACAAAATCAGTTTTAGGAAAGGGATTCTAATAAATATATGTGTATGTAATTTTCAAACATGTCGAAACTACTAACGTGGCAATTCTTGTATGTTCATTTAATTCAAATAACTATTTGTACTAATTTCCCAGAATTGTGTTAGATATGTACAGTTAATGGAATAAATATTTGTCTATTCAATGGTAGTAAGATAATATATGATAAAAATGAATAAATTCGAGAAAATATTTATTCTATATTAAGCAAGGTACACAATAAATACAAAATATGTAAATACAGATACATAAACTGCTTAAAAATACAAGTGCATTAATTCATCAGTATTTTAAAAGTAACATCAACAAATAAATGCAAGAAATAGAGCTACTAACATCTAGTAAGATAACCCTTCGCAGCAATTATTGGTCTAAGCCGCTTAGGCATTGATTTTATTAATTTATTTATAAATTCCGGAGCTATTTTATCCCTTTCTTTAATAAAATGCTGTCTCAAAATTTCTTATTTTCGATTTGGTGCGTCAACTTTCTCTTTATTTTTGCCCACACGTACTCTATGACATTAATATCGGGGGACTGAAGCAGCATTTCTAACAAATGGAGGGCATTATAAAATAGCCCCCTTTTTAACTACCCATGCGGTGTACTTCAGGTCGTTAAAAAGTTTAATTTTTCGCACTAGCGTATCTACACGCAAGTTCGCATAAATTCTCTCAATATGTTTAAACAGACTCATCAGTTCATGATTTCATCAATCAAAAATAGGTCCAGCATCCGACGTACACCCCAAACCATTAAAGAGGCACGCACCCCTAGTATTTCACAGTGGGTCTTAAATTTTCCTGTTTGTGTTCGGTACTTTCCTGTCTGCATACTCATTGATTTCTGGAAGAATAAAATGCGAAAAACTTGCATTCACCAGAAAAGATCACTCCTTTCCAGTATTCTTCGAGCTTTCGAACGTATTTAATTGTAATTAATTGTCATCTATTAACCTTATTGACCTATGACTTCTTTCGAATTGGCCGACCTTTATAACCGGTTCTCCGTGTTACAGTCCTTACTGTGGTGATATATTTTACCGCTGTATATAATTTTAGGGGTGAGATGTGATTATTCTGATATTCATGTTTTTCTTTCACCAGACACCTTTTTTGGCCTGCTACTTCTTGGTTTACTATTACGTAAAAAGTGTCGTTATCCCTCTGAATAATATGTTAAATCGTACAGTAATACCTACAATATTTCGTTCGACTTTTATTTTGCTAGGTCAATTATTTTTTTCTGACGCAACAGCAACAGTTTCTCTTGTTTCCACCATATCAGAAACACACGAACGCGTACAACTTGGTTGGATGCGCTGAACATCTCAACTGCTTGCTTCCTTATGCATCGTCACGTGAATACCTCTTTTATTTCGGTAATTCTCATGTTGTTGCATCATATCTCAAATGGACGAATACTTTTGCTAGCCTACTTTGATTGACTTGGACTTCGCAATTTTTTACTGCAATATATATTTTTGGGTATCAAATTTTTACGGTAATGATTTAGTCTCTTACAAAATATGAATGCTCTTGACAATTTAACTTTCACAGTAAACATCGTTTCTATTTTATTTATTATAGACTAAAGTAACTACTATGATGATATCTTTATAAAATATCATTTATATTAATTTAATGCATATCAGCAGTGCATGAAAAAGTGTTAAGAGAGTTGCCTGAGCATGAAATTCGTTCAAATATAAAGTTGGTGTTTAATGGAGCGCAATTTTGTATTTAATATTCTATGTACTATTACATATTGCCGATTAATTTTCAACCAACATTGCTAAATTTTTATAAAACTCTTCAATTTCAAATTGATCGTATGAATTAAAATTACTATTTAGTTCGTAATCTGAAATCGTTAGTTACTTTGTCTTGCTCCATTGGCCTCTGGTTTCATGAAATTACAAAGTAGTGCTATTGTAATATTTGCATTAAACTAATTGCGAACAAAGTGATGGTAAAAGCTATTTGCACTATTTTGTAATTTATTTTTACACGATGTTAAGTTACTTCTACAGTTCCTGTCCTTCTTAAATTAAATTTATCATGATTTATTTTAAACTTCACTACTTAATTTGAGGAACTTCTATTAAGTATGCAGTTTCAGTTGTACACTCATAGATGCTTAAATTTCAAACACAATGTATATAATTCAATTCCATTTTGACTTTGCTCTAAGTCATAATAATGCTCATTCATTTTTTAAATGTAAATAGTCTTTGTTTTAATTTATTTTTTATATTTGTGCGAAAATTAAAAAACTAATTTTAAATATTCCTTAAAAAATGGTTTGAAATGACATTCGTTTTTGGGGATCATAATAGACAATACTTCTAGATCGTAACTAAAAAAGCGTATATGTAAAATATTTGATATGTATTTATATATATACTTATATATGTTTTATGGTGTGAAAAAGAACACGCTAAAAGTTAGTTCTCCACCCTCTCCCATTTTCTGTGTCACACAGTTCATGTAGTGACCAAAAAATGAAATCTATGACAATGACTTGGTCAAAATGGATTTTTGAAATTTTGAAATGGAGAAAAGAAAAGGAAAATTATATGTAAACAACTAAATTCACAATGAATAAATCCCACGGGTATATTTTTTGGGGTAGCACTGTATATATAGAGGCGAATACTTTTCTATCATTCATTTTACATTTCTTTTGGGTGAAGTCGATTATCCAATGGTTCATGATACCCTTCTTAGATGGATGCAGGTAATTTAGAAAATGAAATAAAATGGTTTACTTAAATAACTTATGAGTAATTCTTATTAATTATATAATTTTATCTAGTTCATCTTATTTTGGATTTTTTAATTCCTACGTATAATTAATTTCTTTTGCTTGTATACAAGAATATGTTGTCTATCTAGTATTACAGAAAGTGAAGTGAATTTAAAAAAAAATTCAAATGCTAATAAAAGATAGATTTAATTTGTAATATTTTACATTCTAAGTTGTTTTGCTTGCCATAGATTTGTTTTATTGTGATTGTATAGGAAGTGCAGAAATTATATGTAAACTTAAGCTTTTTGTTAGACCTATGGTTAATAATATAAATATTGTTTGGGGAAGTATAATTTTTGCACAATCCTCAGAAATATTTGAAGCTTATTGGAAAATAATTTTATTTTATTACATCTTTTTTTAAACGAAATATACCGAAGAAATAAACCCATTTACTTATGGTCCGTTTTATTTTTATTTTTTGTATTATTTTTACCTTTTTAGATACTATTGTGTATAAATAAGGGTAAATTGTTATTAATTTAATATCTTTTTTAATAAAATAATAATTAAAAATTATAACTAAGAGTGTGCTATCAATTTGAAAAAAATATTTATAAGAAATTGGTATTTTTCATCGTGAATGTCTAGTTTACTATGTCTGTATGTATTGTGTAAATGATATCTATACAGTCGTTATAAATACACTTCTAGATTACCGTTACACCTGTCTTTTCTTATTTAGGTACATTGCCCTCCAAACAGCAATTACAAGCGGTTCTTAGACTCATTTCAACTCTTTAGTTACATCAGGTCACGTTTATATGAGAGATATCAACATCGAATCAGAAATAACTAAAATTTATATTTAATACGAGTATACTAATACTCATTTACAGCTAATGAGATATCAAATTTCCTTCACCAATCAATAATAACAATTCATGCCTTTACATTTCCCAACAGCTTAACGTCAATTACAGAGAGCATCGACAAACTATGTGGTACGATTTAAGATCTTTAACTGTCAGCGTTAGTTTGAACGAGAAAGGAAAACCACGAAAAACTTTGCCGAACAACAGGCCGTCGGACTCGATCCCGGGAGACCCAATATGGTAATCCAGTAACTTACCACTAAGCTATGAGCCGGCTCAATAATAAATTGACTATATTTTCAACTTAATTTTGCAATTGTCATATCTTCTGTATACTACACAGTAATTGTTTTAATGTATATTTACGTTTATAATGCTTTTACTCCAATATTACTTACACATTTTCTGTCTGATTTGAATCAGACGATTGAGATGGTAAATACATTGACGTAATACAGCGTGTTTCAAAAAGAATATACGTATTACAAACTAATATTTTGTCCAAACTATCGATCGCTGCGCCTCGGCTCGGGTATTGGGGAAACGCGTCACTTGTATATTCGCCACAGATGGCAGATATACAAGTGACGCGGTTCCAGCCCAGAAGTACATAGTCTAGCTTATTTAATAGCCCCTAGAGGTCAGTTGTCTTCTGTTTTTCTTGATAACCGTCATATATTGTATTTAAAATGACTACTCCGCAGCAAAAATCATTTTGTGTTCTCGAGTTTTCGAAGTGCAATTCCGTGATTACAGTGCAAAGACGTTTCAGGTTGAGCTACCAAATTGATCCTCCGAATGGGTTGAACATTCGCAGATGGTATCGAGAGTTTGTAAATACAGGATGTGTATGTAAAGGAAAGAGTCCTGGCTGCCCTCGTGTTTCTGAAGAAAACGTTGCACAAATTGAAACTGCTTTCCAACATAATCCATCCCGTCGGGAGTTATAACTGCCTACAACAACAATTTGGCGTGTTTTGAGACGTCGGTTGGTTATGAAGCCGTACAAGTTACAGTTGTTACAAGCTCTACGTCCTGATGACAAACGGAAACGTGTGGTATTTTGTAACGAGATTCATGATGCTATTGACAGTGATAACACTTTCGTACAACGCATCGTATTCAGTGATGAAGCGACTTTCCATGTTGGTAGTCTGGTAAACAAACACAATATTCGAATTTGGGGTCTACAGAACCCACATGCAGCCATTGAACATGTACGAGATTCGCCTAAAATCAATGTGTTTTGTGCGATATACCGATCATCGTTTACGGCCCATTCTTTTTTGATGGAAAAACGGTTAACGGTCAGCAATCTGAACTTGAGAGGTTCGTAAATATGTGTGTAAAGTTTCATATTCGTATATCTTAAAGTTTGATATATATATATATATATATATATATATATATATATATATATATGCATTCGAAATACGTATATTCCTTTTGAAACAGCCTGTATTTACTTCTGCTTTCCAGTCTATGCAAAGGTAGCTGTAATTCTTGTATTAAATCATTCTTTTGAGGGCCAAATTTTTGGAAATGATCCATAACAAGCCAAAACCTCGGCTAAAATTCACTTTCCAGGTTCATAAATTCCTGAGAATTTGAACGAGCTACAGAGATCATGAAACCAAATAGGATTAGGAAGTTCCAACCATTTTAGTGTCCTAGGGTGGATGGAATTTATCCTACATTACTGCAAATGTATCAATAACATATCTGTGTTAAATTTTTAAAATTCGTTACTTTGGGATACGTACCTACTGCATGTTTGGTCTTAATCACAGCATCGCATGTGGGTCCGCGGTAAAGCTCACACAGAAAAATCCACGATATCCAAAACACATACAACGTTTATGTTAAAAAGAATCAAATGTTAATAACACCCCTGTCTACTATATATGTTTCCGAGAATTCACTCATCGTCAGGTAGACTTGTGTTATTAACGAACGATTTCTTCGTAGAGTTTATTGTATCTTTTCGATACAGAGAAATAATGAATAAACATTGCCTCCCTCTCTCGTTTAACACAAGAATGTATTGAAAGACAAAGCGAGAACGTTTCTATCTCGCTGTTCGAGAACACAGTTCTCAGAGCGTGTATAGACAAACACTTGCTACCACGGCGATTTGCCGAATAAATAAATGTTAAAAGGAATCATTCAAATGTTAATAACACCCTGTCTACTACATATGATTCCGAGAATTCACTCATCGTCAGGTAGACTTGTGCTATTAACGAACAATTCCTTTGTAGAGTTAATCGTATCTTTTCGATACAGAAAAGTAATGAATAAACATTGCCTCCCTCCTCTCCCCTTCCCCTCTCCTTCCTTTTAAAAAATTGCCGTGGTGGAAGTGTCTGTCAATACACGCTCTGGGAACTTTGTTCTCGAACAGTAAAATAAACATGTTCTCGTTTTGTTGTTCAATACATTCTTGTGTTGGACGAGAGAAGGAGGGTTAGGTATTGCAGAATTGGAACAAGAAAAAATAATTGCTATGCAACTCAAGCACAAATTGAAAAACTAGAAGAAAGGGTATAATTGAAAAATACAAAAATAGAAAAAAGGAAAGAATATTAAGACCATATGTAAGATGTATTGGAAATGACCAACCGACAATGTTTATTAATGGAACCGTCAAAGAACAAAGAAAAAAATTAAGAGAATGACATATATAAAGTAGTTGAGCACTTGCGTATTAAGAAATTTTTAAAACAAGCCCTTTGTATTAAAATATATTTAGAAATTTTGGATTGTAAATGGTTTTAGTTATTTAAATCTATTCCAAGAACAAACAACAATTATTTTATTAGGAAAAGCCCCTTATTATCGCTTTCACTCAGATACCTACTATTAGAGGCCAAAACACAGATAATGAAGTATGCGAAAGCACTACGAATAATATCCAATTTTTGTCTCTGCTCATGTTAGGAAGTATATTAATGCGTTTTAATAATATATTGCGAATTTCATTATTAATTTAATTTTTTTGGTCAATTTTTAAGTTTTGTAATTTATTCGGAAGGGGAAAAGTGAAAGATATTAGTGGCACGGATAAATTTAAAATAGAGCACTTCATTAAAAACCGACATTTATTCGAACCGACATATTGCACCGAATAGCCGCATTAATTCGAAAAAAGAGCGGTCGCAGTCATTCCCATGGTGTCAGTAAAGACCACCGAGAGAGACAACTAGTTAATTATAAAAACAACACTCGAAAATAGACAATCTTCTCCGAAGCTGCTAGATAAATTAAAGTGCATAATATAAACATAACTGAGTGCAAGATTGTACGCTGCCGGGATCTTATGTCGCAGACCAACCATGAAGCCTAGGTTGGCACCAAAAGTTAAGAAAGCACACCTGCAATTGGCATAAATGCACACAAATTTGCACACGATTTCTCGAAAGTATTAATTTTTATAATAAATTTCATTCTTACAAGTCACATTCTCTTCACAACAGGTGATATTCAGTTATAAATTCCGAGTTAAAGCAATGATGGACGGTGTTAATTTTGCTAGACGAAAATTCAGAGAATGTTATAGCGATGAAACTGTACAAAAAAAAAATTAAACACATCAGTCATGATTTGGTCATGCATAACCAAATGGCACCGGAACTCTGTATTTTGTAAAGATGGATCAAGTGGAATATAAAAAGGATGTTGAAACTGTATTTGTGCCTTTACAAAACTTACTAAATAAAGAAAAAGGATCATACACTATCATACAGGATGGAGTACCGTGCCATACAACGAAATTGATAAGGAACCTGTTTTAAGAGTATAACATTCCCCTTGTACCGTGGCCCAAAAACTCACCCGGTCTAAAATGTATGAAAAAGTAGAAAAAGTTTTTGTGCACATCCTCGAACCCAAGAATAGCAGTTTAAGAAGAAAATATTTACAGATATTGGCAAAAGAACGCAAAAGTGTAAGAAATGGTAAGCTTGTATTTCGAATATACCAGATAAAATTAGTGCAGTCACTAAAATCGTAGGAGGATTAACAAAATATTAATGTAATATCTTCCATAAAGCATAAATAAATATTTTGTGTTTGTTTTGATTTATTTCTGATAAATTTTTAAAAATACCAAAATCAGAAGGTAGCTCTACTAATTCGTTTGCTAGATATTATAATATTAAAACGAATGTTAAAAAAAGAAACGGCTGCGGAATCGATATTTAAATGAAAAATGTTTTTAAAAGTATTTTCAATTCAACTAACAAGTTTGCAAGTAAATATTATACAAGAGGTTTAAAGGGAAGAATGTGAAAGTTTTGGCAAAGAAGAGTCAAAATATAAAATTGAATGAAAATGAAAAATAGAAGGGTATGAACAGCTGTATGAGTGTTGTGGAGAAAGACGAAATTGTATACCAAGAACTAGAAGATACATTGCAAGAATTGAAAAACAGGAGAGCCCCAGACAAAATTAAATCAAAACAGAGTGGTTTAAGTACATTAGTAGAATAAGAATTAAAGTGTTACGCAAAGCATTAAATACGAATGGGATACAAATAAAATTCTTCTAATACATAAAAAAAGAATCGAAGGCGTACGATTACAGGGCAATTTCTAAATCTATTGCGTAATGTCTATAAACTGGTTCTAGAAAAGGACTGGAATGTCAGATGAAACGCACTTTGGAAGAAAATCACTTTAAGCTTAAGACAACAGCGCACTAAGGGACAAAATTCCAGTGTAAAGAATAAATAGTAAATTACCCCACGCTGTTAGAAGCAAAAAAAAATTTTGTTCATTTTATCTACTATTAAAAATATATGTATAGTAAACTGCATTTATTAGGCAGATTTACATGCTAATTATTTATACACGTAGTCAAAAGAATATGGGTGTCCAAGTTAGGTCTACTATGCATCCTATTCGCACACAATCACTTGTATACAAGGGTAGGTGAATAGCAAACAAAAAAAAAATTTTTATTATCGAAAATGTTTTCTTAGTTTTCAAAATATTCTCCTTGAAAATCAATGCCCTTTTGCCTTCGTTTAAACCAATCCGAAAAGCGTTGCTGCCACTGTGAAACCGGTATCTCCAAAATATGAGTTTTGAATGCCTCAACTACCTCTTCCGGAGTAGAAAATCGTTGACGAAGTTTATTCTTCACGTGTGGGAACAAAAAGAAATCAGAGGGTGCTAGATCAGGGCCGTACGGCGGATGGCTCATTAATTCAATTGTTTGTACCGAGCTGTGAGAGCTCGAATTGTCATGGGGAAGAATGATCTGTCATTTTCGGTTTGTTTTCCTTATTTCTTCAAAAACTTTTGGCAAACAAATAGTTGTGTACCATTCGGAATTGACCGTTCTACAACTCTCCAAAGGCACAGTTGCAACGTGACCGGTTTTTCCGAAAAACCAGGCGACCATTTGTTTTGATGTGCTTCGAGCTGCGAACAACTTTTGTTAGTTTTGGTTCATCTTGGAATACTCACAGAGTCGACTGCTGTTTACTGTCGGGCTCATACGTATAGAATAACTTTATAAAATTTCTTTGAAGCACCGCTATTTTATTTTGTGTGCATTTCTTGGCACCAATCGACGCGAGTACTTTTTTGAGCAGTTGTCAAATTATGTGGTACCCAACGTGAACATAGCTTCTTAACGGCTAAATGTTCATGCAGGATCTTAATGCACGCTGGTGTTACTAATACCTAGAGATGCCTCGATCTCACAGTATGTCACATGACGGTCTTGCATTATCAATTCAGACACTGCATTAATGTTATCCAACACAACAACATTTGTGGGAGGACCTTCACGAAATACATCATCCAAAGAACGCCGTCCAAGTTTGAATTCACTATACCAACGATATACTGTAGTTTTCTATGGTGCTTCATCACCATATAAAGAATTGAGCTCGTCGATGCATTCTTGTTGAGATAATCCACGCCGAAAGTTATGAAGAATAATTGAACGAAAATGTTCGCGAGTTAATTCCATTTTTTTGCTGACATAAGTTACTGTCAACAATAGAAATAGCGACCGGATAATAAAACTGCCAAGCTAAATATATTGTCAAAAATGACAAACTTCACGGTGCAATCATCAGATCGTAGGCAACACTAACAGTGTTGCTAGTTGCCGAAATATAAACGGCTACCCTCGTATTACATAAAACATAAGTAGTTCTTCCTACACTTTTTCTTCCTTTTACGTAAAACTGTTCATATAAATATTTCATTTTAAGTATAACATTGTCTACCTTATCTATTAAGACGCGGAAACATTTTTTCTTTATCATTCAGACTCGCGCATCCGTATTTGAAATTTTTATCATCGTACATAAAGAGGACTAGCTTGTAAATATAAAAAATGTATAGAATTTAATAAAAAATGTATTTTTGTGCGTACAAAAATCATTATAAGACTAGTATAAAAATTATATTAACTTAAAAAGTATTTATCTAGTAATTATTAATTGTATTTGAGACTAAAATTTTTGAATTATATATATATTTCATTATAGAAATGTTCATTCGTCTTCTAGGGCTTTCTTGTCTTTAGAAATATCTTCGGCTTCATTATGAGGAGATTTCTTTTCAATAAACATATCTTCTTTCAACACTAATTTCTGTACAAACATTGAGATTCTGTAAAGAAAAAAAGTTGAAAACGTCTGCGAACATGATACATTGATGTAAACTATTTCTTACATTCCAAACAGGATAAGAAGAGTATACAATCCTCCTGTGACAAAATTGAACGCTCCCGGATTTGTATCCAAAGTATTATTGTAAACTATCGTGTAGAGAGGTATTCCACCTAAGAGAACTAACGATTCTAGTGCTACTGTTACAGAAAATAATTTTCCAGTTTCGTCCTGTGTAACCAACTTTGATAAGAAAGATCGAATCATAGGAGCTAAGACACCGCTAAAACTTCTGATTACGCCAGCTAAAATAACAAAATACATAATTAGCGTGTAAATCTGACTTGTAGACTTCCGCGGTCGTTATTCATAGTTTCCGAATCTTGGCTTCCGGGTTGGAATAGCGCCCTCGGTACTTTTGCTGCAGATGTTTCGTTTTCTTTTGCATGAGACATCCAATGAAAGCAGTTAAATCCTGGGAATGTTTCAAGCAAGAGAAGACGAAACCTCGGCAACAAGCATCGAGGACGTGGTTCCAACCCAAAAGCCAAGACGAAGAAATGATCATATACTTTGTTAATATGACCTATCAGTTTTGATAGTAAAAAGTAAATGTTTAATTTGACAGTAACGCCTTACATCAATATACTTTGAGGAAATAAAATTTTAAAAAAATGTGGCGAGAATGTATGTACATCTACAGTACTTAATGTGTTAGGGAATAGAATCATATGAAATAAGTTTGTATTAATAGAATTGACACAATTGAAAGATTATAAAAGAAAATTGGATCAAATTTATATAAAAAATTAAGAAAAGAATTTGAATTATAAAAAATTACATACGCATTTATAAATTAAAACTTCTTTAATGTTAACTAAAATGAAATCCTAATTTATCACTGTTGTGTTGGATATATGTATAAGAACATTCGATAAGGTAGCTAGATCTATTTTATTTTCTTAATAGACTCGTGTGATGGAGTATAGTACAGGACATCAAAGTAATTTTTTCTTAGAAGACGAGATATAACCAAAACTCTTTATTAAGAAGATATCACAATATACAGCGATTATATTGCAATGTAATAGACTTTTAAAATAAAAACTTTTGTCTCACTCTATTAGGTTCAGCATCAAGAGAACATATTTCATACATGAAAGCATGCTAGTAAGTAATATTATGGTAATATTTTTAATAAACAATATAGAAATGTCTTAATTTTAGAAAAACTATGTTTTAGCACGTTAAATGTTAACTATAACTAACGTATCTATGTCTATACTAACCCAAATAGATATGCCAATCTTCTGTTGCCCATGCCTGCAAGAGCATACTGGCGAATGTCAATATTGAAGCAGCAACAATTAATGGCGCTTCCCTAATCTTCAATTTATTGTGAAAGAAAGTTATACCAGCAATTGTCACTAAGATACGCAAGAGCTCTCTGAAAGTTTTGTAAAGAGTATACTTCTCCATATCCCAATCGAGTTTCTTCCTAAGGAAAAGATAGAATACGGAAACGTCTGCGTGTGCAATAAATCTTACGATGGTGGAAGTTATCATAGTCAAGATGATAATAAGTGTAAGATGGTTATTTCTTTTTCTAAAGACCGTCCTAAGGATTTCCTTGAAATTTTTCACAGAAAATACACTGAGTTTACTTTCCTTCTTTTCCTGTAAATTAACAAAAAAATCTGTATGAGTATTTAATTATTGGGATTGATTCTGATTGTCCTAAAATTATTATTAATCAAGTTAATACAATGAAACGACTAAGAACAAATATATTTTAAATAAATTCAAAAATATTAAGAAAACTTCTTCGAGACTATTTTATTACAAACTCGTTGGCTTCTATTATAATATTCAAACAAAATACAGGTATCCTGTGTCTTTTGAAAAATTCGAAATGCTTTCATTACTTTATATTTTGAGCAAACAAATTTAGTTATAATATTCTTTTCTATTTTTTAAATTATTTAACAAAATGGACCCGCAGCGCAGTTTCATTTACAGACTTTGTATTTTTCTGAATAAATTGTCTGTTTATTTCGCACTTGTAAAATACAATAAAAAGTACACTAAAAAATTTTATGCTAGTTTTTTTACCTTAATAAACTGTCGGCTATCAACCATAACAAATATGTTGAAAAAGAATGCTAGGAAAAAGCAACCCGTTGCTAGGGAATAAACTGTTATATAACCGCCAGCGTCAAAAATGTAAGATGTCGATACAGTGCCAATTAAAGTACCACAAGCCATAACTGCTTCGAAAATACCCATTCTGCAACGTACCATGAACGAAATTAAAAACATATTCTTACAGAAGAAATGTGGTTTAAAGATATGTTGTTTACCTGAAGCCTCTATTTTCATTAGTTGTAATGTCGGATATGTAACATATTATCGCTGTTAGAAATGGTGAAACACCCCCGAAAAGTGCAATAAATAGAGAAGAGCCCATAAAATACCAAGCCGAGAAAGAATCTATTGATGATACGATTATGGCGAAAACACCGCCGAGACAAAATCCTGAAATTAAACAACAAATCTTTTCCCATTGTCACTTTAAAATATTCAAAGTGCTACCTATCATATTAATAATAAGGACTGGTCTTCTACCATGTTTATCTGACCAAGGACCGAGAAACAAAACTAGTAAAGCTGGCGCAACTTGTGTAATCATTTCCTGCACCATTAATATATAGTTAGCATACGGTTGTACTTCTTCCTCTATCTGCTGTAACCATTCGCTGGAGTTCCCTGTGCCCAACATCTCACAGTCGGATTTGTCATAGCCGAAATCCACATAGCATGATCGAAATATCGAAAAGTTATAAGTGGTAGTTTCTGAAAAGTAAGAGGAATAAAGATTAAAGAACAAGAATATCACAGTAAACTACAGCTTACCAGTAATAGTAAATGCAAAGAATAAAATTAATGCAGGCACTTCTGCGGCTGTCTTAAGCCATCGCAAGCTAAAATTAACCATCGTATTTTTTTTATCCCAACGAAATGTTCAATACTTCGTTGTATCTAATCGATATGCTTCAAGTATAGTATGCCGCTCTTATTTATATGGAGACAATCATTAGATAACATAGATACTAGATGAACAGATAGTATTGTTCGTAGCGAATAACTTTTCTAGGATTTGTCTATTTATAAATATTAAAATGGATATTTTTATAGATGTTGCATGCAGATAATGCTTAATGTGAGATGAATAGATACTATTGTTTCTGTGAATTTGCTGTTCTAAATATTTTATAGAAAACTAGTTATAGCTCTATTGAATTCAAATTTATAGTCAAAAAGACAATAAAAAGTAGATAGGCTAGTAATTATCCTTTTTAACGTGCTCTATTAATGTTAGATTAGAGATGGTAATTTTTATATCTTTTTAACATTTTGTTCAAACGAATTAAATTATAATTATTTTTATATAACAGTCGAACTGAAAAGTCCCCGGTCTACCATAGTAAAACACAGTTTTTTGGCAAAATTCGATTTTATTATTCAACATAGTTGCCTTCGAGGGCGATACACCTAGCGTTCTTCCAACTTTTCGATACCATTTTTGTAGTACGAATTGTCTTTAGCCTCGAAATAGGCCTGAGTTTCGGCGATCACCTCCTTATCCCTGCTAAATTTCTTCCCGGCGAGCATTCCCTTGAGGTCTGCAAACAGGAAATAGTCGCTGGGGGCCACATCTGGAGAGCACGGTGGATGGGGAAGTAATTCGAAACCCAATTCACTTAATTTGGCCATTGTTTTCATTGATTTGTGACCGTGGGGGCCGTTTTTTTTGCGATTTCGTTCTTCAAACGGTCCAATAACGCTGTATAATAGTCGCTTGTTGATGGACTGGCCCTTTTTAAGATAATCTATGAAAATTATTCCATGCGCATCCCAAAAAACTGACGCCATAACTTTTCCAGCTGACTGTTGCATCTTTCCACGCTTTGGAGCCGGTTCATCACGTGCAGTCCACTCGGCTGACTGTCGATTGGACTCTGGAGTGTAGTGATGAATCCATGTTTCATCCATTGTCACATATCGACGCAAGAACTCGGTTTTATTACGATTTAACAGCTTCAAACACAGCTCAGAATCATCAACTCGTTGTTGTTTTTGATCGAATGTGAGCTCGCGCGGCACCCATTTTGCACAGAGCTTCCGCATGCCCAAATATTCATGCACGATGTGTCCAACACGTTCCTTTGATATCTTTAGTATGTCAGCTATCTCGATCAACTTTACTTTACGGTCATTTAAAATGATTTTGCGAACTTTTTTGATGTTGTCGTCGGTGACAGCCTCTTTTGGTCGTCCACTGCGTTCGTCGTCTTCGGTGCTCATTTCACCACGTTTAAACTTAGCATACCAATCAATTATGGTTGATTTTCCTGGCGCAGAGTCCGGAAACTCCTCATCAAGCCATGCTTTTGCTTCAACGGTATTTTTTCCCTTCAAAAAGCAGTACTTTATCAGCACACGAAATTCTTTTTTTTCCATTTTTTTAAATAACAAAAGTAGCTTCACTCTTAACGCAATATCTCAGTAACTAATGGTCGGATTGCTGTCAAATTTTGACACGTTTCGTTTGAAGGTTAGTACTATCTAAAAAACGTATGGATTTAATAGCAGTAACGCCATCTATGTGTCAGACCGGGGACTTTTCAGCCGATCTGGTATTATACAGATAAGATTTTGGAATTGTTTTCTATTAATTTTATACTCCTCTTTGATATTTTTAGTGTAGATCGACCATATCCATACATACATAAAATACGCGTGCATGCATATATTCCACGCTCAATTAAGGAAGGTTTAAGCAAATTATGCTGTTAACTACTGCAGCTTTTTACCTTTAAATCGAAATTTTAATCTACAATCTGTGCAGAACAAACGAGAAAATTATGCATGTCTAATTTTTGACGTAGTATTACGGTATTGATAAAATAACATCAGTAAAGAAAAGAATATTGTCTATGTAATCTCTATACTATAAATCACGAAAGTTTTCCAGTGTATCAACAACGCTGCAAAATATGAATATATACCGGCATCTTTCATCGGTAGTCACATGTGTTTGAAGAAAGAAAGGACGCAAACGTTTTTCTAATAGAGACGCGCTACGTCTTGTCAAGAAATCGTGAAAAAATAGAAACACACGTATGCAGAGCATGTGTATTATGCACACATGTATTACGTATAATACTGATAAAATAGTATTTTGACTTTTGATTTATGAAGTTTGTCTTTTCTACGGTTGCGATATTGTTTATTCCTTGTATTTTACCACTGATATTTGTTCTAGGAGCTAATTTATCATATTTATTTCATCATCCTTGTAAGTTTACACTTAGGTAACCTACGTAGGCAGCTTTTACATTTCCTATTTACAGGTTTACAGGTTAGGTATATAGTACATTATCGTATCTCACAACAATATAAATATAGTATTTAATTTGACATCCTCACTTCCTGTCGACATCTTATTTTATACGACAGTGACTACGTAATTTATTAATATAACAAAAAATATTCAAATCAATAAAATTATCTTCTAATAATAAACATCATTAAACTGCGTTGATTACATTTAACTGAAGAGAATAAAACTAGTTTTATTAAATTAATGTACTATGAGGGATTTTCCTTTAGGAGTCTTCAAGCGTAGGAAAGAAAATTACATGAAATATTAAACGATCTGCGTCCCGATTTTTGGAGCCCTCAATCGATATGCGGTATTGTTCTTCTCCCGCAGTAAAAAAAGTTGTCCGTGTCGAGTTATAAGGTAAACTTAAAAACCACCTAAATAATTACGAAAAACTAACATTAATACTCGGCAATGAAAGTAAGTAGGAAAAGAAGCATCTTAGCTAGTGGATGGTAGTTTTTTAAATGCAAAGCTGCACGTTCTCGTGCAAATGAGTTAAAAAATTAAATTCCTTATCTGTAATATCTCAATTTGCTCCTAAAGTAGTAGAGGGCTCATACTGCCATCACAGAAAAGAAGAACGCCTCTAACAATGCAATACTACTAATTTACACCCTCCATGGTGCAAGCCAAGAGAGTGTCGTGTAAATCACATTTTTTCCAAATATTCTCTCTTATAAAAACAGAAAAAATGCGACATGAGATCGCCTACGCGGTACAATTAAAAATACGTTTGATCAAATGCGCCTTTTACTGACTTCGAAATAACCAACACAAACTGCGTCCTGATGACAAACGGAAAGGTGTGGAATTTTGTAACGAGATTCATGATGCTATTGACAATGATAACACTTTCGCACAACGCATCGTGTTCAGTGATGACGCGACTTTCCATGTTAGTGGTCTGATAAACAAACACAATATACGAATTTGACGTCTACAGAACCCACATGCAGCCATTGAACATGTACGAGATTCGCCTAAAATCAACGTATTTTGTGCGATATCCCGATCATTTGTTTATGGCCCATTCTTCTTTGATGGAAACACAGTTAACGGTTAGCAGTATCTTGCTATGTTACAAAACTGGTTGTTTCCGAGGCTGCACGAAGACAACTTCATTTTTCAACAAGACGGGACACCCCCTCATTGGAGTCGCTAAGTGCGTGAATATTTTGATTGAAACTCTACCGAACCTTAGATTGGTCGTCAAGGGGCTAACGACTTAGCATGTCTCAGCTGGGCTTCACGGTCACCGGATTTGACACCCTGTGACTTCTTCCTGTGGAGTTTCGTTAAAGACAACGGTTATGTATCACCACTCCCACAGAACCTGAAAGAGTTGAAGAACCGGATCCGTACTGCCATAACATCGGTGAAGAAGGACATGCTTGCCCGAGTATGGGAGGAATTTGAGTATCGATGTGATATTGTTCGTGTCGCTGATGGAGGACATATTGAACATCCGCAATCTAAACTTGAGAGGTTCGTAAATATGTGTGTAAAGTTTCATATTCGTATGTCTTAAAGTTTAATAAGTACACGCATTCGAAATACGTATATTCTTTTTGAAACAGCCTGTATTTTAGAAAAAGAATTACGACATAAATACAATACCATAAATTTATGTCGATCTATTTAAATGAATTATTATTACTAATGTTAATTTAGATGTATTAAGCATAAATACATATATCTCTTAGAAGTATTTCTGGTCAATCATCGCACTAGAATTTTATTTATTTTGGATGCAATTTTACGAAATCTCTATAAAGATTACAGTTGCCCAATCTAATTAAGTGTCGAATGCATATGGTGTGACTCACTATAATACTTCGTTCACGCATATGGTTCAGGAACTACCGTAACATTGTAATGCCTTCATTTGTGGGGGGAGCGTTATCAATGCTCCTTATTATACAATACACTCATAAAATAACGTGAAAGGTGTAATTTTGGCCATAGTTTTTATGCGACGTTTTTATTAAAGAATCTAACACTATTCGCCGTTGGTCACATTATTTTATATTATTCATATACATATTATGTATATTTTGTACTGTGAAACAGGTACATACTTATCAATATATACGAAAATATTTATTATTAATGTATAATATTAAGATGTATCAGTTCATGTTTTACATTTTCTAGAAACTCATCCTAGATGTTATTCATAGCTTATCGATCATTCGCAATACTAGATAATGAAATAATAGGCGATGTTTATTAATTAGATACAAATATTTTTCGATCATTTCATATCTAAAGTGATTATTTAATGATTGTGTCAATTAATTAGTGATAAATTCTGGACAGTCTTATTAATATAATCTATAAAATTGTGAATCATTTCATTAATTATATATGAGTAAATATACGTATTTATTTGAACAATTTTCTTTTCTATTTAATGCGTACATCTAGTATTAATTATCATTAATAAAACGTTCATAATAATTTAATCCACGAACGAGTGAGTCTTACTTTGATATTAGATTACATGAGTTAATCATAGTGTTTTTGTTTGGTAAAGTACAATTTTTATAAGTCATACTTAAAAAATAATCCGAATAAGAACGAATACTATTAGAGTCTTTTAGAGGGATCATGGGCGAATAAATAAAAAATATCATATATTATATTCTGGCGTATCGCACGCACATAAAAATATAAATTAAAACATCGGCAGGTAGTTCAGTAGTTCAAATTCATTTAAACAAGTAGTTAGAACCAATCAATCACAGCTTTCATTTTTCTGCCAAAAACTATGTATTATAGTAATATCAAACTTGTAAACGTGCTGGTTAATAGCAATGTTTCCATTTAAGTGCAATTGCACTTTTCTAGTACATTTTCAAGTCTTTTAGCACACTAGTACATCAACATCCAAAAACATCAAAATTCCTGCAATTTATACTTCTTTCTCGAAGGTGACAAAATTGTCAAACTAAAAAGGTAAAATATAAAAAAATAAATAATTAACGTATTTATTTGAAACATTTTCTTTTCTTTTAATTCGTACATCTAGTATTAATTACCTATTACCCACCAATATGGCAAAACATGCATAATAATTAAATTCACGAACGAATGATTCTTACTTTGGTATTAGGTTATGTGAGTTAATCATAGTGTTTTCGTTTGATAAAGTACAATTTTTATAAGCCATACTTAAAAAATAATCCGAATAGGAACGAGTACTATTAAATTCTTTTAGAGGGAGCATGGGCGAATAAATTAAAAATATCATATATTACTGGCGTACTGTACACACATACAAATATAAATTAAATCTAACATGGGCCGATAGTTCAAATTCATTTTGACAAGTAGTAGGAACCATCACTCTTAACTCTTAATTCTCTGCCAAAAACTATGTATTATAATTACTATAATACGAACTTGAAAACGTAGAGGTCAATTATGGTTGACAGCAGTGTTGCCATTTTCAGTGCAATTGTATTTTTCTAGTACATTTTCAAGTCTTTTAGCACACTAGTACATCTTTCTCAAATATAACAAAATTGTCAAAGTAAAAGTGTAAAATATAAAAAATAAACGAATGAGCCAAAATAAATGAATATTAATTACTAACTTATCGACTTTTTACTTTTATAGATACTTGAGCTGTACTTGCCTTTGTAGTTAAGTTATACATACACTGCAAGCCATAAGTTTGGAATCAGTTCCAGTAAATTCATAAAAATTAAAATTTATCTATGTTACGTTCGTATTACTTTGATATACACTGCAGGCCATAAGTTTGGAATCACTTGCATAAGTTAGGAATCACTTCTGAATATAATGAAAATATTGTAGTGGCTTTAACAAACATTGTAAAAATAAAACAATATTAATATACCAAAACGTTTTATTATAAAATAAGCAGGAAAGAAAGCAAATTTTATTTATTTACATGCACTTATTTTTATTATCAACTAAACGGACTTTTCATCGAAATACCCTCCTTTTGCTTTAATGACGGCAGCACACAATCGCGGTAAACGAGACACTAATTTTGTAAGGGTTTCATTGGGTATATTTGCCCAAGAATCTTGTATAACTTGCCACATGTGAGTCTGGGACGTCGGACACTTTTCACGCACTTTTCTATCCAATTCTTCCCACAACAGCTCTATTGGATTGAGGTCTGGCGATTGTGCCGGCCAAACCATGTTTTGTAAAATACCGTCAGCTTCCTGTTGTTGGAGATATCCTCTACATAAATGAGAAGAATGTTTTGGGTCGTTGTCTTGCATGAATATAAAGTTTTCTCCAAGTAATCTCAGACCGGAGGGCACAGCGTTGTGTTCGAGAATCTGTCTGTAACCCTCCTTTTTCAAAACTCCGTCGATTTTCACCAGATCTCCTACACCAGCCGAAGAAAAACATCCCCAAACCATTACAGAACCGCCACCATGTTTTACCGTGGGCACCACACATTGCGGTAACATTTTTTCCGTAGCAGTTCTTCTTACAAATATCCGACCTCTGGAACCGAAGACCTCGTACTTTGATTCGTCGGTCCATAGTACTTTTTCCCACTGTTCTATTGTCCAATCTTTGTGTAACTTACACCATTGTAGCCTTTTTATTTTATTTTGCGGACGTAGAAGCGGTTTGCGAACTGCTACACGTCCCATCAGTCCAGCCGCTCTGAGCCGCCTTTTTACTGTGGTTAAAGAGATCCGAGTTTCACGCTCCCTGTTAAACTCACCGCGGATTTGCGAGGCCGTTAATCTTCTATCTCTTTTCGACGTCAATATAATTGTCTGATCTTCTGCAGGAGTTGTAATTTTTGGTCTTCCTGATCGTTTTCTGTCCGTATACCCTCCAGTAGACTGGTGTCTTTTAATTGTATTTTGTACACCTTTGTACGATATCTTCATTCTTTTCGCGATATCCCGTATAGAATCTCCCCGATTATGATGACTAATAATTTCTACACGTTTTTCTAGCGATATCTGCTTTCTCTTCGCCATAATCAAACGATGTTTACTGATTCTACACACTTTTATGTGTCTACACACTTTAAATGATACGAAGCGACTAAAATATTCTCATTACTTCAAAATGTATAAATACTTATAAATATAAAAACTAAATGTAATTACAAAAGGTTTATGCGGAAGGGTCTGCAATAAAATTTGTCCATTCCAGGTAATCGTTCATTATGCAGAAATATTACCTGCTCGAATAAATAATACCGCACGCAGAGTTTCCTTCTTCTCTGGTTATTTTCCAACTATTAATGCATTTAAAACTACATCTTTTATGTAAAGCTTTATAATGTACTTAAGAATAATCCTTTGTACTTACACTGCAGGCCATAAGTTTGGAATCACTTGCATAAGTTAGGAATCACTTCTGAATATAATGAAAATATTGTAGTGGCTTTAACAAACATTGTAAAAATAAAACAATATTAATATACCAAAACGTTTTATTATAAAATAAGCAGGAAAAAAAGCAAATTTTATTTATTTACATCCACTTATTTTTATTATCAACTAAACGGACTTTTCATCGAAATACCCTCCTTTTGCTTTAATGACGGCAGCACACAATCGCGGTAAACGAGACACTAATTTTGTAAGGGTTTCATTGGGTATATTTGCCCAAGAATCTTGTATAACTTGCCACATGTGAGTCTGGAACGTCGGACACTTTTCACGCACTTTTCTATCCAATTCTTCCCACAACAGCTCTATTGGATTGAGGTCTGGCGATTGTGCCGGCCAAACCATGTTTTGTAAAACACCGTCAGCTTCCTGTTGTTGGAGATATCCTCTACATAAATGAGAAGAATGTTTTGGGTCGTTGTCTTGCATGAATATAAAGTTTTCTCCAAGTAATCTCAGACCGGAGGGCACAGCGTTGTGTTCGAGAATCTGTCTGTAACCCTCCTTTTTCAAAACTCCGTCGATTTTCACCAGATCTCCTACACCAGCCGAAGAAAAACATCCCCAAACCATTACAGAACTGCCACCATGTTTTACCGTGGGCACCACACATTGCGGTAACATTTTTTCCGTAGCAGTTCTTCTTACAAATATCCGACGTCTGGAACCGAAGGCCTCGTACTTTGATTCGTCGGTCCATAGTACTTTTTCCCACTGTTCTATTGTCCAATCTTTGTGTAACTTAGCCCATTGTAGCCTTTTTATTTTATTTTGCGGACGTAGAAGCGGTTTGCGAACTGCTACACGTCCCATCAGTCCAGCCGCTCTGAGCCGCCTTTTTACTGTGGTTAAAGAGATCCGAGTTTCACGCTCCCTGTTAAACTCACCGCGGATTTGCGAGGCCGTTAATCTTCTATCTCTTTTCGACGTCAATATAATTGTCTGATCTTCTGCAGGAGTTGTAATTTTTGGTCTTCCTGATAGTTTTCTGTCCGTATACCCTCCAGTAGACTGGTATCTTTTAATTGTATTTTGTACACCTTTGTACGATATCTTCATTCTTTTCGCGATATCCCGTATAGAATCTCCCCGATTATGATGACTAATAATTTCTACACGTTTTTCTAGCGATATCTGCTTTCTCTTCGCCATAATCAAACGATGTTTACTGATTCTACACACTTTAAATGATACGAAGCAACTAAAATATTCGCATTACTTCAAAATGTATAAATACTTATAAATATAAAAACTAAATGTAATTACAAAAGGTTTATGCGGAAGGGTCTGCAATAAAATTTGTCCATTCCAGGTAATCGTTCATTATGCAGAAATATTACCTGCTCGAATAAATAATACCGCACGCAGAGTTTCCTTAATCTCTGGTTATTTTCCAACTATTAATGCATTTAAAACTACATCTTTTATGTAAAGCTTTATAATGTACTTAAGAATAATCCTTTGTACTTATATCAAAGTAATACGAACGTAACATAGATAAATTTTAATTTTCATGAATTTACTGGAACTAATTCCAAACTTATGGCCTGCAGTGTATATAAATTTTTCCCCGCTCTGCTGTCCTATGTCTGTGATTGTATTCTGGGTTGTAAATGCCCATGACTATTTAAAACTATTTTGTATCAGAGCAAGAATGAACAAAGTTTAAAACACAAGCATTTGATTTTTATGTGATGGAATTATTCGGAAAGACCTACGCCTGAGCATTCGGATGATTGGCGATATGATAAACATCAACAAAGAAACAGTAAGACACTTTTTGCATGATGAATTAAACATGACAAAAGTTTATGCAAAATGATGCTGAAAAAACCTCACTCAGGAACAAAAACACAATCGGATAAACATTTGCTCTAACATCATGGAACGACACACAGAAGAATTATACGTGCTCGCAAAAAACATCACACGTGATGAAACAGTATGACGCGGAAACAAAGCGTCAATCGATGCACTAGAAGGTCACCGGGTCGCCAAGACAGAAAAAAAGTACGGATAAGCAAGTCGAACTTGAAGGCAATTCTAATAGTTTTTTTCAATATCAAGGGTGTTATCATGACTAACTAGGTACCTGAGGGTCAAACCTTTAATCAGAAATACTACAAAGAATCCTAATCAGGCTGACGGAAAGAGTAAGGAACTCGTGGATTTTCCACCAGGACAACGCAACAGCTCACAATGCCCTATCTGTGAAGCAGTTTTTCAGTTTCATCCTTCGTGTTCGCCAGATCTTGCACCATGAGGCTCCTACCTGTTCCCAAAAGTGAAAAGTGCATTAAAAGGAACAGATTTTCTGTCTGTTGAACATGTAAAAGCAAAAAACGGCAAAGTTGTTGAAGAGGCTGACTGAACAATAAACTACAATGGTGCATTCTGTTGAAGGCGATAACAGTAAAATATAAGTTTATTTGCAATAAATAACATTTCTCACACCAGTCTCGTTATTTAATTGCCACACTTCGTATGTTTTGTAAAATATTAATGTCATCCTTTAACATGATGGTAAATAAAACGGCGTTTACAAGTTTTAAGAAAAAAATAAATGAAACTTTTGTTTATATCTTTTAGATTATATATTATATTAATAAATTTATCGGCTTACAAATGTAAAAAACTTAAATTGATATTAAGATTCTATCAGTGGTCGCATACGTATATTTGTTTCAATTTTTATCGGCTGATACGCATACAATTTTATCAAAATGAAATTAGGATACTAATCTACAGCCACCCATGGGGACTACTGCAAACAATATTTTTTCCAGATGAAAATTCCTATTAAGATAAACTAGAAGGATTGTATGCCTTAAATGCGTTTTAACTTTATAATCTGAACTTACGTAATTTTAATTATCGCCAATAGTAATAAGCAATTACTATTATCTTATAGAAAAGTTTTATAAGTAAACTAAACCTAAAATTTCCTATTGCAGTTCATTTCGAATGTGTGTAGCCTATGATTATAAATTTATTACGAGGGTAGTTTGACAAGTAGTGAGAATGGAAAAGAAAAACGAGTTTTTTAAATACAAAATAATTTTTATTTTTCAATATATTCTCCTAAAAGAGCAATACATTTATTCTAATGGTGCTCCAATGACCTTATGCCATCTCTAAAACGCGATTCCGAAAGGCTTGCAAAATACTCATTTACGAAGACGAAAAGCTCGTCGTTGACGAAAATTTCTTTCAACCTAGTGCCGTTTTCAATTTCGGAAAAACGTGGAAGTCGGAAGGAGCTAGATCCGGCGAATAAGGCGCATGCGGTACTAATTGGAAATGCAACTCGTGAATTTTGGACATCGCAACTGTGCTGGTATGCGAGGGAGCGTTAGCTTGGTGAAACAGAATCTTTTTCTTTGCCATTCCTGGCCGTTTAGCACGAATCTCAACATTTAATTTTTGTAGAAGTTCTGCCTAATATTGTCCGTTTATTGTGGCACCTTTCTGAAGGTAATCAATGAGCAAAATGCCCTTTGAATCCCAAAAAATTGATGTCATCACCTTGTTTGCCGATAAAGTAGTTTTCGCTTTCTTTGGAGGTGCAGAACCACGTTCTAACTATTGTTTCGACTGTTGTTTAGTTTCGGGTGTACTGTAGTGTATCCAAGTTTCATCGCAAGTAATAAATCGCCTACAAAAATCAACCGAATTCCGCTTATAAAGGTCCAAACATTCATTGGAAATGCGCAAACGAATGAACTTTTGATCAGTCGTAAGCAATCACGGCACCCATCTTGCCGAAAGCTTGGAAAGGCCCAATTCTTTCGTTAAAATGTGGTGTACGCGTTCTGTTGAAATGTTTACCATGTCTGCTATCTCTCTCACTTTGAGCCGTCGATCTTGCGTAATAATATTATGGATTTTTATAATCATTTCCTTAGAAGTCACGATTTTGGATGCTCCAGATCGGGCTTCATCAACACAGTTTGTTCTACCACGTTTAAATTCATTTACCCATCTACTTATTGTAGCGGATGATGGAATAGATTCACCTAATGTTTCCCATAACTCATCTTTTATTTCGATAGCTTTCATACCCTTAATTACGAAGTAGTTAATCACCGCACGATACTCTGCTTTTTCCATTTTAACAAAACGACGTGTTGCTTCTTTTTCAATCAGCTGTCAAAAATAAACTATTCAACGGATTTATCTAAATATCGGAATGTAAACATATAAATAGAAAACATAAATTACAGTGCGTTTGTTTTACCAATTAGAGCGCCACCTATGTGTCATTCTCACTACTTGTCAAACTATCCTCGTAATGTATTAACAACTTCATTACGAGGCCGAAGAGAAATGTTCTCGTTCTAACATAAATAGTAGTCCGAGTATCAAATAGAGTTTATTTTACGAAGCTACACTCTATTACAATATGGTTTGCCAATTGTTATTCATTAATATACTCCAATAGGTTTCAATCCGAGTTTGAAATAAACAACTTTTGTATATGAAGAAACATTGAGCGGCAATTCAATATTGCGTTTTAAGGAGTTTACCCAATTGAAATAAAAAGTGAAATGAAATAATGTGTTCCAATGATGCTCCTTTGTTCTCAGCATTAAAGAAGTGAGCAGCAGACAATACCTCAGTTCAAGATGATGTACATCTTGAAAGGCCAAAATGAGTCCCAAACAATAGCACTGAAAAAGTTGAAAATATAGAGTTGAATTGTCATCGTATGGCGGAAATTAATTAATATTTTAAAGATCTCATGAGGGGATAAAATGCATATTACATATGTATATAAAACCTCTCGATCATTTTTATACTGCAATTACTAACAATCGATCAAAAACATCAAAACTGAGTATTTCGAAGCAGCATTTAAATCTTTTCCGACGCAATTCCTCTGAATCTTTACACCACTTCATAATTATTTACGATAACTGGAATCATCAAACAATAGACAGAAGCTGGTTCAAGTACTCTAAAAAAAAAGCAAAAGTTGATCTTTTTGTACGAAAGATAATGGCTACTATTTTAGACGATGTACTTTTTTTGGGATACACGTTGTTTTGTCGAAGGAAATGTTCTCAATATTTTTTACAGATTGTTTAAAAAATGTTGAAGTTTCTGATTACTTTTCTTGAAGAAAAAAGTTTCACTACATACAGTTATCGCCGGACAACGAAAAATAATTGTTAGAAAATATTCATTCCTGTACTGTAAGGAAATAATATAATCTTATTTTTTGAAATGCAAAAATTATTGTAAACACGTTTCTTAAAAACAAAACCGTATATTTTATTTTTTGAATATACGAGGGAGCGTTTTTATATTCGCGGAATGGGGGACAAGGGGTGGAAATAAAAAAACCAAATTATTTTTCTTTTTCAATATATTCACCTGCAAGACGGATACATTTTTCACATCTTTCAATTAATTTATTTATACCCTCATAAAAAAATGATTTCTCTTTATTTGCAAAATACGCCGAAACTGCCTCCTTGACTTCATCATCGGCAGTAAATTTTTTACCCCGCAGCTCTTTTTTCATTTTCGGAAACAGGTAATAATCACTCGGGGCCAGGTCTGGGCTGTAGTGTGGGTGATTCACAATTTTGAAGCCCACCTTATGCAGAGCAGCTAACGCAACGCGGCTCTTGTTGACGGGCGCGTTGTCGTGCAAAAGCAGAACACCTTTTGTCAATTTTCCTCGTCTTTTCTCTTTAATGGCTTCTTTTAGTCGCTCTAATATTGAAGCGTAATATTCTCGGGTTATAGAAACACCTTTATCTTTATAATCAATCAACAATATTCCTTCCGAGTCCCAAAATACCGTTGCCATGAGTTTCCCAGCTGATTGTGACACTTTAAATTTCTTGGGAGGTGCTGTGCCCTTTTTATGCCACTGCATGGAGTCTTGTTTGGACTCAGGTTCATAATGATGAACCCAAGTTTCGTCTCCAGTAACAATTCCACTCAATACACCATCCTTGTCGTCATTACAGAGGTCCAAAAATGCACGCGAACACTCTACGCGCTGTTGTTTTTGCGGCGGCGTGAGCATTCTCGGCACCCATCTTGCGCTGACCTTAGACATGCCGAGATGATCGTGTAGGAGTTTAAAAATTGTTGTATCGGATACTCCAACCATTTCTACGAGTTGTTTCTTCTTTATCAAGCATCTTCGAGTACAATTTGTTCAACTTTTTGGATAAGTGCTGGCGTGGTCACCTCAATGCTCCTGAGAGCCTCGGGTCATCTTCAAGGGATTCCCTTCCTTGTTTAAATAAACTATGCCACTTGTACACCATGGTTTTTCCTGGACAAGAGTCGCCGTAAACCAATGACATCTCATTCATTATGATCGCGACTGATTTTCCTTGCTTGGTAAGGAAGTTTATAACGGCACGATATTCGATTTTTTCCATATTTCACTTTTCACTCCTGATTAAGTTACTTGGTTGACGATAGCTCAAAGACTAACTGTCTAATAGCAATGAAACTTCGTATTTATACTAATCATGAGTCGCTGCACAGGCCACACCCCCAATGCGCCTACTCACCCCTCTACAACCCGCTCATTCCGCGAATATAAAAACGCTCCCTCGTATATATATATATATTGTTATTTAACAATTAATGCAATTATTGAAAATTGCAGGGACATCGTTGGAGTTATGATTATTTTGTTAATTACTTTGTACTGTAAACATTTTGTCTGACTTCTCTACAGTATTATTAAGAATATCTTCGATAGCTCTCAGCAGCATTTAACGACTTGCATTCGCCATGCATCTTTAAACTAATAATATCTGACACAGAAGACCAACGAAAGCAGTATCCAGGATTTTCTATTGAATTTGATTTCCAAAAAATAGTAATTATTTTAGGCATTTTTAATGTATTCCTGTTGCTTGTCTATAACCCTTCCGGTTATGATTTAAAAAAACGGTAATTGTTATTTTCTGGTTTTAACGCAGCATGCTTGTGGAAAATATTCAAGTATACTTGATTAACTACAAATAATCTGGGTTGATTAGTTTTCGAGTATGCTTATTGAAAATTTTAGGTCTTCTATATCTTGTAGGACCATGCGAACTAACTCTTCAATTCTACAAGCATCAAATATTCTTTATATGGCTTCGTGAATCTGTTGATTTCTTCCTTTGCTAAAATCTTTCATTTTTTCGCCTTATAACATACAGTTTTCTGTTTCAATAAAGATCGAAGTTTTGAATATTTAGATACATCTACAACGTTGAATAAGTGGCCTATAACGTTAAAGATTTCATCATTGAACAAAATTGTAAAACATATGTCATCACAACATTTTCCGAGAAACAGCTTGTCCATAAAACGATTATATGCATATTCGTATTAGGTGTGCAACTAAGTTCTTGCTGTTTTTCAAGAGATCGCTCCAGTAGTAAGTGCTGGTCGATTATGACATAACCAAAACGTCATGAACCAAGCTTAGACATATGGTAAACAAACCGCTTTGACACATTAGTGATTTTGTTTTTGCGTCATATACTTTTGGTTGTGTGAAAATGTCTGATTTTGTGCCAAATAATCGTCAGTTGCGGGAAGTGTTGCTTTTCTTATTTCATTCGAAGGAAACGGCGACTGAAGCGCATCGAGAACTCCAAAAAGTTTACGGAGATACTGCTCTAAGTGAAACAACGTGCCATGATTGGTTCCGTCGCTTCAAAGACGGTGATTTCGATGTTGACGACCGTTCGAGTGAAGGAAGGCCAAAAACCTTCAAAGACGCTGAATTGGAGGCATTGCTCGATGAGGATCCGTGCCAAACGCAAAAAAAAACTTGCTTCAGCATTAGGAGTTACCCGTCAAGCCATTTCCCAGCTATTGTATGCGTTGGAAATGATTTAAAAACAAAGAACTTGGGTTCCTTATGATTTGAAGCCAAGAGACGTTGAGCGTCGTTTTTTCGCCTATGAACAACTTCTCCAGCGGCAAAAAAGGAAGGGTTTTCTTCATCGCATCGTTACGGGTGATGAAAAATGGATTCATTACAGCAACCCAAAGAGAACAAAATCATGGGGACTGCCCGGTCATGCTTCTACGTCGTCGGTTCGGCCGAATATTCACGCTGCGAAGGTTTTGCTGTGTATTTGGTGAGACCAGGGCGGTATTATTTATTATGAGCCGTTGAAACCGAACAAAACCATCACTGGGGAACGGTATCGAACTCAATTGATGCGATAGAGCCGAGCACTGCGCGAAAAGCGGCCACGATACGAGCAGAGGCACGAAAAAGTGATTCTACAGCATGACAACGCTTGGCCTCACGTTGCCAAACCCGTTAAAACCTACTTAGAAACGCTCAAATCGAAGGTCCTACCCCACCCGCCATATTCCCCAAATATTGCGCCGTCCGATTACTGCTTGTTCCGTTCGATGGCACATGGTCTGGCTAATCAGCGGTTGCGCTCATATGAATAGATCTCAAAATGGCTTGATTCGTGGATAGCCTCAAAAGACGAACACTTCTACCGTGACGGTATTCGAGCTCTGCCAGGAAGATGGGAAAAAGTTGTCGCTAGCGACATTTTTTCACAATAAAGTTGCATTTTCATCAAAAAAACAGCGAGAACTTAGTTGCGCACCTAATACTTTTTTCTAGATAGTAATTCTTTGATAGTAATTCTAATGAAACAGTATTTACTACCTCCACTAGTTAAGAAGTTCCAGAAATGGAAAAGTTATCATCACTCATAATCGTTTTTCAATTTGTTACTTTTTATAAGCATCAACAATTAAATTTTTATTTAAGCATCAACAATTAATACGTTCCCATAGTTACATAATAAATTTTACACAGAATTTCCATTTATTTGTGAGTTAGTCTCGCTTGTTTCAAAATTAAGCGAAATTTTAATCTCTGCTGATTTTTAATCAACCTGATTTAAGATAATATAAACCTAGTAATCTTCGCAGTTGTCCAGGAATGTTACTAATTCTGTGTGTACTAATTCTACAATAATAATAATTGTACAATACTGGAGAAGTTAAACATTCTCACCAAGCAGCCACATTTGGTAAAGAAGAACTTCTATTTCGTCGCAGCAATGCAACAGCTCATTCATTAATTGAAGAAGCAAAAATATTTGATCTACTCTACCATGCCATTCCCGTATGGATCTTACTCACCAAACTTAATGCCTGGTGAGTTTCCCTTTTTCTCTAATATAGCTCGCTGGACAGAGACTTACGGTAACTTTTAACTGATGTCTGTTCTGAGGGCACTTCACCACTATTATTGTACAGTAGACATAAAGAAGCTAAGTATCTCTGGATCAAAACTGTAAGGTTGGATGGGGACTATTTAATTTCATAAATACTTGCGTTGAAAATAAAGTCGTGTTCCATTCTCCAATGGAACACGACTTTATTGCAGAAAACCATTAAGTTCGGTGGCCTCAACTCCCAACGATTGCAAATCGAATGTATAGGCAATTCAAATTGCATCAGCTACATCATTAAATAGATTACATCAGTGTTTCTCAACGTAGGCCATCTAGTCTCTTAGAGGGCCACATCGTATTTCTTACAGACCACAAAAAAAATATTGGAAGACCGGCCACATAGACCTTTAAGTGAACCATGAAAATTCGCTTCAACAATATCTTAAAAATATAAAAATTAATAAAAACTATGAAACGACATCAACGTATATAGTACAGTACTTAAACTTCTACAAAGTATTATTCTTGTTTGTAGTGTAACAGCGTTTTTTATTATAGCAAACGTTTTATACTTTACGGTGAACTCTTCAATTTCCTTTTTTCCAAATCTTTTACTTTATTACAGATTCTCCGAATCGTATCAATATAGAAAGCAAATTTTCATATCATATTAATTTCATTAAATAATATTAGAACACTCGTGGCACTGCCAAACCTCAGATTTATTAAACTACGACGTATGTGAACTTGTTATTTTTATTCACAATCCGCTAAAGAAAACAACGCTTAAGTTGAAAAATTCTAATTTTAATTGGTTTTTTTCATTGTATATATAATTTTGAAATATATACACGATGTAGAGAGCGGTTAAAATTGGAGTCTTTCAGTTTCACTTCATAAAAACGCATAATTATGGACACACAACGTGTTTTACAATAAGAGATAATATTGAGATTTAGAATACTGTTCAATATTCTGCCGGACTCCGCCTTAAATGTGGAGCGTGTTCTAATACAATTTCCATAATTCTCAACTTAGAACTGCAAGACAACAATATTTTTATGCACACAGAACATTTTAAAAAATTGCATACTGACATGCAGCTCCAATTCAACGATCTATTAGAAATAATATACTAAGTTGAGTGGTAGATCCATTGGAGATGGATATCGTTGAAGTTGATATCGCATTACAAGAATCTCTTATTAAGCTGCAATATGATATAACAGATCGGGCTGAATACAAATCCAGCAAACAGAATTTCTGGATAGGCAGTGAAATTGCGCTGCATTCATATCTAGTGAAATCAGAGACGATCTTCAATTATCAGTAATAATATAGTAAAAACGCTAAATATATTTGGGCAAATTTTTCCCGATTACGTTTCAAATTTATATTTATATCACAAAATTTTGAAAATATCAGTGTTAGAATCAGTTTCACTGAGTACAACAGGAAGTGTTCACATTATATGTACATATATGCACGACGATGTGATATCAGCGCGAAAGCAATAATTCTTGATGGTTTAGTTTAGTCTAGTTCCACCTTAGCTTACCAATTCATCGCATCTAAACCCAATAGAAAACATATAGAATGAATTAAAAAGAATAGTTAATTCAAAAAGTGGAGGAATGGCGAAAAAGCAAAAAATAATTAATTCTTACATAACCATTAAAGAGGGAATTCAAGTTGGGTGGGTCTTACTAAATATTATTTAAATGTCTTTTAATGTTTCTATATATTAATGTAAACAAGAATTAACTAAATGTTCAACCCAACCCATGAACCTGAATTAACTTGTTAATTTTAACCTAAAGATGGATGTGCACGAGCGTACATGTGTTGCACCATCAATGTTTTCAGTGTAATTTCACTAAAAGATATACAGTGTGTATCAGCCAAATGGAATAAATTCGATAATAATTAAATGGAAGGGTGTTCGAAAAAACGCTCGAACACGTCGATTGTTATTTCTAGTTGCGTATTTTTTTAAATAAAAAGTTTATATACAGCGTGTGTCATGTAAAAGTGGTCAATACCAACTTTCTTATTCTAAATGCAACACCCTATCAAATATTAAATTTTTGGATTCTTTAGAAAATTCCAGACATATTTCATGTACAATGTCCTATACCTATCTTCGACTGTTTCGGAAATATTAAATGTTTTCAGATTAATTTGAAAAATTTTTGATAATGTAAAAAATAACAAGAAAACCATTAATGTCACTGTAGGAGATGTTCAAAGTGTTCGCCGCAAACGTCTTGACAACATCCTAATCTTAAATAAAAATTTTTTCTAACGTTGCTCAACATCTCAGGTGTGACCGATCTAATCGCAACTATTATTCGTCTTCTTAAGTCAGCTAAGTCGAGGGGTTTAGTTTTGTATACTATACTCTTGACATATTCCCATAAGAAGAAGTCTAATGGCGTTAGATCAGGGGATCGTGCTGGCCATTCCATCGATCCTCGCCTACCTATCCACCGATTCGGGAATATTTGGTTGAGGTACTGCCGGACATTGATTTGATAATGGGGTGGTGCTCCATCTTGCTGGAACCACATCGTATTTGCTGGAACTTGTGGGTTTACTAGATCAGGATATAAGTTTGTCAAAGCTGGCACGAGATTATTTTGAAGCAATGCTAAATAATTGTCGCCATTCAAATTTCCATCAATGAAAAAAGGACCTACGATATGATCTCCAACAATTCCTGCCCAAACATTAATCTTCTCAGGGTATTGCGTATGTTCTCCCCTCATCCAGTGAGGATTTTCCCTGGACCAATAGCGGCAATTTTGACGATTAGCATGACCGTGAAGCGTAAAGGTACACTCATCAGAAAATAAAACATGTTCTAATTGGAT